>PTEX01000145.1:1642153-1841965 GCA_003342815.1 Eudromia elegans | reverse complement strand
CCGCCCCGCGCGGCCACGCGCTGCAGCCAGGGGAGGGTCTGGGGGCGGCGGCCGTGACTCAGGCGGGGGCGGCGCCCGCGGGCGGCGAGCGCGGGGGAGCGGGGAGGAGGGAGGCGCCGCGGCGGGGAGCGAGCGGGGCAGGGGGTGCGGGTGGGGATGGGTGTGGGAGTGGGGATGGATGCGGGAGGAAGGAGGGTCGGGGTGGGGATGAGGGTTAGGGTGGGGATGGATGCGGAGGGAAGGAGGGTCGGATTGGGGATGAGTGCCGAGGGGAAGGTGGGTCCGAGTGGTGATGGATGCGGGAGGGAAGGAGGGTCCGAGTGGGGATGGATGCGGGGGTGGGAGTGGATGCGGGGGTGGGAGTGGGTGCGGGAGGAAGGAGGGTCTGGGTGGGGATGGGTGCGGGGATGGGGGTGGATGCAGGGGGAAGGAGGGTAGGGATGGATGCTGGGCATGGCACCGAGGGGTGAGTGAGGTCCTGGGTGGGGATGGACACCGAGCTGGACATGACCTGAGAAGGGGGGTCTTGGACTGGGTGTTGGACACGGCCTCGTGGGGAAATGGCAGGTCTTCGGTTGGGATGGATGCAGGTTCTGGGGGGAGCTGCTCTCTGCAGCAAAGTTGGGGCTGTTTCTCCGTGTGGGGAGGCATCAGGGGCTGCCCCGGAGCCATCATTCAGCTTCGGTTAGAGGAGCTTGAGCAGGATGACGGGCAGCGGTCTGCACAGGGGCCCCTATGAACACCTCAGTGGTTGGACATAGGGGCACCCCTTGAGGATGTGCCCTGCACCCATGTCTGCCCCAGGGAGCAGCAGGGTGGCTCTGTGTCGAGGCATCATTTGGCAGATGGAACATTGGCCACCTTGAGAATGGTGCAAGGAGAAACAGCTGGAGGAATTCCTCCACCATGGAGGAGTGTGCCATGATGGACAGGGCAGGCTGTCCTTCCAGCGTGCGTATGCCCTATACCAGTAACATCCAAGGTCTGGATTTGCAGGGCGCAAGAGCTGTGGACCGAGTCTTCTCATGGTATCCATCTATGGGTCCTTCACCTCTGGTGATAGCAGCTCGCTTACTTCCACACTTCCTATGAAAACCTTATTAAATTGTCCTGTGTATAAGGACAGACTCTTAATTCCAAGTCCTTGTTTTTATTTGAGCTTTTACCTGACAGTCATTTTTGGAGGGGAGATTTTCTTTTAGCTTCTTTCCTTGCTTCAGCATCACTAGTGCTTGTTTTGGTGGTTGTGTGTGGTTGGCAGTGACAGGGTGTGTGGCGTCACAAGCAATCTTCTTTAGCCTGTACCAGATAGGTGACATTTAGCATCCTGTCTTGCCATACAGAATTAAAGAAAGGCTTGTTTCCTCGATAAATACAAAGCAAGCCCTTAACCTGAGTATATCTGCAAGCCTCTAAACTTGTCATTTAAATTATGCATGATGCTCTATAAGATTATAGTACGAGTAGTAAGTGTAAGTGGGTCTGTCTCCTTATCCCTAGTGTACCTTGATGAACTACCACATAGATAGAAGCAAATTTAAAAAAAAAAAGTGTTGCTACTTTTTTTCTATTGAATCATAGCAAATTCCTCAGACCTTAGAAATTTATTTTTCGTGCTTCTTTTAGAGATAGAATTCATCATTTTACAGGATGTGGTTTGAGACAAACCTCATTGGTTATGACAGTCACATCACAGAAAATGGAAGCTCTTGTGACATTGCTTTCCAGAAAAATTGGTCTGGGCTAGCTATAAAGGTGAAAAATGTATTCTTTTTCATGACCTAGTGGTAGATACAGTCAGGATGACTCACAAAGCAATTCTGAGTCTTTGTTTTTTTGCTTTTATGGTTATTCAATTATTTACCCTTGTAAATATAATTGAACATTTCCAGAAAAAAAATTGGACATTGGAATTGGGCCCTGTCTCCTGATGGTAATATGAAGGAGATATTTTTCATTCCTTTTCTTAAAATTAAGTCTGAAGGATAGCAGATGAAATTATTAAGTGATGAGTCCCAAACAAAAGGCAGCTTTCTATTTTTTTCAATAACATATAGTCAGACTGTGAAAGTCTTTGCCTCTGGATGTTGTATATGCAAAAAATTTTACATAGGCTCAAGAATGATGGAATAATTCATGGAATTGAATGGATTTTTCTTCCATTTTTTCAATGGAAGAAAACAATCCATTGACAGCTGTTATGCACTAAGGCGTTGCCTTTGATACAGATAATTGCTTTTACTGATGCATTTACTCTTCCCTAAATATTTTTAATTGTCCTTTGCTGGAGGCAAGTTATTGAAGGCTAGATGGAGTGATAGATTGATCTTACATCATTCTTAACGTCATTGAAAGTTAATGTTTTTAGTGGTTACATTATTCTCGTTTTTTAACAGCTCTATAGCTTCAGCTTTAAAAACTAGAAGCCTTGTGACTCAGCATGCTCAGAAAACTGTTCGGTCATACCTAAAACTAGTTCTTATTGGGATTTGATGTGTGGTTTAGTCTTTCCCTGAACTTCAGAGTTTTTACTGCAGAGATTGCACTTGCTCTATTTATTTTTCTTTATTCTTGTTATAATAGTTCACTAAGCTCAATCCTCTGTGCTAGGTGGAGATAGAGCAGTGGGGCTTTAGCTTTAATGATTCACAAATCTAGTTGAACAACAGAGATGCCAAGGGAAGCGCTTCCAGAATAAAAGCAAAACTGAATTGCAACAGTCAATAAATATGTAACATGAATGGCTTTTCCTAAATAAAGAAAAAAAAAAATCTGTCCTGAGCAGCAGAACTAATGAACTTAGTTTCTTAAGGAGCTAAGGACCATAAAACATCTCTCTTCAGTTCTGTGATAACCCTTGCTTTCCTCCTCCTTCATGTCTCCTATGCTGTCCTCCTGATCCAGAGCTATATATGTGCCTATGACAAACTACCTTCAGCAAATAGAATATATAATGGACAAATTCTACTGGTAGTTCCCTCCGTGAAGAAACTAATTTGGTTTCCTCTCCCTTATCAAGTTGTCACCTTTCCTAAAGTGTGTAGAAACTTGATTGATTAAAATTGCTGCCCATGTTGATTGAAATTCCCCTGCAGGTTTAAAAAATACAGGAAAGATTGATGTTCAGATGACTGCTGAACCCAGTGAAAAAACTGTTTCAAAAGTCTCTTTAATAAAGAATTAAGTCAGAAAGGCTTGAAGTAGTTAGTTAAAAAATTTATAAGCTGGAGTGCTTTGGGGTTTTTTTTGGTGAGAATCAGGATTTTGGACACCATTCTTGAACCTGAGGCAGTGGTTGTGTCACCCTCAGCCATTTCAAAGCATGGCACAGCCCTCAGGGTGTCTTGAAGATTGATGCCATGGTAAGGGGGGTGAATCTGAAACAGTTTTCCATTTAGGGAAAGGGAAGTAGAAATTGAGTGTTTAACTTGTCCCTTGGTGGGAGCCAGGTGGCCTTTCAAAATGTACAAACTAGGCTAAGCCTGTTCACAGACTCACAAATTTACCAACCAATTGCCATTTATACATAAATGGAGGAACTCTCCCTGCAGAGATGGCTGGAAAAGGTGGTGTAAGAAATATATTATTCTGGTTAGAGACATAAAAGGACTTCAGGAAATAATCCATAGGTAAAGTACTTTGGAAAAAAAAGAAGTCTTTTCCCTTTGCTGCCTTGATTATCTTGATTATTATTTTTAATTGTTTAATTTAAATTTAAATTTAAATCTAAAACAAGTTGTAAGTTTTGATTGGATAGGTGAATTGGGGTGAACTGAATTAGGGCAGGTTCTGCATGCCCTCAAACTAAAATAATGTTCCCCCCAACCCCTGCATATCACCCAGCTGGAAGGATGTGTAATGAAAGCAGGTCCATTTGTAACAGTGGTGTCTGTAAATGAGGAGGTTCAGTTGCCTGCGGCAGAGTTCAGGGTGGGGGCCAACTCTCATAAAACAGAGCAAGCTCTGTTTCTGCGAGGACTTTTAGATTTTGCAGTAGTGCTTAAGGCTCACCATGATGGAAGAGAGCCTTAGTATACTTGAGACATTGTAACAAGTCCTAGAAAATAAATAATTGATTTCATATCCTCATACAAGACCAGCAGAAGAGAGTCAGGTAAATTTCAGGACATTAGTTCAGTTATACACTGATTGAAGTCTGTTAGAGTGCCTAGGGGATCAAAATAAAATATATGAAAATTTCCTGGGTCATTTGACCGATTTCTAAGATCCATTAAATTTTCTAAAATCTATTATAAAGTCATATGATAATAATAGTAAGTAAAAATATTGCTACCTTGCTACAATAAGCGACTTTAAGGCCTGATTAAAAGTCTCAGTTAGGTCTCAGACGGCCACAATTCCTTACCCTGTGTGACTGTAGGCAGGCCACTTAATCTTGCTAGGAAACATTTAACTGTTGATAAAATGTTTCATTTTTCTGTCTTGTCCTTTGAGGTTCGCAGCCCCGGGTCCCAGTTTAGTTGTGCCTGGGGACACGTAGCATGTGGCACACTGAGTCTTACGAGGTTTCTGCCTCTGAAGCAGTAAAGCAGCTTTCTCCACTGCAGAGATGTGCTTGTGTTACAAAAATTTATAACAAAGATCTTAAATTTCTGATGATGATGATGACAGTGGTGCTGTAAATATATGTTCAGTAAAATGTGATCTGAACCAATATCATTTATCCAGACAGTGCCACAGGAACAAGGTGATTGGGTCCCTTATCTCTAGTTCTGGGCACTGTGAAAAACATCAGATCAGTTTGTAGCTTAAATTTGAGTTCTAGATACATCTGAAGGTCTTCATGAAAAAGCAGCCTTCAAGTGGATGAGTCCTCTGGGGAGGACAGCATGAGATGATATCCAACTGATATTTTCAAGTTCATCAGATATTTGAGAAAAAACCTGCTATAGGCTAAAAGTGATATGTGTTTTCTACTAGTGAGCTATTGCATTAGGAAGAGGCTAGTTTCTCGTCTCTGTTTTGTTGGCCAGAGTCAAACAGCTGCCTCACTGCAGAGAAGAGAAGGGCTTTATTGAACGCGTCAGGGGTTGCATTGTACTGGACCCCGCGGTGTTTCTGTGCGTCCTCCATGCCCTCTGCTGGCTGCAACGTCGCACTCGCCAGCATTTGTCTTACCCGCTGATGGAAGGAGTGAGAAAGGGTTTATGCAAAAGCTATTACAGTGACAGAGCAGGGCAGGTTGAAGTCTCTGTGTGTTTTGGAAACTTGGTATGTGCAGCATGAAAACGTTTTAGCTCTTCAGAATAGAATTTACAAGTCTGTATGTTCTTAGTCCAATGCCTTTAATTTCCAGCAGTGGGATACTTGATCCTTTGTTGTATCATTAACAATGTTACCATTATGGGACTGCAGGATGTCCTTAGACTCCCTGTAAATGGATGATTGTCAGGTCTCTGCCTCCGGAAACTGGGAATCGTCACTTGTCACTGGCAAGTTAACAGCTTGTCTCTACCTGCTCCGAGCCTGAGGGAACTCTTTGTTCCAGGAGGTGTTTGCCAGCATATGGTGTATTTCGTTTGCAGGAACTTGAAGTTGAATAGTATTTTCAAAGATGAAAAGAAAGGCAAAGAATGTTGATTGCCTATTGTCTGCTGTCTACATACATGCAGCTGAACACCATATTCCAAACTTGCATATAAAGATAAACACAGAAACAAAATGTTTGCTGAACATATGACTTGGTGATCCACATGAATTTTCATATCCTATTTGTATGTGTTTACCCTTCAATAAATACACTATCAGTTAAGCTATGAGGAATGTAAGCAAACACTGGAAAATGTCATCTAACCACTACCAGCCAAGGAAAACGATAATCATTATGGAATCAATATGGCTGTAACATATTAGTGACAGCAATGATCCAAAGTAACTCATCTAAGAATGCAACTGGTATGTGCACCCTTTACCTCCTTGCCTTTTACCCTACTATATGTAATGAGGTGACAACAATTGCTGGAAGACTTTGTAGTCCCAAGGATGCGCTATTGGACAGTGAAAAGTAGCTCCTAAAGGTGCAGAATTCTTACACCAAAGAACTGTTCCAAAAGATCCACCTCCCTGAATGTTATAAACGAACGTTTAGGACTGCTCTGAAATACTTTATGAATGCTTTTGAATGCATAGATAGCCTTCATTCCAAAGAAAAATAACAAGATGCTGGGTTAAATTTCAGTGGACTCTTTCCAGAAAAAATAGTCAAAACAATTCAGGCTAATCACTTCTCATTCTTAGATGTGCTAAAGGATGAAGTCAGACCAAAAAGCTTTTTGTTTCTGTTTCCAGCAAGCTATAAGCTGGTATAAGTAGGAGAAGAAACAAACAAACAAACAAAAACACAAAGAAAGAACAACAGCAAAAACTAAATTTCTCTTGGAAAGAAGGAGCCTTTTTTAGTAAAGCAGAAAATTGTTTGAAATCATAAATTTAAAATGATTTTGTATAGATATTCTTTGGAATGAAACTCATGGCTCTTTTTCTGAAATCCCATATACTAGTCTGGAGTCTGTTTTGCTTTAGCAGAATAGATTCTACCAGCATGAAGGGACTTGCACAGGCAGGCTATGAAATAACTTTGAAATAACATTTTTTTTAAAAAATGTTTGAAAGAGGGAAATTTGCTGTCTTAAAAATGTCGTCAATAATTGAATATATTTTAAACTTATGTAACTGCCTTTGCTGTCTTGTTGTTTGTATTGAAATGTGGTGGATAAGTGCATGTACAAATCTAATCAGTGTCTGGGAGTTGTCAAATGTGTATCATATGGGTCTGAAATCTTTCACGGTGTTCTGCTGGCAATAGAGCATTCCTGTGTGACACAGGGATTAAAGGAAATTTTTCTGGTCTTCTTGGAATGCCAGTCACATCCTAGGCAGTCTACAAAGTGGTCTTAATATCCTGCCTCTCAAAAATCTCCCTTTACATTTTTATTTTTCATACGGAGAAACAAGAAAGTGTAAGGCAGGAACTGGACTATGATTTCATCTCTGGTAAGTGCCAACAGCTGTCCTTCTTAAAAGTGCCATTATCCTTAGATGCCCCATAATATGCAGCACAGTAAACCTCATCCCTATTCTTTAAATTGAATAGCAGAATTTTTAAGAAAAAAAATTACAAAAAGTTGCATACACTGAAGGAGTGTATGGAAGGAAGCTGAACCTCTTTTTTTAGACTGTGTCACTTCATTAAACTCATTTTAGTATTCCTCTGTCCCTAACTGTTGCCAGCTTGAATTCTGCTTGAAAGGAAGATGTACAAAATAATGAACCATAATGAAAGGGACATGAACATTCCTCTGGTTTTTAATCTTTTGAAAAATACAAGAACATAAGAAACAAATTGCAAGGCTACAGAGACAAATCATGATTACATAAAAACACAGGGAAGGTAAGGGGTTTTTTTTTGTCTATTTTAGAAAAAAATGAGTTTGGCTTTGTACATAAAGTAATTACCAGCAATAGAAGGTGTATGTCTGCTTTCCTCCTCCCTTCTTCCTTACTCCATGGGGACTTGCTGATTCCATGATGACTGCTTATTAAAATAAAATATTGAGATAGTACTAGTATCTCACACAGCATGTACCTGTCCTGAAGCTCACTATGACACAAAGTTGATAGGATTTAAAACAGGAATTGCAGATGCATGTAGATAATATAAATATCAGAAAAGCAAACAATAAAAAGAGTGGTCGGTAAAACACTGTGCATGAGTTTATAGAAACCATTCTGCAGTAGGGCACAAGACAGCTGGTTCAGGATGGAGATTAGGAAGATGTAGTTCTGTGGACTGGTTCTTACAGTTGTCTGCTATCCTTTCACTTCCCTTTTTCTTTTCTGGTGCTGGCTGCTCTCTAGGAAGAGAGATGGGATAAGATGGATGGGTCTCATCTAACACAGTTACTGTGGTGCTTATCTTGATGGTGGACTTTGAGGAAAGGTTGTCTGTATTAAGTAACAGGTAGATAGAAAATGTGGAAGAAGAGACTGTACATCCCCTATTGCTTCCATATCTCTGCAAGCACTAGGAGATCTTAGGTATCTATTACACCTCTGTTATTTTAACTTCCCTTTCCTCCTTGCCTTGTGATTTTATCTCTTCCCCTCACAGATGCTCTACTATTATTTGGTTGTCAAAAAAACCCTAAAACCACTTAGGGCAAGACCTATAGACTCCTGCAAATTCCCTTACCACAAAGTATTGCAAATCTAGTGTCTTTTAAAGAGGTGGATACAAACAAGCCTAAGTTCAAGAAATCTTGCCAATACATAATTTAACAGAGCAAGGCATTTATTGAACTGAAACTCAATATACTAACATACAATTTTAGCTATGGTAAAGAGTTTCTGCTGGAAATATAAAATTTTATGTAAGTCTGAATGTTTAGAAAGTACGCGGAGAGATTACCGGTGACATTACCAGCTTTTAGATGTCTTGTGATAGCTGTAACATATCCAGTACAAAACAGAGGAAACTCAGATGCAGGAATCACACAGAAGACAAACCATGGCTGGTGTTTAGCCAAGGCCAAATAACCTTTCAAAGCAGCAATAGAGCATTTCTTTTTTTTTTTTTTTTTTTTTAAACAGAGTTCATCAAAAACAGCAGCGTTCTTTTCTGCCAGGCATCCCACTGCATATATATATTTTTTATTCATGATTCTCGAAACACTGATGGAAGAAGTATCTCTGGCTTGTGGTTTCGGCACCATAACTGCAATGAGAAGGTTGTCACTTCCTCTTGATAACTTGCTGCTCAAAGGCCATAAAAACATTATTTCTCCATATTAAACCTGAAATCTTCATCCATTTTCTGCATGTGTCTGTTAGAATGGACAACCCTGAAATTTGAAGGCAATGAATTGCAAGAATTATGTGTTTTCTGCAAAATTTAGACATTAACTTTTTTTTTTTTTTTTTTTTTTTGGTAAAGGACTGCTATGTCAAAGTGATAGATAGTTCCATTAGTTCCATTAGTGAAGTAAGTTTTATCTGTAGGAAGATCACGGCTAGTTCTAGGAGGACGTTTTTAAACCATCTATGGCAGCCGCCATTCTTCACCCATCAGATGTCAACTCTTGTCCTTAATAAGGATTTTTACAAATTTGTAAAGGTTATTTTATTGAATGAACTGCAGTTAATTGCTTCTAGATGCTTAAACTGACTATACACAAAACATAATTGGACTCGATAGAAATGAGGAGTGGTTTTCTTTGGAGGTCTTTTCTACTTTAACATTGCTTTTGACAACAAGCTCTAAGCAAATAGTCTAGAACTATTGTTACTCTTCAACTGCTGCACTTAAGACCAGACGCACTGACATACCTCAGACTCCGGTGACTTACTTCTTGGAGGAGCCTTTCCTTATTGAATATGCCAGATTGTTTCTTGTCTTTTATTTGTAATAAAAATGTGGGCTACAGTTCTATTCCATGTCCTGCTCTGTAGGGTAGGTGGCATGGCGTGGCCCTTGATGCTGTTCATCTTGCTGTTTTCACTGCTGGTTCCAGAGATGGATACTGCCACTTACAGAGTCCTTACAGTGAGCTACTGTCCACCTGACCTCTCTCGTACTCCCTGCAGAGAGGGAGCTCGGTGGAACAGAGCTTTCTGTGCACTGGTGAGGGGCTATAAGGTTCTGTGAAGAAAACTGAAAAGAAGGGTCCTGAGGTCTCCTGGATCCTAAGCAGTGGGAATGAAGAAAAGAGTCTCATGGTCCCCAGCATCATTGTATCATGCTGCATCCACTGTTGAGTTTTCTTAAGAAACAAACTGGCTTGCACCAAATATATAGGTTAGGAAATAGCGAGGCAGGCATAGAGACTGCCCCACACCCACAGCCTTCTCAAACCTTACTATTTGTACGTCCATCTGGTGCTGAGAGTCATTCATATCCAGTTGCTAGATCTGGCTGAACAGAGAAACTAGAGGTGGTGGCCAGTGCTTGTAGCGAGTGAAGAGGTAGATCAGGTGAGGAGCTGTGAGCATTGGCCACACAAAACAACTCAAAGCCAAGGGGGGAGCTGAACATAAACAGGAAGGCTTGGGAAAAGGGAATAAAGAAGGAAGGAGTAACTGATACAGTTAAAATTGTAAACAATAATAAAATTTTAATATTTGACGTAAACATGTACATTAAGCTTAGAAACGTTTTAAGAGTTAGGAATATGTTCAACTAAAGGAAAACCATAAATTATCTTGACAGATACTGTGAAAAGTAGAAAAAATAGTAAGATTTTAAAATAATCTTATGTAAATTCTAAAAGTAAAATTTAGACTGAAAATTCCCACAAGTCTGGAGTTAAGTCAGGTATTTTTAGGAGCTAATATTCATCTGGGATGAAATTCAGTGCTTCCTAGAGCACCATAGCGCAAATTAATCCAAAAGGAGATATATTTATCTAGCTTAACTTGAAGAATATAAAATTATATTATGAATAAAATACGTTTTTTAATAAACTGTTATAAATTGTTGATTATTCTGGATTATCCTGTCAGTGTAAGCAGTATATGCAGACCACTGTATCTTTGGCCCAAATAGTAGCTTAGAATTAAACTGAAGAAATACATTCAAGCTCTTTCAGACAAGAGCACAGAGTTGCAGCTTTTACACATATTTCAGGAACAATTTTTCTATCCAGATAAAACCTCTAGAAACAAAAACCTTCAAGCAAAGTCAGGAAAAAAAGATTTTCATTCCCATTTTCATGGGTCATTCATACTAAGATGCTCAAAATTGGAATTAAACAAAACAAATTAAAAAGTTTTATCTTATTTGATGAAGAACTAATGAAACTGCGAGTATGATTTGCTTCTAAATTATAATTAGTGGTAGCACTGACATTGTTATATTCTGTAATTGTTATATTGGATATGTTATTTCCAGTAGTAGATTGGAAATATTTTATTTCCTGTTGTATAGATAATGTCATCTTAGTTGGAGAGGTAAATGAAAAAATAGTTCTGTTAGATGAGATTGTTTCTCTAGCCGCTTCTATATTAGAAAATAAATTTGAGGACATGTGAATGCAAAGCTCTTCTGAAATGCAAACGTGGAGGTAATGGATGTCATTTATATCAACTCGAGGTTCGCAACTGTACCCTGCATAACAGCGGCATTCAAATTTTTCTATAAACATTTGCAGATCCTGAAATGTTGGTTGCCCCTGTAGAACATATTTTCCACCTTTTGCCATTTGAATGACAATATTCTCTGGGTTCAGATGAAGGTAGTCACCGGAATTCCACTTTTTCCGTGCACAGGCACCCGAGTCTTGGCATAGCACCCGGCTGCAGATTTTCGCTGCCATCGTTACATTGATGAGGTAGGGAGTCAGCGTCCCCCTAAGGTAGTTGTCCAAAGTCTTACAGGTGTTCTGCAAAAAGAACATCATAACTGAAAAGTTTAGTAAATAAGCTATAAAAATGCTCTCATTTTAATGTGCTGTAGTGGGTATCTATAAATGTTTCTCTCAAGGTTTTGATAATAGCTATAACTGCTTTTTGAAGCAGGTTTATCTGAAAAGTTGCCTTAAAGTTCAAGGATCACAGCAAATTTATGTGGGGTGGTTGTTAGAGATGTTATTCAAAGCACTCCTGTCAGAAAGCAGGTGAATTATAACTTTCACTTTATGACTTTGCTTGTAGCATTTGGAATCCAATGCATTTGAGGAAGTTATAAGAAGGATCAAAGATACTTTTCAAGTGCCTTGAATATTTTGAAGGGATCCTGCAAAAAAACTTGTCACCCTGAATGAATGTTTCTTCTGTAAAATCATATCTGTGACACTCTTCAATTCTCCCCTGACCTGACTAACCATAAGCTGCAGGAGTAAGTAGCTTTCACAACATTTTTGAATGCAATGCATTTTGGGCAAAAAAATGTGTTAAGATCATCTAATTGATCAAGCAATTGGTGTTTATTCTATATATGCTTGACCAGCTTAATAATCAAAGGCTTTGGGAATTCGTCCCAACTATCTTACTTGAGCCTCTTCTGAGGTGAAGCATGGCTTGTCACCCATCTTTAGCATAAGCAGGTATTTTCCAAGGACCTCTATGCCCTAAGAAAAGGTATTAGAGCCCTCACCTCATTGGCCTCAACTCCAGTTAGAATTAAAAAGTGCCAATTTGTGTCCAATTATCATAGTAGCTTATCCAGTTGGTTGTCCACAATCAATATTAGTACAGTCAAAAGTTAAACTCTTAGCCTGCATAGTCATGGGCAAGTTGTATAAGCCTGAAATGTATTTTTTTTATTAACTAGAGAAGACATAAGGTCTGTTGACTTCATGGAGTTATTACTTTTAAAGTAAAAGATATGATGTAAATCATAATGCTTCATACCCTTTTCATTTTATTGCTCCTTAAGGACCTCATAAAATTAACTGTCATACCTTATTTTGTGTTAAATTCATATCACCCCAGATCACAATTCCAGATGCACCCAGAGCAGCAGATTCTCCAATTGTATTTACCAGGTCTTCCTAAGAGTAAATGTACAAAGAATCACACTAAATGTAAGTTATAACATAAAGACAAAGGGCATACCACAAAAAAATATTGTATAGCCAAAAATTATATGTAAAATTATATAGCCAATATAACCACTTTAGAACAGCAAGTAATTACTTAGGATACAAACACTTTGTTCTCAATTACACTATTTTATTCTGGAATGTAGTTAAGCAGGTGATACCAGAAAATGATGCCAACTATTTCCAATCTAAATATAACTTCTGGTTAGAAGAACAGGGCTGTAAAGTTGAGCCAGTGGTTAGGCATGTGACATTCACCCATCTAAACATTCCCAGCCTTTTGTTGTGTTTTGCTTTGCTTCATTGCCTCCTGACCACGCCAGGCTGGTAGCAACCAGCTCCAATAATGCTGCCCAAGGCCGGGCCTGGGAAAAGCAGCTTGTTTGACTTAATTTTATTTACTAGAAGGTGTTAGAGCAGAAACATAGCAAGAGAAAGAGTTTACACCAACAGAATTCTCTTTTCTTAAGAGGATATCATTGACATAAGGTCACATTAAGGTCATATATTACCTTAACAAAACCTTAAAGCCCATTTGGGAAGGAAGAGATCAGGAGAAACCAACTAACCATGGGGGGCAACCGATGAAGGGTGTGAGGGTTACAGGATTTAAAGTTAGCAACTAAAGTCAGCAACAGGGATCCTGAACAGCCCCCACTGCTCTCTGAAGGTAAGCAGCTTGCTGAGGATGTATCCCAGTGCTCTGCTCGGGTGTGAAAGAGGACACCAAACCCAGGAGTGTTCATGCAGTCACCAGCATCACATCTGCAAACTTCCCCCTCCTCATGACCTATATGACCAATGAAGCCAGGGCCAGGAGGAGCTCCCACAACTTGGTGGCATCTCTCATAGGGAAGATTTAGATAAAAATGTGAGGAGCAAAGTGCGGTCAGAACCATACTAAGATGATTAGACCTTAACCAGCATCTAACTTTGAATAACTTATGGAGTATTAAAATATCACTTAGCTACTTCAGTATAACAGGATAGAATTTCTCATTAGTTTTAAAATTCATCCATCTTATCAAAATACTTGTGATCTGCTCTGTGTTTAAGAAAAAAAGAAAAGACTCATGTATTTTTTGTGACATAAAATAACAGACATTAGTCATGTATTTTTTTGTGACATAAAATAACAGACATTAGGCCATCCAAGTTTTATCAACTCTCTTTGGAAGAAATTATTCATAATTCTTTTCTCTGAGTTAGTGTACCAAAACATTCTCTCTGGCTTTGTAATAATTTGCAAGATGTAGGGACTATTCAGACAGTAAAACACTATTTAGTAAATTCTGTGAAGAAAGTTTGCAAATAGATCCCTCATTGCTAGGTTTGACCAAATATAGTTGATGGGTTAATTTAAGCTTTTTTAAAAATTCTATATACTTTTTTTTCCTGATAGAAGTTAACATACATACTAAATAAGCACCATCTAAATTTGAAATATTGAAAGTCTAATTCCACTCACCTGAGAGAGATATTCTTCATAGACATCTGTGAATACTGGACGTGTATATACAAAAACTGGGAGAGGATGAGTAGAATTAGAGACATATGAAATTCTAATGGCTTCTTGAACTCTATTGCGAACAAAGACTCGGGCATTTCTGGAAGACTTTAGGGCTGTTTCTAGATAAATAGATGGATAAAGTGCAGTGCTTTTCTCCCACAACCAATCAAGCTCGTTATTTCTTGCTATTTCAATATCTAAACAGGTTCCTGTATAATTATGTGGATTTTGTTTGTAATCATAGTTGTAACAGTCTGGATAAAGGTAATACCCCCACAGGCGATTTGGCTTCATTGCTATGCCTAGTTTTAAAGATTCTAACATAACTGATTTTGCTGCAGTTTCAAATTCCGTTTTAGCTATAGTCCTGGCTTCCGCTTCCGACAGGCTTAGGTCTCTCTGCTGAACCAGCTCAATGGATTCCTGTCTATAGATGTCTTTAGATCCCCAGTTTCTTATCCACACAGGTCTCCAGTTTTCCCAGTCAATGACAGCCAGCCCAGTCTGTTCATCTGAAGGAATATAAAACTGAATGTCCTCTTTGGCTTTTTTTAAATGATTCTCCAGCACGGACAGTTGGGGAAGTCCTCCGTTGACTGACTCTCCAGTGATTTCATTTTTATAAGGATAGTAACCGAGCCTGTCTGGATAAAATAGGGTGATGTTTTGTCCAATAGATGTCTTCAATGTGCTTCCAGTGAGAGAAAAAAAATCCATATCTAGCTGCACTCCAATCCTTTCAGCACAAAGTTCTGTAGGAGCATTCCAGATAGAAATGAAAGGTGAATTAGAAATAAGTGGACGAGCTCGTACATTCAGAGATGAGCCACAGGAAACTAGAAGACTGAACACCATACAGGATGCTATAGCAATTGTACAGGTACCACAAGTACCAAAACTTTGGATTTGTCTTAGAGTTTCCATTGTAGTGCATGTAGTGACATAAGGCACTTCTAGTTAGACAAATTAAATGATGCTTAGAAGGATGTGAGTCTATCAAAAGCTTTAGCATGCAATATATTTCTTCTTCAAATGAATTAAACGGGATTCCTTAGTTTTTTAAAAAGAGGTATCCTTCATGCCACGTTCTCTACCATTTCAGACAGCAGGTAACTTCTCAACAGTTTCTAAGACCTAATGCAAAAAAGAAAACAGGCAAATGTAGGTAAAGTAATAGGTAATTAATAATTCTTTTGTAATTATGAAATGAAAACCATTTATGACTTTGAATACCTTGGCATCTTTGAGTAAAATTCTCCTTTGAAGAAAAAGCACAATAGACAATCATAGAAGAAGTAATCTACATAAGATTAAATATAAAACTGTCAACAGTGGTGTCCAATGATCCACTGATCAGAATCAGCATGATCATTGATTATGCCAATGACTGATGCCACAAAATATCCGCCTAGTCAATAGTAATCTATGTATATTATTTCTCACCTATCTCAAAGTAAAACTTTAGGACTGAATTTGTCTAAATTACAGAGCTTCTATGGTAAGATCCACAATAACAAAAAATGGAACTCAGATGGTGGGTTACACATTCAAGAAAACCATCTAAATAGAATCATTTAACTCAGTAAAGTATCTGAAATATCGTAAGTATTCTACCTGACATTCACAGTTTTTTAAAGAGGGTCCAAATGTTGCATACTATTCTAGTATATGGACATCTATATGTTGCCTAAGACCATTTGAGATTTACAGATTAAGTAATCTGAAGTCTACATCTGCTGAGGAACACAGCTCAATGGATAGATAAGGTGATTGATAGTTTAGGTGATTATGCACAGACAGTGAGCAGCTGCAGTTACTTTTAATAACAATATAATGCTAGCGGTGTTGGTTGTAGTGCAGTCCTCCATTTTTAACATAGTAGCTCAAAACCTAAAGTATTTCTCTGTGTATTAGTACATCTGAATCTACTTTCTTCCTAATGAAACTCCTGAATGTGTCCCTTCCTACAGAGTCCTCATGATCAAACTATAGAATACCTAAGGAAGATAAGAGTAGAGGAGTATAAGAGTAGATGTGAAGGAGAATATGAGAAGTCATGAGAAGTGGAACACTATGTGCCTAGGAGTCTAAAATCTCTGAGGAGAGAGAGGAGAGAATAAAAGGAAATAAGATTTTGCTTGGCAGTCACTGAATTCAGCTAAGAGTGGAAATCACAAATTTCTAGTTCCTGCACCCTGTATTATCTTTTCCTCCAACTAGGGAGATTCCCTATACACTGAATTTTATCATATCTCATTCTAACAAAAAATCCCAAGATGGGAGTGGACTGCTGAGAGAAAAGAAAAAAAAAAAAAAAAAAAAAAAAAAAAAAAAAAAAAAAAGAAAAAGAAAGAAAGAAAAATGTATGTGTGCAGAACTGTCATTCACGAAAAATGATGCAGTGTAGACCTTTGGGGGACCAAAATAATGGAGGAATCTTTGGCAACAAATGAATTAAATCCTTCCTCCGGCCATGGACATCCCATTCTCTGAAGGTGATTCTAGTTTTTTGTTTGTTTGTTTGTTTCATTCAAGGAAAGGAAAGGAAGGAAAACCAGGACAATAGAAAAGTTGTACTGGAAAAGGAGTCACTTAGGAGTAGAAAGAGTTTCCTGGGGAGGGATTTGCATTACCAAGACAATCGTGGGCTTCCCAGATGAGCAAGCCAATTTTCAGCTTGTATTTTGCCTCCTCCTTATCTATCACTTCTGATGCCAACAGGCTGTAGGTATATTCTCTCTTTGAACATGTTCATTCTTTTTCTTCCCAGGCATGCTGCCAGCTCTTGGGCATCTTGCCAGTGGTGAAGCATAGCGTTGTTAGCCATTCCTTGTGCCCTGTCCCCAGCATACTCCAGTGCGTGAGATTGCACTTTCCAGGGCAGTCCTGCCATGGGCCATTGTCAGCCTGGCTCCATGGCACATTTTGCTCCAAACAAAACCCTTTGTACATTTCTGGTATTTATATTTACCTGAACCATATGGAGACATTTTAGAGAGAGTGAATAATGGCCTAGACATCGAGTAAAACATTTGCTTATTAAAATGAAAAGTTCTCAGTTTCTACCTTCACCCTCTCAAAAGGGCATCCATAAAGCACTGAATCAATGACTGCTGCTGATGAATTGTCAATTTAACTTAAATTGCACATGGGTAGAATTAGTTCAACTATCCCTATATCATTTCTAAGCATAGTAGGCTGCTCTGCTTATCCAATAGTTTACTGCCATACAGAAGTTATGACCACAGGGAGTAATGCTATCAGAGGATGTACAGCTGGGTTTCCTTTGGCTTCCATAGAGAAGGCTTTTGCAGACCTGGAGCAGTGGCAAGAAATAGATGCAAATCATAGAATAATAGAATTGTTGAATAATGCAGATTGCAAGAGACTGCTGGAGGGCTTCTAGTCCACCTTCCCAGTCAAAGCATGTTAAATTAGATCGATTTGCTTCAGGACCCGTCTAGTCATGTTTTGAGTATTTCTGAGATCTGAGATATCACAGTTTCTGTGGACAACCTTTTCCAGCTTTTGACTACTCTTATGGTGAAAACATTTTCACTTAGCATCTCATTGTAATTTCCCATGTTGCAATTCTCATACATCATCTCTCATCCCATCACTACACCTCTGAGAAGGGGCTGGTGACTGCACCATTAGGCATTTAAAGACTAAGAGATTCCTTAAATCTTCTCAAGGCTTAACAAACCCAGTTGTGTCAACCTCTCCCTCTATGTCCTGTGCTCCAGCTCCCCGACTATCACTATGTCCCTTCACTGGAGTTCTTCCATCATGTCAGTGTCTGTCTTGTAGCATACCCAAAACTGGACACTGTATCGCAAATGCACTATCAAAGTGACAGAGGGGACATCACATGCTAACTGACAGCACCCTTGCTGCAGCCCAGCCTGTGTTCAGCCTTCATCTCCACAAGGGCACACTGTTTCTACTAGGATCAACAACTTCATTTCTTTGAAGCTGGAGAAATTTTAAATGCAGAGTTGCCTGCTGACTGTCAGAACAGACAGTGAAATGTTTTTTAGCCTTTATAATCTTTCTCACTGTATCCTTCCCCTTACAGTAAGACCGAGTCAATAACTGTCCCTCACTACTGACTGAGACCAGAGCTGGTGCTGCTGAGCATTCAAAAACATTTACCTTGCCTGTGCAGCTGAGGAGAGAACAATACACTATTCAGTTTTCTTGCCTTGAAGATACCAACGCATACAGATAAAATGAGATGTGTACAGATACAACTACAAAGACCCAAAAAACTTCAGCTGAAAAAATGGGAAACAAGAATCAATAGCAACAATTCTTGGAAGAGGGTCTGGTATCAGAGAAGGCTTTTTAAGCCTGATGTTTACAGACCTGTAGCAGGAAGTGCAAGCAGAAAGAGTACAAAAAGCTTCCAGGCAATATTAAATATCTCAATAGAACTCACATACAGGTATGTAAATAAATAAATAAATAAATAAATAAGAAAAGCAATATAGTTGATGAAGTGCAACCTACAGCAGCTAGAATGGCAACGCCTTCCTCCCACCAGCCATGGCAATCTACCCATCAAGGTCTATTCCTCTTTCTGTTACAAATTCCATATTACTCTCAGGAGGAAAACAGGTTCTTGGTATCAAAGCAGTAGCTGGGCTTGTTTCACGTATGAACATCCATACACACATTTCACCAAAATTCCTCAGCTGTTGAGCTGTTAATTCAAGAACTGCTTCCAAAGAAGCAGTTTCACAAGTTAGATCTAGAGCAGAGATATGGTCACCTAAAAAGGAAGTATGAATTTACTAATTTCGACTGATCCAAGGGATTACTAATCCATTTGCATAACACTTCCTTTGTGACACTTATAGTAAAATCTGCTTCATGTACTTCCTCCAACTACCTGGAAATGAAACCAAGATTATTCTGCAGGCTAAGCAATTCTCTCAACTTCTCAGTTCTCTCAGCTTCTCCTTATATGGCAGATGCTCTAATCCTTTAACTGTTGTGGCAGTTTGAGCGACTTGCTTTAGTACATGCATGTCCTTGCACTGGAGAGCCGAGAAATGGAGACAGTATTCCAAATGTAATCTCATCATTTGGGAAGGGAATAATCACCTCCCTCAGCCTGCTAGGTGGTCTACTCTTCTAATGCAGCCCAGGAGGCTGTTGGACTCAGTTTCCACCAGGGTATATTGCTTGTTAATCATCAACTTCATATCCACCAGAACCCCCATGTCCTTTTCAGCAAAGCTGTTTTCCAGCCAGTCAGTCCCCCAGTCTGTACTCACGAGAACGGTGGTTTCTTCCCAGCTCCAGGACTTTGCAATTCCCTTTCTTAAACTTCATGAGATTCCTGTTGGTGCATTTCTCCAGACTGTTAATGTCTTTCTGAACGGCAGCACAACCATCTCATCTAACAGCCACCTCTCCCAAGTTTGCCTTTTCTGCAAACTTGTGAAGGACATCCTCTGTCCCATCGTCCAGGGCACATCCAGGTCATTAATGAAGATGTTAGCAGTTTTGTGCATCTCTAGGGGAACAACACAAGTTACAGACCTCTACTTGGAATTTGTGCCACTGATCATAACCCTTAAATCCTCGTAATTCAGCCAGCTTTCAGTCTGCTTCACTATCCATTTATCTGGCCTACACTTGATCAGTTTGCCTGTGAGGATGTACGAGACATCATCAAAAGCTGTGCTGAAGTCAAGATTAACAATGCAGACTGCTCTGCCCGCGTCTCTTGAGCCAGTATTCTCATTGTAGAAGGCTGTCATGTTGGTCAGGCCTGAGTTCCTCTCTGTAAATCCATGCTGACAACTCTAAACCACTTCTCATCCTTGAAATGTTTGGAAATGATTTCCGGAAGGATTTGCTCGTCAGTCTTCCAGTGATTGAGATGAGGCTAATCTGACCAGCCTGTGGTTCTACAGGTTCTCCTTTTTGGCCTTCTTGAGAATAGCAGTGACATTTTCTTTCCCGTAGCCATGAGGAACTTTAATTACTGTGACTTTTCAAAGATAGTTGTTATCATCACAATGACACTGACCACCTTTCAGCATTGATGGGTAGTACATCCCATCAAGTCCCATGGATTTGTTTCTAACCAGTTTGTTTAAACATTCTTTTCTCACCAAGGGTAAGTTTTCTTTGCTCTTGATTGTCCAAATGGTCTCAAGAGCTTGGGATTCTTGAAGACTGGTCTTACCATTAAAGAGGCATTGAGAACCCCCATCTTTTCTGTGCCGCTATGCCAGGCTAACTTCCCCATGCAGACACACCTTTTCTTTGGTCTTCCTCTTGATACTGAGTCACCTATAAGTCTTCCTTGTTCCCTTTGCATGCTTCCGCAGGTTGAGCTGAAGGCAATGACCACTAAAGCTAAACTAAACTAAACTAATCACACACGAAGAGCTGAGATAAACTGGCATGTGCCAAGACTGTGATCCTCTATCTAACAGGTTTTGTCAAGCTGTAACATAGTTGGATTAAAAAGAAAAAAAAAAAAAAAAAGAGAAGTAGCCCAGGTTTTACAGTGCCTCTGGCTTTGATTATGAAGGATTTCTTGCCCCCATTGAAGTCAGAAAACTACTTTTTTTTTTTTTTTTTTTTTCCCTCCCACAACTGCAAAACTACAAGATTTTGCTCTTTGCTAGGGTAAGCTCTTTAGTTTATGGATTTCAGTAAATTGTCCATTGATGTGCAAGAAAAGCGGAAAGTGTTGTTTGGAATAGTATATTTACTGGTTTAGCTAGAACTTAGTTATTTTTATTGACTAGTCTTTCAAAGTTTTCCTTAACTGATTATTGGGAAGAAGTTTATTTCTCTTCCAAATTTTGCTGTAATGTACTCTGCTGGGCCTAAGTTAATGGACTATTTTACGTGATAGCTTCCAGTTAAAAGGATTGCCTTTGGCCCAGCTTAGCAATGACAGTTCTAATAAATGTTGCTCTTTTCAGTCCCCATGCCTGTCAGTCTAAGTGAGCTGAGTAATAAAGTTGCCCTTGCCTTCATTAAAAAGTCAATATCTTTACAATATATTAACACTAATTGCTCTAGGGCTATCTGATTACAAGTACATACCAATGGATCTAAATGCCCTTATTCTAGGGAATTAGTTACTGTTTTAGATTTTCTTGAATTTAGCATTCATAAAAGTTACCTCTTCACAGTAAAAAAAATGAGTTTTTTGTGTTCAAATTAAATTTCCTGTGTTTCAGTTTATGCCTGTTACCTCTTGTCTCGTCACTGGGCACCACAGATAGCTACAGAATCATAGATCTGGGCCATGCCAAATTACTTTGATCAGTAGAACATATTTTCAAAGGCAGTTAAAAAAATGAAAAAGATGAGTACTACATCTGTGCTTGAACCACACACAAATATTTTGTGCTACTACCTGATGATACAGCCTATCAAAAAGATATATTAAGCTGTTTGGCATACATCCAAGGCACATCATAAAGTGTTAGAGGATTTTTTTTTTTTTAATGGAAATTAGACCTGAGCATAGTATTGATAAAATAGTTGTAGCCTTGATAATTTGACATAGTTATTTAAGTCTGGTCCAGTAACATTAAAAATAAACTTGAGCCAGTAAGCACAACCAGTATCTGACACCCTTATGCTAATGCTGTAAACCATATTTCACAAATGTCAGGAAGTCCATGAATTCTCACATATCTCTCCCTTTTTTTTTTTTAAATAACATAGAACAGTGACATGCCAGAGAAGCACTTCATGAATCTCAAGGAAGAAAATGAGTATTAGCTATGATAGAATGGCTGATTGACAGCATATGGGAACAGTTCTTATCTTAAGATCATCAATATACGTTTCTATGTTTTTTTACTATAGACTTGAGGTGTTTGTTAGCCTTTTCCTGCATTGCAAAAAGTGTGATTAATATTAATTATTTATTAATGACAAATTAACAATGGATAATACTGATATGGAATCATTTGGTCTTTTCATTGTACTGAAGAAAGGAAGGATATAGAAATTTACATGTGAAAAAGTTTTTGTTAATGGAATCAGTGAATGTTTGTCTTTGAAGCCCTTTAAAGCTATGGTTAAATGAGGTCATTTAACCTGGCCGATAGACCAGATTCATACAAAATGTGTATTTGTTGCTGTGAAAATAATTCCTGCTGTTGTACACACAACATGGTATTACATATTGCAACTGTTTAAATATTATGTCCTACTTCTTTTATGAAAATATTATTGAATAAATTATGAAACTTTGAACTGTGTCTAAAGATGACTTCTTTAGACTGAAATAAGCCCATTCTCTTCGCTACGGAAGAGGCCTTCTGAAAGAAGAGAGTAGTATCACTGCCTTCCTTTAAAAAAGCAGGAATGTACTGTGTGGCTTTCATAGCTTTTCTCATCATGAGAACTCTTGTCCTAAGCAAGATACTTGAGTTCATTCCCCTCCACTCAGACTATACAAGATTTTCATCCTCAGGCTTTTAGAAATGTGTGTCCCTGGCAAGAAGCTACTCATTATAAACTGATGTCAGAGTCATAAAACAACCACAGAAGAAAGAGAAGAATAATCTCACATTTACACTGTAGTTCCTCTGTTCCTCAGCTGATTCTTCATTTTGCTGTATCTAAAACAGAGAGCAATGATCTTGATTTAATACACATAGGTTTTGCAAGGCTAATATTAATGTTTATGAGAAATAGGAAGCTCCTCAGAAAGAAGGTGTAAATTTAGAAGTTTGTACCATCTGTCTTGCACGGTCCAGATCTGGTTCAGTTTAAAAGTACCTCAGCCCAAAGAGAAGAGCTAAAGGGTTCCCCCTTCAACCAAGTTCACAGCACGGGTAAATAAACCAGCAAAACTGGCTAGTTTAGCCAGCACTGCTGATTCAAGAAGTGATTGTCAAACTACACCCGCGAGCTCCAGCTGTCCTTGGCACCAAGAATTGCCAAACCAGCTCTTCCATGATTATTTAATCTTATTCCCGAGTCCTTTTTTTTTTTTTTTTCAGAATACAGGACATTGGGCTACATGAGAACTGGAAGCCTAAAAAAAAAAACAAAAACCCACCCTCAAAACATAAATTTCTGTACTGATATTCCCAAATACTTAAAGAATTCTATGTTGTCTGTTATGCCTATATGTAATATGTCAATATTTTAATGAACAGTAGCTTATCCTCCATGCTGGAGAACACCTCCTTTTTCACAAGAGAAATGGAAATACAAAAATCTGGTCAAATTACTGTTTGATTTTTCTTAAATGTGGTACTACTATATGCTTTTGCTAATATTTCCAAATAATTTTTATATTCTTATCATCACTACTCCAGTGTTCTGTGACTAATTTAAAAATCTTAGAAAAGCTCTCTCTTCTCATTGATTCTCTATGTTTTTCCTCTTGTAAATTCTAATTATCAATTCTGTGAAAATTCCTAATACCCTAGCAGTCTGTTTATTGACGTTTTAATTTGATTTTGACTGAGTTAGCCAAATAAACTGTCTGAACACATTTCCAAGAGTATTTGGAAAAAATCTTTTGCTGCACTGAGTGTAATTAGGTTTGGCTGAACTCAAATTCTGTAACAACTGCTATTTCCATTGCCATTTTTTAACAGGAAACAAGGAAAACAAAAGAGTCTTTTGCTTGCCACTTTGCAGAGAAATTCAACTCACTAAGGCTGTTCTGCAAAATGTTTATTGTCTGCTTAATTCTCTAGTGCTTTATGATAAAAGATGTCCAAATTTATTCTCTGTAGCAAAGATTCAAAATCGTCAAATATATTTATTACTAGTCAATAGCATATGAAATAAATCTAAACATGCATCCACTGAACCATCCAGCTAAGTGAAGCACAGATGTGAGCCTGTTTGGATCCCTGTGCTCCAGTGGGACAGGCAAAACATGCTTTTTAAGCGATGCAGTATTAAAATTAACAGTTCAGAATGTAAAATAGTTTCAGTCAAAAAAAAAAAAAAAAAAAAGGTCCTCTATTTGGAAAAAATGGGGATCTTCCAGAAGAGAATTTAAGTTCCATCATTAGGACATCACTTGCATAGTGCTATTCCCTTTGAAAAGCAGGGGAATAGATGTAGTCCTGGAGGAAACCCAATCTGCATTGATAAAATTGTTCCCAGCAATAGTAATCCTTTAGAGCTAGAGTAACAGGAGTGGGAGGCAGGGAAGTCCTCAGAAGTAATCTATCCTTGAAAATAAGTATTTCTTACTAAACTCAGTCGATTTATATATTAGCCTCTCTCTTCATAGTATGTGGTTTGAGTTCTCTTTTGCTATACCTGAATGCTTTCTCTTTTCAAACTTGCCTTCCTGGGACTATGGTTCATTTTGTATTCCTGTCTCCCGTATGACTCTCTATAAATAAATATAATTTGAAGAAAATATGAAACTGCAGTAAAGAAATTAACCTACCCTCAAGAATAGTCATTCTTTTCTACTCTTTTCTTCTGTGCCTCTTATCATCCTCTGCTTCTTCATAATCCTCACAGTCTTTTGTTATTTTGATAAACCTACTAATGCGGAGCAGCCAGCCTAATTGCCACCCATCCCTGGAGAGAGGTGAGAGAGATGGGCAGGCAGATGTCAAAGTCTCAAAACAAAGGTGAGTACAAAGGTATGCACAACACTGGTGATTTATAAAAGAGGCTTATGGAGAACTGCTTTGGGAAATGGTTATGCAAAGAATCGACAGCTTTGGCCGAAAAGAGAAAAGGAGCACAGCTGGGATCCAACCCGGCCTCAGCCTCGGCAAGCACATTATCATAACCCTTAAAGAAAACCTCAAGAAAAGGATTTAAAGTAAGGGAGTAGGAAAAGAGAGGCTGGCAGCTCTGAGCAAAGAATAATTTCTGTTTGTCTGGATCAGCCACGGCTCAGGGAAGCAAAGTTTCACACAACTTTGCTGAACAGCCACCAAGGACACTTGACCATCTTCTAACTGAAATAATACAAATTTTGGCTAGCTAGTGAAAATAAGAGGCAAAAATAGACGTTTGTTTTTAAGGAAAAAAGGCCTTAATGTCTATATGTGGAGAGGATGTGTCTGGACCACCTGTGTGACAGGGACTGCAGCCCATGCAAGCCGTGCTCTCCAAGGCCCTGCTCCAGGCTCCTACCGAGGCAGGACATCTCCCACGTCCTCATGCTCCGAGTCTTCTCCACATGGGAGAAACTCACAGCAACTCCCCAGCAGGAGCTCACACTAACCCATCGCTATGCAGGAGCTGCCAAGAACTGCCCCGTTGTTTACAAGCAACTCTGACCCAAACCTCTCGCCTTTGATTTTTTGTGGATTCCATTCCCCATCTGTGGCTCTGTATAGAAAAATAACAATTACCCTGCAATATATCATTTACCTGAGCTGAAAGGCTGAAAACACTGAGGTGTCTTCTCATCCACCCTTTATTAGAACAGTTGCTAGCGAGAAATAACTTAAACTCCCCCAAGCATAAGTTTAAACTAGTAGACTCCTAACAAAACAAAAATCCATATCACTCTATTGTTGCCTGTAAACAAAACCTATTCCCTGGTCCCAGAAATAATTGTCTAGATGAACAGTTTAACATAAAGAGTGCAAAATAAATATATTAGAGTAACATTGGTTTAGAATTTTGATATGTACACATACTTTACTCAATAACTATGACAACCATGTATTTGCTCTTTAAAGGCAGGCTTTGTTTGTATAGTAGTTCAATGAATCGCTCGGGATTAAAAAATTCAAAACAGGCTAAAAATTTAGAAAATAGTATTACATTGAGAAGAAGATGAATGCTTATTTTGTGTAGGGTGACATATATAATTCTTGACAGTCTTTTTGAAAGTCTTATTGAAATGAATCTTCCCCTCAGGGAGCTCAGAAATTTTAAAATTTGAAATAGTGAAAATTTAAGCAATAAAAATATCTATAGTAAATACTCACCTACATGACACCACAGGTCAGGACGTGTCGAAATGAATGAATGGTTGAGCGGATAGTGTAATTAGCCTCGTCTGGAAAGGCAGGACTCTGGCCCAGCCAATTGGAATTTGTCATTTAGTGAAAAACTTAGCATAATTATAGGGTAGTTGATTAAAGGTGTCTCCTGTCACAGCCGCTCGCAGCAAGTACTGTAAGAAAACATTACCTGCTGCAGGTCTTGCAGTGTGTGTGTGTGTACTTTACCTCACCGACACCAGGCTAAGGCTTTAAGAGATCTGTTTGTTTTCCTATTCTAAAGGGGGCGCTTTTTTTTTTCGATTTTGACTTCATTTTACTCGATTTTTTTCCATTTAGTGCCCCACTGATTTGACCAATGAAGCTGAAAGGTTTTTTTAAGAAGTCACTGTAGAATACAGGGATGAAGTTCCCGGGGGTCCTGGCCAAAGCACGTGGTGCACGCGAAGGCTACCACAGCGCACACCTTGCGGGGAACAGGGTAGCATGAGGGAATCCTCAGCTGAGCGTCGGACACTGAGACTGCTGAACCTGCAGATGGCCGAATCGGGCAGCACCCGACACTGCTCTCACAGATATTCAGGCGGCACCGCTACAGCTCCGCGTGTGGGTGCAGGTGTAGGGAGCGTTAACACACACCCACGCAAGGGCACATAATGGCCCAGACCATAACAGTTTATAAAACTATTCTGAAGGGATGGGGAAAAATATTCAAGATGCAAAGACCTTCTAAGATGCAGGAAGAAGACAAAATAGTATTTCTTATTGTTTATGTTGTCATCTCACCATTTCCCAGCATTACTCTTCTGCTACTAATTTTACATAATTATTTTAAAACAATATTCACTGGCAAAAAAATGTAGAATAAAATTCAAACTAAAGCTTTGGAATTTTAAATATTAATTTTGAGCTTGTTCTTTGCCCGGGTTGAATTCTTTCACCAGGTATTTCTGTCAAAGAAATTACTTTCCTTCTTCATGGAAAATATCCAGCCAGCTTTGTGTGTCAGAAGAACAGCATAAATAAGTCATGAGACTATGTAGGTCAAATTACTGCTGAGAGAAACTGATTCATGAGAGTTAACAACAGGAGCCAGCTAAATGAAAGCTATTGCTGTTTCAGCCCAAGCTGTAGACTGCAAGGCTCTTCCACTTCATCTGTAATAATTATTTTTCTCTCATGTAAAACTGGATCTTTATGGTACAGGATCCACTTCATAGGAATCCTACAGCCACCTTCCATCTTTTCAAGTCATTTTGTGGTCTAAATTCTATTTCCCCAGTCAAACAGAAATTTCCTCCAATATAAGTCTCCTGCTAGCAGTGTTAAATAAATAAATAAAACTATCCTTAAAATGAGAAAGGAAAAAGCTTTGCTGTGCTTGGTGGAAGTGACTGTGTAGAATAGAATAAAAGGAGTCTTAGGAGATGGAAATAGTTCCCCAGAGGTGTGGGAAACTAAAGAACAGAATAGGTGCAGAGAACTATGACCAAGCCATTCTTCCCACCTCATTAAGCTACTAATTTGTCTCAGACATTCAGTAACATCCCCTGTGGCCTCCGTCATCAAATTATTTCTTTCAAAATGAGACTTCTTGTCCTTGGTATACAAGGTTCCCATTCGTACAAGTGCAAATTACTGCTGCAGTACTCTCCAAGCTTTTCTGTGGGCACAGTCCGATGCCAATAGCAGCCTCACTGGACCACTGGCTGCATCACTCCGCCTGCCAGAAAAAGTGCTAATTTCTGCCAGAGGCTGCCAGAAAAAGTGCTAATTTTTGTTTGTGCTTTTACAATGTGGACATCTGTCCATTAGCAACTGGAGAAAAGCCACCAGTGTCACGCCCCATAGCTGCCAGACTGCAAGGCAGAAACTGACAATTGCCAGGTGCTACTGAATGATCCGGATTCAACAATAATCGGGTGCTAGAGGTTGTGATTCTCCTTCAAGTCATGAGTAGGACTGCAGGTGGCTCCTGGTTTAATTTTGATATAACAGAAATTGGAAGTTGTTCCTGCTGATTGTGGGACAGATGGCAAAGACTAGAAAAAAATGAAAAGCTACATCTGGCAGCTAGTAAGAGAGGATATGCCTCAAGACAGAAGGTAAGAGAAGGTATGGTAAAGATATGCAAATACCACAACCACCACCCCACCGCTTACATCATTGAATTCTGCAAATAAAAAATGTAGAGTATGTAGTACGCAAGAGCAAAGATGACTCAAAGCTCCCAAGGAGTGTAGCAAAACTGAGTTCTGCTGTGCCAAGAATGAAAGAGAGAGCAGTTTATTTTTTTCTCTCACCAATAATCAGTAGCAAAACTCAGTATTGTGATTTTGGCAGAGCGCGTTGCAAAGCAAAGCACACAAGGCCACCTCAAAGGAGGCAAGAGAGGTGTGCTGAGGAGAGGGTGTCTCCCTTCTTGTCTTCACACATCCCTGCTTTTCAGCCAGTCTGACCCTACTGTGAAGATGAAACCTATCTCTGGGGCATCCTCATGTGAAGTAGGTGTTGTTGGGCCAGATCCTGTGTTAGGACAAGCATAGCTTTTTTTTCTAATCCTCCCTCAGAACAGGTCCTAACCTCCCCATCATATCTCCTTTCCCAAGCTCATCCTTCACTGAAGTTCTCTTCTCTTTTCCTATTCCAGGGCAGTTAGGGACTCACACCTCCCATCCTCTTTTCTCCCAAGAGCCCCTCTTAACCTCTAAATCTCCCAGGTGGTAGGACTAACTCTACAATTTGCTTTCCTACCCATTCAGTGATATGGAGCCTATCTTGCAATCCGAGTCCCTCAGGACCCTATTCTCTCTAACTTTTCACATTATGCAGCTGACTTCCCTAATCCATTCTCTTTATGAAGACCACCGTGTCCCAGTCTCAACACTCTGCAGCTTGTTTCCCCATCTCAGAAACAGGCAGAAGGGCCACAAATAGACCAAGCTCTCTTTTCCATCTTTTTGTCCCACAGATCATTCAAGATCTCAACACAGGCAGGAGGTAGAGTGCATGCCAAGCAAAGCAAGGCCCGCTTACTGCTAGAGGATCCATCACTGCTTCACATTTTCAACTACTATTGACATTCTTGCACTTTTCCTATACCCACAGAAAGACCAGGGTGCTTTCTGCAGAGTCGATATGCTGTAGCTCTTCTCGCAGAGCTTTTACTTTAGGCACAACACTGCCCTTCTGCAGCTGTCTTATCCTGTTCCTGGTATATTTGCGTATGCAAGGGGACCTCTGACTTGCACAGGCTGGAAAAGTCCCTTGACAGGCATCACAGTCCTTTAGGAGGCCTCCTATAATGCTGTTTCCATTCAGTGCCTTCCAGAGCTCAGATTTAAAGTTTCAAGCACAGCCTATAGGTTTTTGCGTGCGAGTGAGCGTGTGTGGGGGTTGTTTATTTGTCTGGTTTTTTTCTGTTTGGAATACCTTTCTGATTTTCCTTTGGAAATGGCATTTCTAATTTACATTTTAATCTTTCTTATTCCTTGTCAAACTGCCATAACAATAGGCATATCAAAATTAGTAAATAAGAATTTTCTTATTTACCTGATTGCCTTTCATGTCTCATTGTGTTTTATGTCAATCTGTGCCAAGGCACTTCCAAGCTATATCTTCAGATGCAAAAGCTAAAAGCAAGCTGAATAAAATGGGTTTATGTCAAGTAAGATATATTCCTGCATATAATGTGCACATACTGAATGTAGCAGCTTTAATAAGACGAGACATCCTTCCTTCACCCAGGCAAAGTACAAAAATTGCTTAGGAAATGACTCCAGCTTGAGTGAATGCCAGGAGAGCAAGATACATCTTAAATGTCTCTTTTCACCAAAATATCACTGATGAAAACTAAACTCTAACACACCAAGGTAGTTTTTAAGCCATTGTTATTACACAATCATCAACACAATGCACACTTGCAAGTATGGCTTTTACAATAAGCCCAGTGGCCTATTCATGCACATGGTGGGTATGGCCAGAAAGGGATTCTTCCCACATGCATCAGAATACCTGTTAGGGGAAGCAGCCACCCTCTCCCCAGGGCTGTATCTATTCCATGACAAAGACTACAGAATACAGAGACCATTCTTCATATATTCCAGCCTTTCATATGCCAGTCTTCCATATATCGCTAATTTCTTTCCAGTTAGGATACCTAGACCACTGTATCCCAGAAAATCTGGTTGCTTGCTCTCTGCTGCCAGTTTACTCTTGTATCAGAGTGGGTGTTACAGTCAAAATCCCTTCCTCTCTTAGACAGAAGTAACCCACTTGTAAATCACTAGTGTGGAAGACATGCAAAAAGCATTAATATTCTCCATAAGCATTTTTCTAAAGTATTAATATTTTTATTAATGGTGCTACAATCCCTGAGAAATGTATGGGTAGAACTTATCACTTATGATACTCATCAGAAATAATTAACTATCTTTATCAAATGATACTGAATTCCACCTCAACCTCACAGACATGTCACTACCCAAGCAAAGGTACATGCAAGAAACATGATTAAGGAAGCCCTATTTTCTGGCTGTTGCTTAGAAAAGGGTTTGTACACATATATAAAGAAAGCACAGAAGATCCTCAGCTGCTGCTGCTATCCTAGCTCCTGGATGGAAGTTCTCTACATGTGTAGCAGGGAAACAGCAGTGCAGGTGTAGGCGAGCTTCATTAGACAAAATCATCTTCAGCTATATCTTACCTTAACACAGGGAGCCCTGGTCTGCAGTAGATTCTGTCAGGAATTACTGTGTCTCTTCTTCTGCAAATACACATTTCAAACTGTAAAAAAAACTATTTGACCTAATAGTTGACCTAATAATTTGACCTATTTGTATAAGTTTGCTTAGGAAACCTGTATTTCCTTCTATTTTTTTTTCCGTAATAGAATGGATGTCCAAGAAAAATAAATAAATAAATAAAGGATTTTCTTAAAAGAATGCTCATATGGTAATACTTTATAGCATGTGTTTGATTGACCGGCTATTGTTTGAGTTCACTCTCAAGGATTTTCTTGGGACCTTGTTAAATTAACTCTATTTCATGAACATTTGAACTTCCCTGCTGAGTCTGCCTTTTCTTGCTCTGCTTGCGAAGTCAAGAATAGAAGAACTCATTAAAGTATGCCTATAACTACTCATGCTTTGGAAGTTTGATATTGAGATTTAGGTACTAAAAGTCATGATTATAAAAATTTTTGTCTTGAAGAAGCTCAAGGATTTTAGAGAGTTAGTTTTATTTTTACATTATTTACCTGTTGCTTATTTACATATCAGCATTGCAGAAATTGGAGATAAATTAGTATCCATTTCTACTTACATCTATCTACAAGAAACTTTTCTCTCTCTTCTGCACAAACTTCACCAAAGGATATTCCTGGTTTACTTTTACCAGAAAGAAGATTCAGATAGAAAAAGTTTTCACTGCAATTCCTATATGAAAGACTACACTATAAATAGTTATAAACCAAGGATGTCTCACAAAATCTTTACCACTTGTAAAGCCTTTTTAAAAAAAAGATTAGTTAAATTGGGATCATATCTTCCTAAAATGCATAGAAACATATCCAGCTACACCTATTACACGCAAAAAAAGTTTGCCAAGTAATGCTAATTAAATGAGGCCATAAATGTTGATCTGTATCAGAGGTAACTACCTGTCTTTGAATAAACAAAGCAGACCAGAACAAAAGCCCTTATGGGAGTAGAAAATTGCTTACCAGCTTGCTCTAATACCACAAAGCTTCTGCACCTTATAACACAGCTGGAATGTAGCCTTAAAAAAACCCAAAAGCCTGTATTATCAGCTGCCTGCCTCTGAACTGTTTCACCTGCTTGTGAAACCTATTTAAATGGCTTCCGAAAGCTGCAGAGGTAGTAGTTCATTTGGATTGCAAAGCAGTATTGAAATGGTAAGTGTCTTCCCAGGCTATCCATCTACATATTAAAGACATAAAAAGAACTACATAGAGTCATAAAGACTGGTACCAAAACAAATTCAGGAAGACCCATGGCAAGTGCAATGGTGATTCTGAGCAGCAATGCTAGTATTCAGGGGTTATTTTTCATACATATTCCTAAGATATTGTTGGACATTATAAAAATTATACCTCACTTTACCACGGCATTGCCCAATATTTTTAGGTCCTGAAGGAATAGAGGAATAGCTTTGGGAAATGGCAATTTCCATAAGAATTTCATATATAGACTACATTTGATTTCTGATAGTTTAATTTTTTGCAACATAGAGAATTTCTGGAGGGTATTTTTGACATTCTTCAACTAGTCATTTGAGAACTATTATGATTTCCTCCATGCTTGACTCTACTCTAAAATTTTCGATATAAAATGATATATGAACTTCTGGAATACTTGCATAAAACAGAGTGAATCATATATTTTCAATTCTGCCTTTCACAGAACAAGGGAATTTGAACTTGCTAACAGAATCACCAGTAACTAGATCGCTACGAAATCAACAGAACACACAAATAAGATAAAGAGATAAAAAGTCTAAAAGCATTATGTAGTGTTGCTTTGGATAGTTCATTTATTTTTATTTTCCTGTTTCTATATCGAGGGAAATAAGAGTAAATCATCTGTGACAGAAACTTTTTGAATATAGCAAAGGAAATGATGAGTTTGCTGAAAAAAGATCTTGCACATGAAGAATATTCTTACAGGAATTCCACTGTTACTATATATCATCAGGGGCAAAAGTTTTTGGGAATAGCTCTTTCTTTCCAGACATATTAATTTTGAATTCTCTTGCTTGCAGATAGAAGAGAAACTTAGTAACCAATTAGACAAGCATCACAGGCTCCTATTTCTTAAACTTTCACTATGTGATTCTACCACAGTAGTTTCTCAAGAAAAAAACAGGGATGGAATCACTTGTTTTCAAGATGTTTCACAGCCACCTGAATCCAGTGCAATGAAGCTTGCTGCAGTATGCATTGAGTATTTCGCAAAAGTGAAATATTTTCCTCCGTGATCTGTGTCGTTCCATCACACCCTCAGCCACAAAGTCAATCACCTCCAGACTACACAAGATATGGAGTCATTTTACTACAGTATTTAGTAGACTACCCTTAAACTCAGCTTTTATTCACTGTTTCAAACAGTTTTACCACTCTTTTTTTTATGGTTTCATGTTGGATTTCTCAGGAGCAGTTTTAGAGCCAGCTAACACACATTTTTTTGCTGTCCTTCACCCCTTAGTTACCTGCTGCAGCTCCTCAGAAGAGGAAGTGTTCAGGAGAATTTGTCCAGTAATATCAATTTGATTTCTGTACACTGAGTCTACGTTATTTTCTTTGGATAAATGTAGTAACTCCAAATGACATTGTTTAATCGTTAGAAGAGAATATTAGGAAAAAAAAAAAAGAGTTTTATAAGTGAAAGGATTAAAAAGGGATGAACAAATGTTCATGTTCTCCATGTCCACTAAGGGTTAGAAAACTAATGAATTTAAATCACATTAACAAATATTTAAATTAAATATTAGAAAACTTTATAAAACTAAGGGGAGGTAAGCATTGACATACCATGCTGAGGTATGCTGTGAAATCTTTCAAGAAAGTTACAGGTATGAATAATACTAACTCTGGAAAGGGAGGAATGGATCAAATATACCAGAGATCCTATTTTCAAAGCTGCCCGTTAGTTCCTGGTGCTACGTATTTTTTTCCAGAAGCATTAAATATTCTTTACATTGCCTCCGCCATTCAGAATTTTTAAAAAGAAGAGACTAAAGATAGGTATTTGGAAAATGCACCACCTAGAACTAATGACTAATTTAAAAAATATACACCCGTAGTTTTTTTCTAATTACCCAAAACAAAACATGAATCTTCGGCTCATTTATTTCCTCCTTGAGCAAAACAAAACATTTAATTTCTGCACACTGCAGCAAGTAATGCTGGAATAAGCTAACATTAAAATTCACATTTTGTCTTGCTTCTGCAGAACTTGTCCAAGACTACACAAGCTAACACTATGCAATTTGCTCCAGGACAGATTGTATAACCTTGTGAGGAATTTTTCACACTTATATGCAATATGTTTATGGAATTATTAGGAGAATTTTTGTAGGACTTCAAATATTATAAACATTTTATATATATATAATGTGTGTATATATATAATGTACATATATACACACATACATACACACAAAATTTTGAAATTCATTGCAGGCACTATCACTAAAAGTATGTATCAAGACATGAGAAAATCAGAATCCTCCTGAAACCTATAACCTTTACCCCATACTTAAATAACTATTCTTTGTCATTATGAATGCAAAATATCTACAGTGAAATGTATTTTTCCTGTATGGAGGTATCATCACGACTAGGTGGAAAGCCTAGTTGCACTCTAGGTACCCGGTTAATATTGTAGCTGCCTGCTGAGACTGTTCAGCTCTGTTCAGCTGAAAGGAATTGAGTTAACAGGAATGAAGACTGAGCTATTTTCCGACCATTCAGGCAGGTCACAGCTTAAAAATTTTGAATGATAGTGATAGACAGAGGTTAGACACTTTACATTCTGCTGCCTGTTTTATTCCACGGCATAAGCTAAAATACTGAGCCAAGGAAATGATATTTTATCACTTAGGATAGGACTTCTCTCTGTGACCTAATAAGTAGGTGCCTACTCCAAAGTAGTGGCCCCAGGCACTCTTCTTCCTGTCAACAGAAAGAGACAGAAACCTCTAGAACATAATTCATCCTGTCTAGCTAAGGTATATATCTGTAAGATACCTGCATTTATCTTTGCCAGGAGGTCCTTGTAGTGACTGAGTAAATAGCTGGGTCCAGAAGCCTAATATGTAGGTGGCTAAAACACTGAGTTGAATGCTACTGGGCAGTTCACTCTCTAGACTCTCTGCAGGAACTTCTGGGATTCACTTTAAATGCTGAAGAGTGAGTAAAGGGGAAAGAATCACCCTCAGAGCCTCTCTTCATTGACTACAGATGGTGTCTAAAGACAGTAGAACACCTAACTTGTGCATGAAAGATGAGGTGTGTATATGAATTCCACCCTAAATAGTTATTTGCGCATAAAATCAAAAATAATTTATCTCCATAGGAGATGAAGCGTTTTCTTTGCCATACAGAATTGCTCAGGATGTGACAAAGGACAATGTGCACATTATAATAGAAAAATTCTCAAATTGATGAGCAGTGCACAGTCTGAAGGTGCTGGAGGCCCCATGGGGCAGGAATTGTCTATTTTAGAGGTTCATTCACATTTTCTCCATGATACTACATAACTTAATACTTGATGTATAACCTGAAATTCGATGAAATTATTTAAAGATGACTAAATCCTAATAATTCTCTACTTAAAAGGTGAACAATATATAAAAAAAAAATGGTAACATAGATATTGGTGGCTTTTCTAAAGAGCATACAGCATCAGCTTAAACAAAACACAACCAGTACTAAATTCTCTGTAGAAGAGACTACTACAGGAACAGGTATTAGCAAATTGCTGCATTAATACATTGTACAAGTTTTGTTCGTAAAGCACAAGTAGAGAGTGTCATCATGGCCATGAGTAGGATTTTAGCAGCTGCAAGAGCAGATTCATTAATGAGTGACTCAAAAGATAAATCAACACAGACAGCACTGGCATTAAGTACATCAAACACACACAACTCCCTCAGTTTTATTAGTTATAGGGCTAGAGATCTAGTTTCATAAAACCAGGAATGCTGACAGATCTTGAGCACTCACAAGTGCACTTGCCACACACATCATCATCTTGCCATGACACAGACTAAAAGAAACAGCTGAAAATTAGGTTGCATTCCAGACTGATTACCTGGAGAGGCCTAAAATTATTTTGTAAGCAAAGAAACTGCCCTCTTAAATTAATTTACTTTCAAAAAAAGATGCTAAGACAAACCAAATTACAGGAATTGTCTATAAGAAAGTCAGCAGCAGGTATTGTCCCGACCTGTATGGTGAGGCTGCCCTTCCATATTGCAGCGTGTGAATTCATGTGATATTAGTCAGTCACAACAGAGGAAGTGGAAAAAGGGAGGTTTTTTAAGTCCCTTCTGTGCACTGCCTTGGGCAAGGGTGCACCCAGGAAAAATTGTCCTAATACTGCCTCTTTCAGCAGTGTGCAGAAGCACAATACGTATTTGCTAGGGGTTTTTTTCACAACCAAAGATTATATTCACAAAATAAGGAGGAAAAAAAAAAACCCTTTTTATTCAGCTAAGCTGTAAATTGCCATCTGGAAACAAGAGTCATAAAATGTAGCAAAATAGGTAATGACAAGAGACAAACTCAGGAAGAAAAATCAATTATACCGTCCTCACAATTCCTCCTGGATTGGGATCCATATTCCAGCAAGGCACATCCATCTGGGAAGGGTGGCAACATACATGACTCTGAAACAGCTCTTATGGTAAACTCTTCCTTTAAAAATTAACTCACTACGCTGGATCAACAGCTGGCACTTAGCAAGTAATGTCAACGCTCTACTGATTTTACCTCCTTTATAGCTTTCTGTATGACTACCCTTGAATTAATGGTCACATCATGAATTAGTAGGGTAGTATTAGTCATTCATTTCCCAACATAGTGAACATTGTCACATGCTGGATCCTAAGCACGTCTAGGGCAGTGTAAATCCTGTGTAATTAACATTGGCCTGGCACAGGGAAGCGTGGCTGATAATGTGCTTCATTCTTCCCTTCATTTCTGTAAAGGGAGGATGAGAGGATTTAAGTGGATGAAATGAACCAATCTGACATGTTTTGCAAAAAAATAGCACTACAGTTGCCAGTGTCCTTCTCTGCACCACACTGCGGGGATTAGAAAAGTGTGAAAGTGTGAAGGCCTAAACGCATCAGTTCTCATAGTCTTTACCAGTTCAGGCAAAGGAATTCATGTGTTAAGTAAAATAATTTTTATTTTTCTTGCATAGAGACAGTGTTCTGGCTTAACTTCTTTTATTGAGAGCGTGAGTGATACTGAAGTTAATGGAATTTCCTTCTCAGTGTATAGCTAGCAGAACCTCATGAGGGAGGGAGCTTAATAGGTCACTGGACTGTCCTCTAACCATGTGCGTGTATCTCCTACTTTACACATTTTCTTCAAACACTGCTCACAGAGAAAAATGCAGCTTACAGTTCTCATTTTTGCTGAAATATTCACCAGGATTTCTCTCTTTTCTTATATTTAACCGATTGTTTCAGTTTATAACTTTTGACACCACACAAGATAGATCCTCCTTTTCCTGATACTTACAGTTATCTTTTTTTTTTTTTGTTGTTGTTGTTGTTTATTTTGTCCTCATATATAATCAACCATTTTTATGGTTTTTTTTAACATATGGTCTGTTCAATTCTTATACAAGTTCATTTTTTTCCCTAAATTGCCTATAATGTTTAAAATATTTTTAATGTAAGGTCATGGTGAGGTCTCTGTGTTATCTTACAAATACAGGAGTATGTACTGCAATAAAGGGTACAGCTCCATGATGCCATTATGCCACTAAATTTCACCAATATATTTTGCAGTTGAATCATTTAGGAAGCCAATATTTTGCCGGGCACTGATATTAGCTATTCTCTTCTTCCTTTCTACCAAGTAATTGTTTCAGATTATTTTTCTCCAACTCTCTCTCTTTTCTTGAGGGAGAAGAATTTTTCCTTCTCTCTTACTACTGAGTTTACCTTATGCCCCTTGGCCTAAGAAACTTGAGAAATTTACTGCAGCTAAACCTCTGGGAACAACTGCTATCTCAGGAAAAGTACTCTGGTGCCTAATTAATGCAATTTACTCTTTCAGTTGCTCTTCTTGTCTCTGAGGGAAAACCAGAGATAGGTCTTTTCTTGCTTTTATTTGTGAGTAATTCTCAGGTGGTTCATGCAATAGAAAACTAAAATACTGAGGAACAGATGATGTATGGGTAGGAAAAAAACATATCTATATTATACCGCAAATTTTCATAATAAGAAAGAAGGAAGAGAGTTTGGCCTTACATAGAAGAAATCAAACATTGAGAAATGCAGTGGGAGGGTAAAAAAAAGCCAACCAGATGGTAAAAGTTTCATATTGCTGATGGAAAGTAACAAAGAGAATGCATTTATATTGACTGAAATCATCAAGCAAATGTAACACTTACGACCACTGCTAAAAAAGCTGGTATAATGTCTTGTCTAATGGTCCGATCATGAGCCACCAAAATAAATGTACTTTTTTAAAATTGGAATTAAGGTAAATATGACCAGCCTCTAGTTCTATAAAAGAATTTGGAATCTAAGGAACTTAGTGAAGAAGGATTATTCACATTGTCAGGGGCTGAGGAAGACAAGTACTTCATATATTTTTCATAGGAACAATTACCCTAAAATGAAGCATTTCTATGCTGAAAATAGAAGTGAAAATATTCTCAGGAGCCACATGAAGGCAGTGTCTAGCAAGTTTGAGGAGTAGTTTGAGGAGCTTAATGTCCAATATCTAGGGAACAGACGTGTGGTATTTATCAACTGTCCTACCTGAGCTCAACTTTTAACTGGAGCTGGTCAAGTGGTTTTCAGCGGCACGTTATTTTCAGGTACAAAATGCTGACTTTTGACCTTTCTCTGAATTCTGACCTTGCCATTTTGATTGCCATAGTGTAAATGACTGATACGATGTAAATTTGCATGTCAATAATCACAGAGGTGTTTGACATTTACAGCATCGCCATCTTCAAAGGGGAGTCAGCCTTCTGTGAATGCCCTCAAGCGACAGCAGCAGCTTGAGTTCAGTTCAGCAAAGCGTGAGACGTGTCAGGAAGCAAAATGCCTAAAGCCACAACTATGCGACCCTTTTTCGCAGCCCACCTTCACCAGTGGCCCCTCCAGGAAGACAAGATGCTCTTCTTTGAAGTTTCTCTGCTGTAACGATGAGGCTAAGCAGGATCCATCTGTACCAGTTTCAGAAAGAGCTACTGCAGGCAGCAGACAAGGACCGCCTCACTCTCCCTTTTGCTTGCCTTTTTTCAGCAGCCCTGATCCTCAGATAATGCACCTGATGTATGCAGTGCATTGCAAGCCCTTTTAATTGCCCTCCGTGGTGCTTCTCTAGAGGAACCCGTAGACGCCCACCTTCCCCCATCTTTCCATAGGGAAGGGCTGCAGACAAAAGTTCCTCTTTCCTGCCTGCAGACCTATCTTTCCAGGAACTTTCTCTGAAGAGTAACATATTTTAAAGGGAACTGCTAGCAAAACTGCTTGAACTTCTTCTTTCCAATTCTCCTCTGCCTCAAATTTTGCCATTGTCTCGTCTTCGGCCTTATGTATGGATTACTGCAGGAATAATAGGAGTTCTTACTCCACTAATGAACAGTGTGTGACTTATGCTAATGGAGAGAAATGGTGGGTCATTTGTGTGGGAAATCTTGCACAGGTTGGTCCTGAGGAACTGGCATGTAGCCTGTGGCAAGGCAAGATTACCGTCACCGGCCTGCAGCGGCAATCACCAGAGCCCGCTCTGTGCTTTCCCACGTGTTAGAAATCAGGCCCCTACAGACAGGAGTCCTACGTGAACCAAATTCTCTGCACACGTGATAGCAATATCTCTGATAAGGTAAATGACCATCAGCAAGATTTCTTCAGAAAATAATTTCCTATACTCGTGCATCAAATGTAATATCTTCCTCATGTTTGCTGGACATTTTTTCTTTTGGATCACCACATTTCACGATACAACCTTTTCCCTCAGCCTGGTACTCAGTCTTTCTGACAATCATATGAACTTTCCCAATATTTTATTATTTTTGAAAAGGAAAAAAACATACTTTCCTTCAAATATTATTTTCCCAAGTTAATTAGATAATATTAATAGTGATTTTTCATTATGCAAATCTGCTTCAAAACCCATCAGCTCTTGCTGATACTTTTAACTAGCTTAGTCCTTCAGGACAACATGGAACAGACTTATGCAAAGTCTTCACTAAAAGAAAGAAAACCTTGTTAGCCTGCTCGCCTCACAGGGCTTTATTTCAGCCAAGCAGAATTTAAAAAGCAGCTGTATTTGCCATTGGGTGAATGTCTATCACTGAACTCAGCTGCATAAAGCATCTCTATAGGTGGTATAGCCAATTCTTGCAGAAGTAAAGCAGAAAATCGGAGGGGAGAGAGGAGAAGAGTTTTGCTGAAGCAGTAGGAGATGGCAGTGTTTTGTTAGGCTTTGCAGCTTATATGTGAAAGAAAGAAAGGAACAGCTGCCTTGTGGCCTTTAGAGGAGAAGTTCTCAGAAGTATTTACTTTTTTTGCAATGTGGAAGACTGAAGGCATTTAAGCCCCAAAGGGAAGAATTGAAGATTAAATTTTGCCCAAAGCTAGTAAAACCAGTATCTGCTTTTGTGGCCTTTTTACATGATAATCTTCCATGTTGTCTAAAATGAAGTATAAAGCTTGCAGATATTAACACATATAAAAACATGTTTTCATAAATAAGAAGAAATTCAGAGACCTAAATATTCAGAAGCATTCAGCTTGCAGAAAGATATCCAACAATAACTAAAACTCACCTAAGTTTCTTGAACCGGGAAACTTTCCTCTGTCAGGTTTTCTAATGTAATTTCCAGTAATTTCTCTGTTCTTGAGTTTGGTAGGATCATCACATCTGCATAGCTTGTGGTGCTTTTTATTTCTACTTCCAATTTTAAAAAAAGAGCTATTGCAAGGTGCAATCACTGTGAGAAGCTGAAAGAAAATTCTTCACTTGTTTTCTAGGAGTTCAGATTTAGTGTTCCTTAAGCTTTGGGCAAGAATCACTGAAGGATGAAGCTCACTTATTGGATTTGCCCTATTTCTTACTATAAGTTAGGTGGTATTCCCCACTCCTGTTTTCAGTGCTGTAATCCCTGAGTTACTGCTATCAATCTAAACAACCCTGTAGCGATCCACTTAAGCATTTAAGCTGAAAAGCATTTCAAAGCTTGAATTCCATTTAAATGGGTGAGAGATGGATGGTGATAGACCTTCTTAAACATGGATCATGGAATAGGTGATGTAAAGGCTAGAAAAATTCTCTATGTGCTTGCTCATATTCTACATATAATTGTCTTTGAGATGTTAAGTACCTTCTGCCTATGTGGAAATGAATAAATGGTATGTACCATTCTGCAGAATGTGCCTAGCAAATATTATAAAGCATAGTCTGACCCTAATGTGTTTCCACTTCAGTAAGTGGAGCTGCTAGAAAAACAGTTTGACATCAAAAAATGCATTACTTTTAAACAAGTGTATTTTTAAGCTCTACAAAATTGTTCAATTTTTCTCCAAAATGAAATTTCAGTAAAAGGAGAGAAAATTTCAACAACGTCAAAATACTTTAGAAAGAAAATGTTTAAGTGTTTCAGTTGAAATCACTTTTCATTCTATTTTGTATTTAGCTAGAAGTTAAAAAAATGAAGGCAAAATGAAGGCAAAATGATATGTTGAAGTGAAAGAGCAATGAAAATATTTTTTTCATTTCCTTCCTAAAAAAAACTTTGGAGTTTTTAAAGTGATGGCCAGAGAAGCACCTGAGTCTCATTATCTGAGTCCCTTGGAAATAAAAGGACATACCTGTTTGAAAATGCAATTGAAAATGAAGATATATCAGCCTTGTTCCAAGGTTTTTTTGTTTGTTTGTTTGTTTTGTTTTGTTTTGTTTGGTGGTGGTGGTGGTAGTGGTGGGTTTCTGTTTGTTTGTTTCTTTGTTTTGCTCTCTTCCAAGCCTTGCCACTGGTCTGAGGGTTTCCTTCAGCAATGCTACCATTGCCTTGGCTCTGGGAGTCAAACCAGATCTCATGGCACTGATATCTCACTTTTAGCATGAGATAGATTTAGATTCTCCTCTTGGTTGCTACTTGGCCAGGTGGTGAATGCTGTGAGTCCGGGATACTCATTTGCTGGAGCCTTTCCCCTCAGGGTCTTACACTGGAGGGAGAAATGATTGAATTCCTAATGGACTCTCTACTTTTCAGCCTTACTCGTCATGCTTTTCTAAAGAGAATTACTCTTTTAATTAGAAAAAAAGAAAAGGAGAAGTTTTTGACAGGTGAGATTTCATTTATGCTTTAACAAAAAAAAAGTTGCATTCTTATTTGTAAAGTCTTGTTTTGTTGAATTTTGTATTGTTTTTTATTCTACATAGCAGTTGAACTAATGATAAAAAACAGACTTACTTGAACCTACTGCACCCTAAATGTACCCCATAAAGAGAGATACAACTTGCCCTGTTCTGACTTACTTAGGCCTTAGGTCAAAAATAGACGTTGTAATAGCAGAAAAAAATATATACATTGTCTCATATATTGCTTAACTGCACAAAAAGACCCTATTTCATCTCAGACCAGGGTCTTCTTGCTTAAAATAATTGTATATAGAGCTGGCATAATACCAAGCAAGGGGAGGAAGATGTGGCCTGGCTGTGGCAACCTACCACCTTGAACCAAGGACAGAAAAGGTGTGAAGGACGAAAATCAAGTAGTTATGGTCAGCTCCCCCTCCACCCAGATACTTGATACTTGGAACATGTTTTGCTCTTTGTAGAGGGAATGAGGAAGACCTTTTCTCCTGTGAGGGTAACAGAGCCCTGGAACAGGCTGCCCAGAGAGGCTGCGGAGTCTCCTTCTCTGGAGATCTTCTCTGGAGATCTTCCAAACCCGCCTGGATGCCACCCTGTGCCACGTGCTCTAGGGGTCTCTGCTGAAGCTGGAGGACGGACTAGATGATCTCTAGAGGTGCCTTCCAACCTCAACCATTCTGTGACTCTGTGACCCTTCAGTCTCTCTTTAGCTATGCTGGATGTGAACCTGTCTCCAGTTCCTTCTCTGGCCATGTCAGTTTCATGGACTATTTAGACCCATGTTGTAGCCTTATTTCCTGCGCTGTCTTCTGCTGCTACTGACTGAACTCCTTTGGTGACTCTGGACTTGCTTTGTCACTTGTCTCTCCTGGGCGTATTAATGGATTCCATCAGCAGCACCCAGCTGTCCTCGTTACATCCAGACTCTGGGATTGCTCCGATCAGTGAGGGCATGGCCTGCAGTGGAGTCACCCTTGTTTCATGACTCAAGGAGCCGCCTGCCTGACATGCTCATCTTTGGATGCGTATTCCAAGCAAGATCAGCATCATGTTACAGATACAAAACCCCAAATTCATCTAATTTGCCTATCACCATACCCTTTAAACAAAAGCACTTTGCGTTCTGTTGCATCATTTTCTAAAGAACCAGCACATTTCATGCAGATTGTGTAAAATTCAGTTAGGATTTGTAGAACAACGTTGGGATTAATGAACTTTTAAACCAAGATTTTGGCCTAGGCAACAGTAGATTGTGGAATCAGTTTGGGACATTAACTGCATAGTGTAACATACAATCCTTCTGGGGTCTTGCTACATAGCAGACCCTTCAGTCACAGGATGCAGGGACTGTCTCTGCTCTTCATGGGCAGATGCTGGGCTTGGAGGAGGTGAGAACCATGAACTTCTAACCTGTGCTTCTTTCAGCACTAGACACTGGACAAGATGTTTTTAGCTCTGCACACATCCTGACTCAGGGCAGAAACTGAAATCCAGACCTACTGTGTCTGAGGGTAGTGTTCTTAGTTTCTATCTTTATTCTTCTATCTTTATTCTTGGGCAAGGGTCACACTTACTGTCATTCCAAAGTGAGGACATTCTAGCTAAATACTAACATTGTTAGAAGACAGACTAAAGCTGTGATCCTAGCATACAAGAATGTCCTAACCTCTGGGCTATTGGATCAATTTTTTATTTGCAGCTTGATTCTCTTGCCCAATAGCATCTATTGATTTACCTAAAGTGGAACTACATTCACGGAAAGCATGAAATATTTGCTTCAGAATGGCCAAAAAAAATACAAGTAGAATTACAGGACCCTTGGGTTTAAGCTTCTGATTCCAAAGAAGATCAGAAAGCAGGTCTTACAAATTAATTTACCAAAATGTTAGGTTGTTGAATAAAATGAGATATGGCTGGAGTTCATGGGTATTAGCTGGTTCTTCCTGGTGTTCAGCAGATACTCTCTAAGGATACTCACACTGACCTCTACAGGTCATATGATAGACGAGACTGCTAGAGAATCCCACCAAATGGTAGATGCACAGTTACCCAGGTAACCGAAGGAGTCAGGTGGTGATATTACTATGAAATCCTGGTGTGCAGAAGGAATCTGGGGTCTAGAGTGCTAGCAAATGAGCAAAGGCTTTTAGGAGCTTGGTAACATCTGCATGGTAGACTTAAGCATCTTAGCTTATTAAGATTGCTACTAGGGCACATCTATTAACAAGCTCATCAAAGCAAACTATCTTTGTTATTGTCCTCATGCATTAGGACTCAGCTATTTCTGGCCTAAACACAAATTTATGCAGGCTTAAACCCTATTAAACAAGTGCAAATGGTTGTGAAAACTCTTGGTGATGATCCAGCTGACTAAGTGCAGGCATCTTGTGACATTATAACCATCCTGCACTGTCCCGGTACCTTCACAGTGTTGGCAGATGTGACACAGGTTGTAAAGGTGTCCCATGACCCTCTGAGACTGGCCGGAGGCCAGATGAGATACACCTGACCCCTCACCCTTATGGCATGAATGACCCAGCTGAAACAATATTGGGCTTAAAGAAAAAATAAGCAATTCCATGCAGAGATTTTACCTGGTTCAGATGAGACCTGCTGCTTACAAGGCTCTGGAGGAGAGGACTATCAGAACTACCTGTTCTCAAAGGTACATTACCTCTATACCATCTGGCACGAATCCAGTTCTTCCAGTCCCTCAGAAGGTGGCAAACAGTGCAGTCTGCACCACACACCACTTATGTCCACTCTCACTTGTTACAGCATGTACTCCTTAACACACTTAACAAACCATTTCAACCCGTTTTGAGTGTTTGAAGTCAGGAAGATGTGAGGGTTCTTGATCCACAGACAGAAGCAGTCAGTGCCTTGTAGAAAGGCATTTACCTAATCAGAAACATAAAGAGAATGCAAACTGTCTACTGGAAAACTGGGCAAGCTTCTGAAATGTAGGCAGGAATCAGAAATCTCAAGAACAGACCAAGACATGGAGTGATTTGTATGTTTTATTGGACTCCTTTTGAACTAATGTGCTAGGCCTCTTTATTCAAGGTAAGCATAACTCACTTTAAAGCAGCATCACATGACAGCAGACTATGGTGATCCTTGGGCAACACTATCAAGTTTATGAAAAACTCTGTCCTGACCTATGCTTTTGAAGAACCAGAAATGTTCTTGGCATTTTCTCTCTATTTTATTACTCTAAAATCCCACCCAGTGCAGGCAGGGCAAAGTTGTCAAGGAATGGTACAAATCCTGCTTCACAGGAACTCCTTTCCCAAGTCAAACCAGTACAAAACAGGCTATGTATCTAACTCCTTCTCCCTGCATGGCAAGATAAATGCATGGAAGAATTGAGTTTGTTGCTCTCATTACTTTAGTGTAAGAGAGCCCTTCAGTCACTGTGCCCCTCTCCACCATTTTTCCAGTATCCTACCTGTAGTTCCTCAAAGTAAGATGGTATTCAGAGCCATTCAGAAAGAAGTATGTTGGAAGCCAGAGAGGAACTAAACATTACTAAAGAAGATAAAATATTTTCTGGAAATATTTTCTATTACTTGAGTCACTCTGAAAAGCAAAGTAAGAAAATGACTACTTACTGAAATCTGGAATGAGGAAAGGCAACGAGTAAGATTTCATTTTCAATAACCACAAGGCCTGCCTTATTTAGCAAGTACTTCCCTTCCCCGAAGATACAGTCAAAAGTTGTGACTCTCCCTATATCCATTCATTTCTGCATCACCAAAGCTTCTGCTGAACAAGAAAAAAAAAAACAGAAAAGTTATCTTACCATATTTTTCAATACAGTAAGTTATCAGTGCTACAAAGTCTACTTAGCGAGACTGGGTTATCGAATTCCTCTAGGCAGGTTTCAATAAATATGTGACTCTGTTCATGACCCTTTCCTGTCTGTGTCCAATTAAACTTATAATGAACAAATTTTCTTTGAAGAACCTCTTGAGAAAATAGAGAATTTTATTTGAAAGGGTAGAATATTTCTTTTTTAAAAAAGTGATTTTTACATTTTTTTTCCATTACCATTTGCCTAGGAGTTTGATTCTAATAATGATTTGGTTATAAAGATCAAATAAGTCAGAAAATAGGATTAAGTTCAGGTAAACTATTCTGAGCTTCACTGCACAAACTGTGAAAGCCCTGAGAGACTGCATTTATGTTTTTAGCTCATTTTGAAGAGGTCTACATGCAACTTTTTTGAATGAAAGTGCCCAGGACAAATATGCCTGTACAAATATTACCAGTACAAATATTACTGTAACCATTTGTTGTGTTTAGCTGTTTTACAGAAAAAATAGAGAGAGGATCAGGAGTTCAACAGATGTGAACTGTCATAACAGCACTGTCTTGACAAAAACTATGCAAGCATTCCAAAAAAAAAAAAAGACAAAAAAATAAATCACAGAATCACAGAATGGTTAAGTTTGGAAGGGGCCTCTAGAGATCATCTAGTCCAACCCCCGCTCAAACAAAGGATTCATTACAGACTTCTGAAGAAAGAGCTATTGAACCCTCCCGTGCCAGCCCTCTGGGATGTCTTCGCTTGCAGGAAACACAATTGCAACAGTTTGTGGTAAGGAAGGATCCTCTCCCCGCCTTGCCCTCAGGAGCAGCACGCTCATTTGCCCCAGTTCAGGGGCTCCAGGCCTCAGCAATTGGTCAGCTGTGAGAGAGCAGGGATAATTTGTCTCTCAGGACTGCAGTTAGACCATCTGCACAGTTTGGGGCTCCAAAGCATTCCAAGCATTCATAGCCTGGACATACCATTTAAAAAAAAGGTATTTGTGCTACATTATGCAACTGGCTTAGAAGCTACTGAGTATTAAAGCCAGTTAGCATTAGGTTCTTACCTTATTTTTTGTTTTATCAGATTTCAGTCTTTTCTCCATATCATATGTGCTAAACCTAAAGTGGCTGAGCAGTGAGGCCTGTATCTCTGGGAATTATTGGTTCTGGGGCATGTTTTATAACTAATCTACAAAGAATAACAACTGTGTTTGAGATGCGCTGGATCTGCAGTATGCAAAACACAAATGTGAAATTTCACAGAGGGATCTCACTCAATGCTCGTATGCCACTGCAGCTATAAGCATAAGCAGAAATTTCAGGCAAATCTTTCCTTCAAATCTTTTCACTTTTTGGAAACTCCCTCTGGATGCAACATGGATATCCGTCAGAGCCAGCTCCTTCCCTGCCACCATGGAGCAGAGGTGGCAGCGTGGCAAGCCTGGTGCAGACAGGCCAAGGCAGAGGCAACCCCAGGGAGCTCCTGCTTGCACCCTGCTGCAGCTGGGGCCTGGCCCTCAGCACCACTCGTTCCTGCCCTTATTGCCCTGCTCCACATCCCCCCAGGCACCGGGCAGGACAATTCCGGCAGCACAAGGCTGCACCACAAACACGTTCCTCTAACGCTGCTGTGTCTGGAAGGATCAGCCACACTGATGGTCCGCTGTAAAAAAAGAGCCTAATGCATACTTAACAATGCCAAATTTTTTCTGGAATGCCAATTATCTTTTTAATAGGCTTAATAACAGTACATATTTTTAGCATTATTGCTCACTTGCATAATACCATCATTGCACTGTTCCTGCAGTAACGAATGAATGCACATTCTAGGAAATTCATTCACTGGAGATGATTTCTCTGAGTAGATCTTTAACTTCAGGGAAGAGGGAAATGAGTTCTGGGAGACAGATTTGATTTTTTTTTTAAGTTATATACCAGTATCCAATTTATTCTGATGCATAACTCATCTTAAAAAGAGTTAATTCCACCTGGGCCTTCTCTGCACCTGCTGCTACAGACACAACTAAGATCAGTTTTGGGGACCACAGGGGCATATGTAAGAAGCCAGACAAACTCTACAGCTTCTTACAAAGGTCCTGTCCAGTCCCAGAGCAACTGCCCCAACTGTGAGACTGTTGTTCAGAAAACAGTTTTCAGGTTATCCCTGCCTTGACTCAGAGCAGTTCCCACGATGACATGGGTAGAAATTTGACATGGTTGCCCAAACTCTTTCCTTTGACCCTAGGTTGATAGTCACTCCTTTGCCTTTCCCGACCCACATGTTGAAAGCTCAGAGCACTCCTTCTCTTTCATGGTGCTGCCTCCGTTGAGAGAAACGAGCCCAGCACAGAGGTCCCATAGAGCTCTCTTCGCGTTTCTCCCTGTTATTTGACATGCTTCTTGGCTCCTTCACTCTGTTGTCCCAACAGCCACGTGAGGCTATAGCAGGTGCTATAGCAGCAGAACCCTTAGCCTCTACCTGGAGGGTCACTAAAGCTGTCATTACCATTTGCTTTGAAAAAAAAAATCATCCAAAACAGACAGCAATGGACCTGATGCTTCCATTTATTTTTCAAATACCACCTTGAAATTTTTCCTATTGGCTGGCAATTAGCCTGCTCTGAAACAGTCAAGTTCATAGATGATGTAAATCAGAGAAGTCTCACTGATGGCTCTGACTTATTTTCCAAAAACCTTAAAAATTCAGCACAAGCCTTAAAGTGCCAATGTTATATATCAAACAGCTGTCTAAAACTCAGAGATACATTTTCTATAATACTATTTGACATCAGGTATTCCTGATGGATTAGATACAATAAATGCAAGTGCTAGCAAGGATGTCCTGAAATTTTTTCAACAACAAAAAAGCCTGATCAATGTAAGTTTTAGGCATAACAGGTAAAATGTGGAAGCAAGTTTCACATTTTTAGCTATCGCTATGCTTTACAGATGTGTGCATTTATCATAACCAATAAAAATTCAGAGTCCTGCACTTTTCTTGCATGCAAATTTGACAGTCATGTTAAAGTTACTGGAAAGATTTTTCCAATTTTCAGTGGGAGCTGACTGCATCCTTTGTGAAGTCCAATTCCCCAGCAGGTGTGGATACCACCATCTATGTGAAAGTTACTTAACAATTGTTACATTTTTATTCAGTTCAGTTTTTCTGTTTGGTTTTCAAAATATTCAACAGTTTCCCATACTGACAAGCGCTCTAATGGAAACTGAAGACCCAGTAGCCAAAGGGCCTTGGAGGAATTAGGGAGCCAAAGGGAAGAAAGAGAAGCTCCAGAAGCTCCAGAACCTGCCTTTTCTCTGGTAACACATGAGGAAATAGTCTTGTGAGACAAACACTGCCTGGACTTGTTTCTTGACTTCTGAGAAATTCAATGTCAGGCCTGCCTCTAACATTCATCTGTTCAAGGAAACTTTTGTCAGACCAGTCATTCTGACTGCAGTTTTTTCCTCTATGTCTTCTCAACAGTATTGTGCAAGCAAGTCACTGCTACTGAAGTCTATGTTGTAGCATGGCAAGAGCAAGATATATTTGATATGTTTGGCATACAGCAGTGATATTTCTTTTGGCCAGCCAGAAATTATGTGGAAAAAGACATCAACAGGCTGTAAATTACACCTTTTTATTTTACCACCTGCACTCTTTAAAACATAACCAAAGGCTTTTCTGATTTTAATGTAATCAGATCCTTTTTATATTTAGAATATAATAAATCACAATAAAGCATATAAAAAGGGTAACAAAATGTGTACTATTACCATGAAAGCAGGACACTCAGAAAGTTGAAAAAAAGGATTTTACCATCTATAGAAACACCCACTTCTCTCCCAGGAGCTACAAGTAAATCTTTTGTATTTATGTTGCCTTAGCTGAGCATTAGTTAAGCTGGAGTTCATTTTATTCGCAGCAGAGGTGTAGTCTTTATTTCAGAAACCCGGTCTTTTAAAATAAGGACTTCCCCATAAATGCTGGGCTGCCACCTATCCTCCCACTCCCACTGAGAAATAAGCCAGTCCCAAACACTTAGGCTAGGAAGGTATTTGCCTTCAGTACTGCGATCATTTCAATGATCTGTGCTGGAAGGCTTGGAAAAAGGCAAGGCCATCACTTGCACCAGAGCTCTGTGAGACTTATCCAAAACTTCTCTTGCTACAGGAAAACTCAGAACTACTTAAACAAGCTGAAAAACAGCCTTAAACAAATTTTCAGAGAAACTGTACTCAAACGTTCGTAGGTCGGAGCCAGCAAAGCCCTGTTTTCTGCTGCCACATCCAAGGTGTCACTGCACCCAATGCCAACCGATTTCAACACTGCTTTACTTGTCTGCTCAGAGAGAACACTCAGAAAAAAACAAAGATTGCAGAGGAAGCTGATAACCTCCTGCTTTCAAGGGTTACTGTTTACCTGAAATGCTGGCAGGATATAGACTCAATGCCGCTATTAAGGCATACAGCTTTACTATCAAGACATACAGCTTTACTGTCCTAGGAATAGCAGAGCCTTGACTTTCTTTCTAGAAGGTTTACCTTTATTTTGTGAAGAGATATGGACTGAAGGGCTGAATGGCAAAAGCTGGCTGAATAAGGATCTAAGACATGCTGCCTCAACAGGATGGTTCTGTGATACTTTTATCAGATATTACACAGAGAAAGAACCTGAATCTGAATCTCTTGCCATGTTTGTTATTAACTGATTATGAGGTTCTTCTATTTATGTTCTGTTTTTCCTTTCCCACTCTTTCAAAACAGTCCAAGGGGAGAAAAATCCCAAAGAATCAGAAGAACCCAAATATGTAACAACAGCAAATACCTCACCTTAAACTACTAAGGAAGAGACATATGAATGAGATTTAATATTCTGGGGGATTCTGTGTGGTGTACCAGGCTGTGAAAACTGTAAGCAACCTCATCAACCAAGCCCACAGAAGAAAACAACAGGGGCTCTAAATCTGCTAAAGCTTTGAGTCTTTTCTTCCCTGATTTTAACTATGCCTATTTGCCATAAAATGCTGCACTAAAGGGCGAACACAGTAGAAATGCAGCTACTAATAAAACAGCAATTTACATTTCAAGGCAAATTAAGATTTAAATGTAATTCTGTAATTTGCTGGAAATGGTTTACCTCAGACTTGTGCTCCAGTGGAGCACAAGGTGGAAGTAGATACAAAAAGATGCAAGAGCTCTATAATTTCCTTCTATATCCTCATTACAATGTAGTTGTGATTAAATTATTCAATGTAAGCATAAAATAATCTGTCATCATTGAGAGTACCAAGGCTCAGATAAATAGTTATGCTTTAATCTCCTCTACATGGGAACAATAATAATAAAAACAAACATCTAACTCATTAAGGGTACTTAGGAGCCCTACTCCCATCCATTTCTATGCAGAATATAATTAAAAATGAATATGCAACACAATCTGCACAGTGTTTAAAATACTTTATTTAATAGTGTTATTGCTGTGAGTTTAACCAGCATTTCAGGGACTTATGCACCTGAATTAGGCTAAGGCAAATTTATTTTGCACTTGGCTGTCAGACTGATATGCAGCAAAGCCCCAGTCAAAAGACAGTTACCTGAGATTAACATCAACACCCAAACATCTGGAACTGGTTGTGTGATAAACAAATATCCTCGTCTGTAGAAAGAAATAGCAAACACAGGCAATGAAGTGTAGCAGTAACATTCAGCATCCTCCAAGCTAATAGGAGGAAAATAGTTTAGTACTGAATAAGTTAGGACAGTTCAAACCAGGACTGCCTACACCAGACCAGAATTTTTGATTTAATTTGAAACACTAACTTAATATTGCTGCTATTTGGATTTATTCCTAGTAAGTAGCTACACAGGCAGATGGGGTTTGCCTCACTGAATCTGGTTGGAGGAACAAGGGCATGATTTTTACAGCCACTTCACAATATGACTGTAACCAGGTGCCAGCTTCAAACATCTGCCCTGTGCCAAAATGAGAGGAGTAAAAACAGAGGGTGACTTTACCAACATGCCTGGCAGAAATGTGGGACAGCATGTCAGTGCTACATAATTCTACAAATGGAGGTTCCAAATTACCTGAAATTCAAAGTTAGTGGCAGGTTTTCCATTTCAAAGTATCTCAAAGAAAAGACTAGGAGGGTTGTTGTCAGATGATAATGTGAGAGTTTTCTGTATGTCCTATTCTCATTCAAAACTACAAATCCATGCCAAAAACATTGCTTATCAACTCTGCTGGGAGACTAAATGTCCAGAAAATAATACATTAGCTCAATAATTAGTGAAATGTATGGCTATTTTTAGCTGACTGTTACATGTTTTTTGTCTGTGAAGTCTTTTGTCTGTGGAAGAAGATTTAAGGTTATTCTTAAGCCCTATCCCAATAAATATTGTTAGATACTAAATCAAGTTTATTTATTGTTCATTTTGTTTATTTTATTGGTTATTTAAATGATTAATAACCTTCATCAACTTAGCTAAGAAAATAGGTACTTTTAGGGAGGCTATGCAAACTTTTTCCAAACTTGTTTTTGTTTATAAGACCTTCTTCCGTCTGTGCTCTTTTAAGAAATTTCTAGCATGGAAGAGAGGCCCCAGAAAGTCTCTGGAAGCCTGTAGTGTTCTTTCCTCAGAGGCTCCCAGACTTGATGCATATATCCATTTACTGCAGACAGGTTTAGCTAATGCTTCAAAGCACTAACTTCTGTGCTCATCTGCTTTGTTCTGATTTTTAATTCCATAGATGCTTATTTTCACATGACATTGCAGAAGAATGTTTAACTGCATCAAGCACAAGAAAGAATAAAAACTTACTTAAACTATAATAAGAGAAAGTGTGTTTACAGACATCAGCCTTAAAAGTTTGCATTCTCATGAATGTGCAGAGATTAGTCAGTTTTGTCATTACCATTCAGTGAGTATAATAACAGAAATTTGATAAACAAAATAATAATAACAGAAAGCTCAAATCCTATGCAGGACAAAAAGCCACAGGTAGAATAATTTATTCCACTGTTAGCTTTATTAGGGCATACTGCATTACATTCTACATTGCCATATAAGATTGTTCTAACCACACAGCTAAGAGCTAAGGCACAAGCTCTCATATGTCTTTAGGTGCCTCAATCTAATAAAAAATATAAATATAAAAAATAATTTACATGCCATAACACTGAGTTTTGGCATGCCTAGCTCTAAGATTCTTTATAGGATGTGCTATGAGAGCTAGACTTCTAACCAAAAGAGTTAGCAATCCCAGCACATAAGCTAACAACGTATACAGACACACAGACAACAAGAAACATCAGGAAATGCAAATAGAAATTAGGAATCCAAATAGGTGTAAGAGTGAAACTGTTCTCTCCTGCAGGAGGACAGAGGTACTCTGATCTTGGAGATGCTGTTGATACAAATTCATACCAGATCTCACACAACCTGCAGCTTTGCCTCCAAAGGAGGAGCACATATTTGAGGAATGAAAAGCTGCTAAGAGGTGCAAAATCACACAGGTGTAAACCTGATAGGATTGTTAAGGTTCTGGGCAGAGCTAGAGAGTATATTTCAAATGTTTGTCCTGGTCAAATAGAAAAAGTAGAGAGCTGAACTGAGCTGCGGTCTCACAGGCCTCTTACTCTCTTACTTGTATCAGGATTATTTGTCTATTTTTTATCTATCTAGAGATGCTAATATAAAGAAATAATTTATTGCACATACACATTACATACATGTATATGTGTGTATATTTTTGTCTCATGCAAGTAAATTCTATTTCAAGACTACATAGCTCTTGAGAAGCTGGGAAGCTGCATGTTCACAGAGTGCCTTGGAGACAGGCCAAGAAACCTTCCTGCTCTTCATCTGCTCTGGAGAGCACTCTTCTGGTGTTGACTGGTCCTATTTCCACCCTCTCCAAAGCACTACCTCTACAGTGGCATTTGGGACATACATAGGTCCTATGCTAAATATGATAAACCAGCCTGACACTGACTAATTGCATCTCTGATTGCCAAGGGGTATTTTCATTAGCTTTATAATTAAAAGACATCCGAGTATTATCAGAGATTCAGGGCAGAAGTAGATCTGGGAGAGATGGGATTTCTGCTCCTAGTACTATTTATTCATTTTATTTTAAATAGTCACAGGATAGGAAAAAAAATGTCTTTGGTTGTGAGATTAGAACATATACCTTCTCTTTCTTGACTAATATCCTAATCGCCAGAGCACAGCTTTTTCCTTTTCTTCCCTGTCCCCTAACTGTTGTACTCCTTTCTGCCTGGTGGAGGACTCACCAGGTAGAACAGGACTCACAAAGAAAGAACAGCTCCAGTATGACGGATGTGAAGGGGGAAAAATGAGCTTGAATCCACCCAAATAGAAAAACAACTGAATCTCTCAACTCTGATCTTGTTTTTAGGAAGAAGCTATACCACAAGAGGTGGATATAGATACTCTGTCTTTTTAAAAAGGAAAACAGCAAACCCTAATCTACGGGTTTTTTTCCATCCACCATCATGGTTGTGGCCATGTATACAGAAAACTGGCCTCCAGATTCTTTGAGCAGTATAATAATAGAAGATGGGATAGAAGTCCAGACATATCCTATGAGCTGTGTTTCCTGTTAACTAACTCTGAATAAGGTAGGTCCTTATGTAGAGTATGAGCCTTTGACTCAGCCATCGAGGTGTCCCATTCTCCTCATGCATTATGGAAAGAGCCTCAGGCCATTAGGTGCAGATTTTGCATTACAAAATTGTGGGTCCACGCCCATGTCGTGTTAGTTAGACACCTAGCTGGAGATTATGTGTCTTTGCGCGATCCACTCCACCACCCCTCTCGACTGACTAACCAGTCCTTTGACTAAGCAGTCACCACCATCATGCTAATCAAAGGCAAGGAAAGAGGGCAGATCCCTGCACATCTTCAGGATAAGACAGAATCTGAAGAGCCTCTAGGATCTACATCAGCTACTTTAGCTTCTGTACAGTCAGTTCCTTCATAACCCTGATAGCAATGACAGACAAATTTCTTTGTCATTATTTCCAGTTCTCTATCTGATGCTTCTCCTCTCACAATAAATCCTTGGTCCTCTGAGGCTTCTATCCCAAAGTTTTTAGGATTCAAATGTAAATTTGCCTGGGCTTTCCAGGTTCTTCATAAACATCATCCATTATCCTGGCAAAGATGCCTACTGCACACCTCAGCAGCTGCTGTGGCCCCGATAATGCAGGGCCCTCATTCAGAATCAAGGAATTGTTGCACTTTTGTACAGTTGCTCTGTAAATAAATAGTGGAGAAGCGAGCCACTCTATTTTTTTTCTCTCAAAAAATGTACACTTTGCAAGCAGCCCCCACTAAAGCTGTTTGAATTTATTTGGGATAACTAAACTCTGACTACTTCAAAGGATTATTAGAGGGTTTTATACAGAAAAAAAACACCAGTATAGAAGTGCAAAGGTCTTTAGCATCTCATACTCCCCAGAAAACACTGTAATCCATGTAATTGTGTAATCCAAAGTCCTTGTATATGAATAGACTGCTTCAACTGACATGCCCACATAAGCACAAATGGATTTCCCACAATCAGACAAATTGATGGGCAGCAGTGTCCTAATCCCGCCTAACTGATCTGCTGGTCAATTTTAGCTGATTTCCTGGTATTTTATCCACCTGGAAAAGAATCTTCCCAGGATTACAAATATTGAGGAACTGTCTTGCAGAATGCCTGTTGTTCATCATTGGTTCCTTTCCTACTACTGGCGGTCTATAAACCTCACAACAGCTTGCTAAGCCAGAGGGAACTGCAAGTTCCACAATAAACCTGACCAGGAACAGCAAGGACTGATTAAGCATTTAGCTTTGCTGGTACCAAGTGCTCAGAAAAAAATGTTATAGTTAGACCCTATTTATTAATAGGGGAAAAAAAGGGAAGGATGTTATGCATTCAATTTAAATCAGGCTTACCTCTGAAGAAGTTAAATTCATATCTCCCCAAATAACAATATCTGCAGTTCCCAATGCAGAAATCCTTCCAACAGTGCTAATAAGATCTTGTTACAGTGAAAAGAAAAAAGAAAAAAAAGACCTGACTGTCATAATATTTCATCATTTCACAGCCTTTCTAAAGCAAGCCAGGGGCTTGTTATGCGACAGTCCTTCGGAGTGCATTTTCTTTTCTTATCTGTCCCTATAAACTGTTTTCTACTTCAGCTCAAAGTTTGCTTTCTGGAGTACAAAGATAATTAAGCATAGCTTGATCTTTTCAAATTTAGGTATACTGTCTGAGATGCTGGTAATAAACAAGTCACAAACACTTGAGGAAAGAATGCATTTTAATTAGCTTTGATGCAAAACATAACTGTAATTATCTGATATCTTGATATTTAGTAGGAGCAAATAAAATCTTTCCATTAAAGTGAGATTTTAACACGAGAACTCCCCAAATCATTCCATGAATTCATATGTTGCAGATAAGGGGAAGGAAAGAGTTACTTTCCAATGTCTAACAATTATTTTCCAGCCCCACTCAGCTCTAAAAGCTGTGATTCTGACGGTGTGCATTGTTCTTGCTGCTTTCAGCAGGAGATCACTTAAGTTCTTATACAAATCCCATAAAAAGTTATTGTAAATAGGCACAAATTATAGGAGGGAGACTGCTGGCATTGTGCAACCTTTAATGAAAGAGAAAGGAAAGGCAACACTTGAGGAATCCTAAGAATTTCAGTTTGAATTTTCATGCTCTTTCTGTGTTTGTGTCATTAGGTACTTGGGTGTTTCTCCCTGATCTGAACAGGGATTATGGATCAGTAACAAATCACTGTGCCACAAGATTAACATTTTATGCTGAAGGCGAAAGACGACTGGTGTGCAAGTGCCTCCCAGGTTATCACCATAGATTTACGGGAGACTGCAGGCCAAATCACATGCAGAATCAAAAGGAAAAAAATGTGCAAGAGTTGGTTATCTAAGAGGGGAAATAGGTAGAAATTATTTGGGCATAAAATGGCAAAGGAGCCAGGAGCAGTCCTTAACCTCTATCTTGCATCTATCATCTTCTGCAAAACTAAAGGGGAAGCTAGATAAAACCACCAAAGCAGGTGTCAACATCTCCTTCAACATTGACGAGGAGATGTGCACCACAAGCTACTCATCAGCTTTGTAGTGTCCTCCTCCCACCAATGATTGAGAGCTATCTTCACTCTGAGTGAAGCCATTCAGAGTCAGGTCAAGAAAGCTGCCAGGTTTTGGACAGGAAAATCTCTTGTACAGACCAAAATCTTCCCCAAAAGATTATGTATACAGTAAGAGGTGCATAGGTGCTATGAACTCCCAGGAGACCACTGCATTCAGATGACTGTTTTCTGTAATCTCTGTGTTTTGTCAAGAGGTCAACTGCATTGCTTGCAACATGTGCCCTGTCACACAAGGTAAATTAATTAATAATCCAGAGACTAGGTGACCACAGAATGGATATAAAAGACTGCGTACACTCACATCAAGAGAAGGTTTCCTTGTCCTTGGATCCCTCCCTCACTTCCCCCTCCCTCACAACATACAACATTGCTGCACAAGGCACCAAGGGGCGCAAAGGCAGGTCTTCAGCCAGGAACAAGCACGTGCCTTCAAGTTGGAGAGGGGCAGAGCTCCTTACTCATAAATGCAGCAAGTAATAGCAGGGCCCGGGGAGGAGTGAGATCTAACAGAGTGAACTAATACTCCTTCTGCACAAGGTACCGGCTCGACACTGTGTACCTCAGCTGTTAGCCTGAATACAGCCTTTATACAACTCACTTCTGTGATTAATAAAACATGGCATCAGAGGCACTCTGCAGGGGAGAACTAAGTCAAGGTTGTGACAGAAAAATTAAGCCATTTTTTGAATAGTAGACTCCTGGTTTCAATTTCTCATTCTAATGTGGCACCGAACAAGTTACTAACATCTTTGCCTCAGTTTCTCTTCTGTAAAAGGGAAAGCTATCTGCAAATTACTTAGTAATTGCATACCTGAGCAGAAGAAAGAACATAAGTGAGGATTAATGTATTAACCATCTCCAGCATAGTACAGCAGACTGCTGAAATCTTTTTAATCCCTTCAAATGCATGTTTGGGTATGTGATGAATTGGCACAGTGATGAATTGAAGCAAAAATCTACATATTTGAGACCTATCTTTTTTCTTCAGAACATTGAGCTTTTTAAAGCATGTGGACAATTAACAGGAATCAGCAGAGCTGGCCCAGTTAGGAGTGTTCCCATCCCAAAGCACCATCTGCAAGAGAGGTTAAAGCATTAATGCAGCTCACATTGTTCCAGCAATAGTTTACCATAAACAGAAATAATAACAGTTCATCTCCATAACCTAGTCGAGTCTACACAAATACAGGCAAAGCATAATCTTGAGATGTCATGGAGGAAATCCTTACGGATTCATTCACCCTTAACTGAGAATTACCCTTAACTGCAAAAAGAATTTGACTGTTTACAAGGGATTTCTTATGCCAATGGAAGGATACAAGGCTGCATTGCTATTCCAGAGCCAGGAAAGTTTATTGTTCCTCAAAACTTCACTCTTTGGGCAGGAACCACTGTAGTTCTGTTCATGGAAATTGTAATTGTGACAAGTCAAAGTATAAACAGTATCCCCACAGGCCCTTTGGTCTGCTTTTCATTTCTAATGCAATTGTTTCCTTCATAAAAGTTTTTGCACTTTCTTCAAAGGAAAATCTGACTAAATGCTGAATATCATTTGCTGAAATACTCCCTTGCAGTTCAGAAATAAGTTTCCTGAACTTTCCTCTGTAAACATGTTTTGTGTCCAAGCTGCAAGCCCACTGAGGCCTCCAGTACTCCCAGCTAATCCACTGAAGTCCTTAGCTGCGAGGCAATAGTTGATGTCACAGACAGCTTTTTCCAGATGAGCTTGCAATCTGAAGTTCTGGGATAGGCCACCATTAACAGGAAATTCCTGTAACATATACCAAGAAAAATAGGCAAACCTACTAAAATATGGTCACATTTTGCCCTCTTGCTTTAGCTAATGAGCTTCCAATTATATGGAGCATTTTCAAGTTCAGTATTTTGTTCTATCTGAGGGGCACAGGCCTGCTAATGTGTTCCAGACGGCTATAAAATGTTTCCTCTGGAAAGCTGGTGGTTGGGTTGCTTTCAGAACAACAGAAGTCCAGATGAATGCTATGCATAGCCATGCCGTGAGATGAAACATGTAGGCAAGGCATTATAGCATCCCATTTTCAGGGCAAATTCTCATGATGTGAAAGACAACAGTAAGCAGATCTCACACGCTGTCTGTAGAGCACAGGAGAAGAGGTATTACTCCTTCCACGTTCAGCTATGTAAACACGTATCAGCCATTTCTAAGGTGCTTTACAGTAACACCGAAAAACTAAAGTGGTCATAACCTAATCCAAACGAAGGAGGGAGACGGTCAGCTGAAGCAAACCAGCGCAGGTCTGTGGAGTGTAGCTGCAGAGATTAGCAACAGCTGCCGGTCCTGCCAGTCCAAATCCCTCAGAAATCACTGCAGATGACACTGGCACTTCAGTGGGCTCCAGGGTGTCTTAGTGGCCATGGTGGTTATAGCTGAAAAGCTCGATGAAGAAATGGGTTACCTTATTCCTCCCAATCTCTTAATAATAACAAGGATAACAGTCCAATTAAGCCTTAGATTTTATTGCCATCTTCATAGCTTTGTGAACCTGCCTGACCTCTCTAGTACTGTGTCAGCAAGAGATGCTCCAAATAGCTCTAAACAAGCATACATATTTCACTGTCATTGTGCAGTACCATAAAGAGATACAAGATCAGACCCCTGACAGCAATAAACCAGATCCATGAAAGACTGCTCTGAACTATTTATTAGCCTAGCTGAGTTATCACATTGAACTAACTCCTTACAAACCAGGTCATATTGTTTTGCACAGCACTTCATTGTACAATGTGGGCTTTTATGCCACAGCCTGTGGCCACTAGTACAAGCAGAATCATTAGTCACAGTATAAGGCATCACAGAATCATAGAGTCATAGAATGCTTAAGGTTGGAAGGGACCTCCAGAGGTCCTCTAGTCCAACCCCCCCTGCACACGCAGGGTCTCCTAGAGCATGTGGCACAGGGTGATGTCCAGGCGGGTTTTGAAGATCTCCAGAGAAGGAGACTCCACCACCTCTCTGGGCAGCCTGTTCCAGTGCTCTATCACCCTCACTGTTAAGAAATTCTTTCTCAAGTTCCTGTGGAACTTTTGGAACTTCAATTTTTAGCAGTTTCCTCTAGTTCTGTTGCTGGCTACCACTGAGAAGAGGCCAGCCCCATCCTCCTCACTCCCTCCCTTGAGGTACTTGTATACACTGATCAGGTCCCCTCTCAGTCTTCTCTTCTCCAGGCTGAAGAGGCCCAGCTCTCTCAGCCTTTGCTCATAGGGCAGATGTTCCAGGCCCCTAATCATCTTTGTGGCCCTGCGCTGGACTCTCTCCAGCAGCTCCACATCCCTCCTGCACTGGGGAGCCCAGAACTGCACACAGTACTCGAGGTGCGGCCTCACCAGGGCTGAGTAGAGGGGCAGAATCACCTCCCTCGACCTGCTGGAGACGCTCTTCTTTATGCACCTATTGGCCTAGCTACTATGGCCAAGCTATTAAAAGTTTACATTCCTTGCTATGCCTGTGCTATATGTATATATATAAGTATGTATGCATATATGTTAGTTAAACAGCTATAGTGTCATTGCCTGTGCCTGTCCTTCACCTACATAATACAGTTGTCTCTATCATAAAAATATGTCCCTTATACAGTGCTGAAATGCCTCTCCTTGCAGCGTCATGGCCTCAGCCTCCTTTGCTTTGCTCTCTCATCAGTGTGCAAGTTGCTTATTCAGCCTCATGCACCCCCAGCCCTGAGCACCCCTCCCCATTCAAAGCCCTAGGGAAGCCCCACGTGGCCGTACAACTGGCCGTGAGTGTCATGGATTTGTGCTTTCCCAAGTCCTACTTTTTCTTCTTCCGCGGTCCTTGCCCAGCTGGTTCCCCCTCCTGGGACTGACAGCTGCCGGAGGTAAAGATCTCTTGACTCATTCGAGCAGCCAGGCTGGTTCATAAATGAAGGGGAATAGTAGTCGTATTCCTCCAGGGTATCTAGGATATCCTTTCTTGATGTCAAAAGAAAAGAAAAGGAAAAAGAAGAAATCGTTAAGTGATATTTATGCACCTGTGGTATTTTTACTACACCCTCCTCACCTCCTCCATTTCTTTGCCATTTTATGATATAATTTTGGTCACTTGCAGCAAAACCATCAACATCCAAGGTAGCAACCTCAGGCACTTTCAATAAAGCATAGATGTTTTAAGGATACACATTATCTGATGACTTGAGACACTGAAGTGATTTGATGCATTTGATGCACGTCCTGTGCACGCCTGTTTCTTCTGCTGGTTACAGGGATGGGCCACAGGACCACGGCAAGTGCAATGCAGACCTGCAGACCTCAGAATCACAGCAAGGAAATCTCGACCCAAGAGACTCACAATACCACACACTTAGAGCAGTCCCAGATTTTCAAAAGCACCCCCAGCAAATTAGGCGGCTGACCTATATGAAAAGGCAGAGGGAGCAGCACACCTAATCTGCACTAACATCCCTTTGGGGAAATGGCTTTGATGAAAATCAGCTCAGTTTTGTCAGTATCTCTCAGAAGGAATATATCCTGCTGAGAAACCAAACTCAGCAGAGCCACAGCATTACAGTCCAAACAGCATTTTGTCACTAAAAGGATGCACAGCCCAAGCAGGACCAAGGTGGGCAAAGGGATAACACCCAAGGACCAGCTCCAGGGGGTGCTGCCACCTCAGCAGGGACGGAGCAAAGGGAGGGGGGACACGGCAGCCATGGTGCCCCTTCCTCACATCAGCCAGAACCTCCTGGCCCTCCGGGAAGGAGCAGGGGGGTGATAGCCGGTGCTCCCAGCCCTTGGCTACCCGCAGCAATGCTCTGGTTGCCCCCAAGGAGCCCTGACATACCAGCAGACCCACCCAGTGCCAGCTCTCTCCATCGCAGAGAACCGGAGCTGCGGGAAAATCCTACCAGAGGGCAGCAGATCCCCACAGTAGCGCTCAGCAAGGCTCCGCTTGCCAGCGCCCTCACAGAGCCGCGCCGCTGCGGGCCGCCCTCCTCCGGGCCCGGGGAGGCCAACGGCTGCGTGTGCCACACTGCGGGAGAGCCCACGGAGGGTTCCTGGCCCCCACGTTTGATCCCTTCGGTGCTTTTCACCTCGATCCGTATTTCAGGAATGAGTCAGCTCTGCATGTGGAGAGCTGAGGGGAAGCCCCAAGCCCTGCGCGCAGGGTTGTTCCCTTCACCCAGGCTTCCTAAACCTGATCCTAGTTGTGCAGCGCACGCTAGGGCCTTCCCTCCCCTTTCTGCTAGGTATTTCTCTCAGTTATGTCTGCCATAATCGCCCAAGCCCAGAATGGATGTAGGCGGTTCGACCCTGTCTGCTAACTACAGCCCGCCTTGGTGACCAGCTCCCGTGGCAGTCCTGAAGCACCGTGGGCAGCAATGCCCCGCAGGCGGCTCCAGCTGGGCCTAGGCAAAACCAGCTTGAAATGCAGCTCAGACCTGCAAAGGGCTTCACTTGTACCAGAGCACAGGACTCTGATTAAAAAAAAAAAAAAACACCTAACTCGATGATAAGGGAAAGACTAAGCAGAGATCAGACTTTATAAACTCTGTGTTTTCTACCCCAGTTAATCTACAGCTGAGAAATGTACTTCAAAACCTTGATATTTGTCTTGTAACAGAATTATGTTCCAGGGATGTTACTCTATTCATTCAAATGGCTGGAAGAGTTACAAAGGATGAACACAGACAGTGAGGTGTGTTATGGTTTTCTGGTTTTCTTTTTAACTTCCCAGTTAACATTTTAAAACAGTATGACATGGGCTCAACACTAGCTGATGGGCTTAAAACAGGCTAGCCAACTAACAAACATCCCTGCCAGAGGTGCATGTTATTCTAAAATACGAATTTTCATACTCACAGAGATCAAATAAAATCCCTGGATTTTTACAGAATTGCCATTTTGCTGTCTAAAGCTGAAGCTGGAGGCTAAAGCTGATACACTCGGGAGCCTCATGAGCTGGAACAAATTTTGTCTGGTTTAAGTCACGCCATGAGAAGCAACTCTTGTTTTCAGTGCCAAATCTGGATGTGGAAGCAATGTGCTCAGAGAGCACCACCTGAAAGCCACTGGCCACAGCCTTTCCTTTCTGTGGGGCTCCTTAGACTCATGTCCTAGCTAGTCACCTGGAAAAGATCTGTGCAGTATCTCTGTTATTAATTGTAAGGGAGTGAATATTCACCATAAGGAATAATAAGAATGGAGCAGGACCTTACCTAGCATTACCTGGCCATGACTCAGTGGCAATGAGGGCTGATTATAGCTGAGATTCAAATTCTTTTAATAGAACGTCTCCAGACATTAATCTGCCTTTAGATTTAAAAGGTTCTCAGTGCTCCATATGACGATTGTTTTAAATCCCAAAGGTTTTCCCGCAGAGCTCTTTCCCAAAGAGGGAAGCCTTTGCTTTATTTTGGATTTTTGTGCCATAGATTCTACATAATGGCCTGGGTACTGGCATAGCTTGTGTAGTTTGTTTTGCCTTCCTGTGAGAGCATCTTAGAAAGTTATAAGGATTGCACCATATACAAAGCAAGATGATTCGCCCTCTTGGGTTACTTTGGCAGCATGACAGGAGGTTTGCATTCAGGAGCTCTCTTACACTCTGTATCCCAGGACGTCCAATTGCACTGCTGTCTGTTCACTTCTTGGCAATGCAAAATAATCACACTATGAAGAGCCAGGTTTGGGAGATGGGCTCATAGGACCACAGCATAGCACAGCCAGCCACCAGGCTTAGGCTGTCTACAAAAAAGAAAAGCCAAGTGTGGGCCTATTTTAAGACATGAAAACCCCCCAGGTTCTCCCCTTTGAGAGTTCACACAGTGTGAATAAATGGCATTTTTGGAGCATGCAATTCATGGAATGCAATTACCATCCCCTTTTTCCTGCATTTCTGCAACTAACGAGAGAAAAGAATAAATGCCAACAAATTACTGCTACCTTCATAGCATGTTAAATTGTGCTGAAATGATTCTCCTGAAAAGTAGTTTTACACTCTGTCCATTTTCCTGATCCCATTGTATGGTAAACCCAAACTGAAAAAGCAAATAAATGACACAGTGTTCTGAGCATATTCTTTTCAGAAGTCAGCCCCGCCCAGTAGGAAGGGGTTGACTCTCCTCCCACTAACTTCCCAGCGAGCCCAGCAGAGTTACTTTATACTTGCACTAGGATAAGATCAGCTCCCAGCATCTGCAGAACGAGCTCCCACACACGGACTACAGTGATTACAGCCTGCACCCAGTGCCAGCAGATTGGGGTGACATTCCTTTCTTCCTCTTCCTACGAAATAACTGTAATGCAACAACAAAAGAAGGCAATTGATTTTTTTCCTCCACCAGCTGAATATTACATTAGCACTAAATGTTATTGTTGGAGAAAATACAATTCGACGTTGTCAGCCTAACGGATTACTGCAATTATTTTAAGCTGGGAGACATGTAAACCTCTGTAAGCCTCATGTATGGACTGGATTCTATCAATCCTTAGGCTTTGAACAAATTTAGCAAGCCTTGCTCAGTGGCAATGCTCTCAGGCAGCTTCTCCATGCAGTCCTATGACCGGCTGCTTCGCTGTGAGCACAGAGCGCATGTCTAAGGAATTGCTGCCAGCTGTCCTTGCAGCAGCGGGTGGCTGCTGGGGACCAAAGGATTAGAGACAGACTAAAAGAAAAAATCTGAGGTGAACAAAGCAAATATGAGTAGTTCATGTCTGGTTTTCAGCTGAGGTAAATAAAAAATGAGATATTATATTAAACCTGATAAGGTTGTGCACCTTTAAGAGTGTTGTAATAATAATAAAAAAACCCACAAATCAGATTAGCATCTTCACTGATATCAGGTCAGTTTATTATCAGCTCCTGATCCAGGTATACTGAGAGTGGGGTGTGAGAGCAGGAGACCCTTCTGAGTGTTGCTGCTGTACTCACACGGCAACTTCTGTACTTACACATCACCAGTACCTCCCAATCGAGATCCATCCATACCCAAATTTCTAGGATACCACAGGAGACCTTGTCTTATTTCTCTGTTCTCTGAGGTCTAAAATGTTTGTGATTAGTCCAAAGTGTGCAAAACAAAGTCTGATGCTGAGACTTAAGAGCACCTGCCTGTAGAGCAGTCTGAGGTCTCCAAAGGGCTTTAGTTCACACTTCTGCAGATTAACCCCGTGCAATAAGCATCACTTAACATGGTAGGGCTTAAGGATGTAGGGCACTATATCGAACACTGAGTGAGACCTTTGTGCACAGCTGAATGCCACAGACCTTAAAACCCTGTGATAGACCTGCAAAGTCATCCTGCCTCCCCCCGTTCTCCTAGCATTCCTGTCTCTTACCAGAGGGACACGTTAAGTGTGTGGCCACGAAACCAAGGTAAGGAGTAGTTCTAGCAAGGGGAAAAAAAAAACCAAAACATTGTGTTCTGTCCTGAAAACCCAGTATTTGAAGGAGCAACATAGTAAATAGTCTTAATAACCTGCTAATTGACTTTGACTGTTATTGACTAGCACAGAAAAAAATTTTTTTTTTTCCAAAAGCTGCTCACAAAAGCCAGGAAAAGCAGAAACAATATTCCAGGCTTCTTTTCCAAACACCAAAGGAGAGCACCTTAAATAAAAGCCAGAAGACTCTTGCTGTAATGGAAAAATGAGAAAGTAGTTCTGAATCTCTCTGAGAAAACAGACTGCCAGCACAGTAAAACATTGCCAAAGAGAAAAAGTAAATAAATCGTCTGGAGGGACCACTTTTATTGTTAAAATAAGAGCAGTCATATTAAAAAAGTTTGAAATACTGTCATTTTAAATTACAGAAGACTGCTTATTTTTAGCTTGATTGATGCTTTTAGCTTCTTGTGTAAACGAGGTTACATAATACACATAATCTGAAACCTCTGCAAGGACCGTAAGTGCCAAGCTATAAGGTTATGTAACTGCCTCTAAGTTTGCTTCCACATGACAGAAAACAAAGCCTCATTCCTCTGTTAACTCTTCTGCTCTTTCTGGGGCAAAGTTAAATATGTAAATGTATATATTTAAATATGCACATGGATAATCTTAGTCGTGTTTTCTTACGGCAATCAGGAAAATACAACCTGGAACTTACTTTGGTGATATTAAATAAGGGATTAACTGGGAAACTGTAACTATTTAAAATTACAAAAATAGAATGCATTTTAATACATTCTTCCTTTCACTTTATGAAAGTGCTAAAGAAGTTCCCACCCTCTCTGTAATTTGACATCTGAATATTCTTGACTGCAGCATGCAAAAGTGAGCAGTGCCATTGCTGAGGTTCTGTAAAAACATTCTAGTGGCTTTAATCTTATTAAAGAATGTGTGACGTTGTTTAGTTTTCTTTTTTAAGAACTAGGTTTTTGTCTTTGAGAAGCTGTACTGATTCCAGCCCGTGTCGTTCTTCGAAGTGCCCAAAATTTTGATTTCCAACTTATTTTTAGAGTAACCCGTGTTTGCAAATACTCCTGCGCTCAGAGTCTGGCACAGATGGACAGGAAATTACTTTTCCTGAAATATAAACAAAAAATAAATTGTGGCTGCTACAGTGCCTTAAGTATTTCAGAGTTTCTTTGGTGAAAATCTTCTTATCGTGTATGGTATGCAACTTTAATTCACTCCCTCACAAGCTGTAAAACTAAGGTAATTTTTAATTTTAGCAATTTTTTTATTTTGACAAGGAATTTTTAATGTTTATACATGCTGTTTTTGCACAATGTCAAAATTGTAAAAAACAATCTGAGCTTTTGTTTTCTGTGCTTTATATGTGAGTGATTTTAGCTCTCTTTTTCCTCTAAAAAGTATTTCCCATTTTTACAAATCCACTGACCCTCGCAGAGCCCTTGCATTAGGAGGAAAGCTGAAGAGACACGATAATGCTGGTCTGATTATGATCAGCCAGCAAGCTTTTGTTTTTTCAGGGGCAAAAGGGCACTTCATGGGATATTTTAAATATTTATGTTCTTTGAGCTGTGCTGCTGAAGGTGAGACTTGACTGCCCGGACTTTGTCCTCTGGTTAGAGTCCTAAGTCTGAGCTAGTTGTCCTGAAGATTTCTTTGATTTAGGGGAGCTGTGCGGGCCCTCATGTTTCCATACACCTCCTCCCTAGCCAAGTGTCCCCCAGCAATATGAGCTGCTCCGGGCACTCCCGTGTCTTGGGTATTGACAGAAGGAGCCACTGTGGGGAGCTGATTCAGGAGAAAAGGGCCTCCTGAGAAGCTCCTGGGTGAGTTTCCAGCTCAGAGCCCACGTTCCCAGTGGTGGCCCAGGCTGCAGTGGCCGTGCTGGGTGGTGGTAGTGGAGCCAGGGGCAGGGAGGCAGCCCGGGGGCCTCATCTCGGCCTTGCAGTGGCTGCCACCGCTGCGGAGCTGTATGGTGGGTCAGGCGAGTCACCCCTGACACTGCCAGCTCCTCCCCACCGGGCCCGCAAGTTCATCCCAAGGCTGCTTGTTCATGAGATACCGCTTCAGGGGCCATGTTGCTACCACCTCACTGGCTGTTGCCCTCTTCTGCAGCCTTGGCTCAGCAGTCACGATAGGAGTTAGACTGAGGCACCTCAGTCTTTCAAAAGACTTTAGAAATGCATCGTTTTGGGGACTTTTGAGCTGGACAGGTACTCATCACAGTTCTCAGCAAGGGCACACGAACATCCCTCCTTGCACAGCAGGAGGACATCACACCACAGTACAGGGATGGCAGTCAGAGGAAAGGCTGGGCCTGGGGAGAAGATGCTGGTGGCACCTGTAGCTGGTATTGATGTCAAAATGGATCTGCAGCCCCACATATCTGCCTATCACGTGTTGAAGTGGAGCAAAATGAGCCTCAGTCCTTCCATGCTTTCCCAAAACATGCAGTCATGTATGACATACGATACCCCACTGAAATAACTCTGTCTTTTTCTTGTTTGCCACATGGCATGCCCACTGGTAAGTTAAGGTTGGTGTTGTTTCCAGATCTGATTTCCAGATAATATGCTGAAATATTGAAAACAAATTATCAACAATAATTTTCATTCGACTTTAATGGGATCTCAGTGTGAGTTGCATGGAGAAGATAATGACCCCTAAACTGTATAATTTTTGTCCTCCCATTCCTTTTTTGCTGATCGTTAAGACTTATGAGTGCACAGATCAGGTATTTTTACCCCTCGAATGAAAAATCACCTGAAATTAATGAGATGCCTTTAATAAAAATGTTTTCATTGCCTTGTTGGTACACTTACAGGCACTCCGGCAGTGACGAGAAGAAAGAAAAATGAACAAAGCATTTCCCCCAATTTAAAAATTTGAGGGTGTAAAATCAACAAAATTTTAAAAGCTGGAAATCAATCAGTTCTGCCTCTGCAGAGAGGTAGAAGATTACTCACCACCATGGGTCAGCATTTGGGAAATTCTGCAGGTATTGGGTCCAAACACAGACAGAATACAGAAAATCTGATTTCTATCGTCTAAGGAAACAAAATGCCCACTTCCAAGCATCGACTCTTCTCTTAAAGTTGGTTCTAGCTAAGGAGATGAGCATAAAAGTTTGCAGCACAGTTCTCTGCTGCTTTTAACTCTCCCTTCTCCAAGTAAGTCTAACACAGATAGTAATAGGAGAGTGTATCTTCAAACATTTGACCATCCACCTGGACCAGAAAAAGTCTTTGCTGAATTATGTGCACTGATATGATCACCTAAGTCCTACTGCTGCAATTGCTAATAGGACCCCTGCTGTTTGTAATTTGTACTGCTGTAGCAACTATAGTCTGATTTTATCAGAAATACTGTTAAAGACAGAAATACACTTAGAAAAAAGTAAATTGGCAAGATTGTAACTGAATGATAGTGTTTGGGAGCAGCAACAAAATTGAAAAATAATAATGAGGAGCTGCATGTCCCCTCTCTTCCAGGTAGCTGAGCTTTTGTAGAAAGCCTATTCATTTGAATTGGATTTGAGTTTTTAGACCTGCACTAAGTGAATTGATTAGTCCATCATTTATTTTGAAAGCTGATATTAATTTAAACACAACTGAAGTTGAAAAATATCCATTATCAAGGTCAGTACACTTCACATTTCCTAGCAAGAAATGGAAAAAAAAAAAGATGCCAGGATATCAGTAAGCCCTTCAGTGGAGGTGTGGTGGCTCTCCCAATGATCACATCACCCACAAAAGAAGGGAAGGGAGCAGAAGGGTGTACTGCCTGCTGTGTTTTGGGGGCAGATGGGTGCTGCACGGTCCTGCGGGGCATCAGGCCACAGGCAGCCTCACGTGATGCATCTCTGCCTCTGACCAGGCAGGGCCTGTTCACCAAGCTGGCTGAGAGAGGCAAATGCATCCCAGTGTTGGTTCCACCTGGGAGCAGTGGTCTCACCTGGGAGCATGAAAATGCGGGAACCTTATGCACAGTCACCTGCCTCAGCCAGCGACAGCTGCCTGCAACCCTGTGAGTGGCAGCTATAGCTGTAGAGGACTTGCAAAGAAACCTACCTTCTAACAGTAAATCTTATTTTATTGCCTGAAGAAGGTGTTCTGACTAGCTGATATATCAAAAAAACACTGTAAAAGTTCATTAACTTAAGTACTTTGTTCCATTAAGAGTGATTGAGGAGCTTAGAACAAATTCTGGTTTTGCTTATACCCAGGGAAATATGATGAAGACAACTTGATGGTCAGGGTGCAGATCTCAGCTTGCAGTTCTTCATGGAAGTATTTGAGCCAAATCCTCTGTATCCAGGCAAATGTACTGCTGTGGACATTCACATACTCCTGGGTGTGAGAGGGTAGCCTACACTACAGAAGATCTGCTGCACAGATTTATAGCCTGGATAAACCAACAAAGCCCTGGGGACTGCAGGAAGGGTCTGCAGTGCACTCTAATGTGGAACATACATCACCAGCCAAAACAGGAAAGTGGTCACTTCACCCACAGCATTGTATTGTTTGTATAAATTTCCCACAAACAAACAGAATTTTAGCTGACTAAGTCCTTATATCAGTTTAATTGAATTTATGTTATCCAAATAAATTTTGTGTATAAGCCATTAAACAGCCTATTCTTATATACCTGTAGAAATAATATCAACACCTTATAGCAATACACATGGTGCTTTAAAAACATATTTCTGTGACTCAACACATGGCATTATAATTTCACATCACATCATGGTTTAGGAATGCATTTTAATGTTCTGCAAAGCACAAACATAGAGTTTAAATGCAGATCTATTGCTGATATAGTTTCAATACTATCACTACATTAAAGTATCAGCAATTTTTCTCTGAACTTCAGCAAACACAACTAAACAAAAAGGTAAAGCAGAAAATGCATAATCAAGAAAAAGAAAAGACTCTACTTTGATTCTGTCAACAGCTTTTAGTTTTGCTAAGCTTGCATTTTAATTCCTTCTCTCCCATAGCAAAAAAGAGGGATTTTTTTTTACCCTTCATTTTCTGTCATTCACTGCTGTTACATGCTATAAAGTAAAAGGTCAGTGGCAAATCTCTTCTGTAGCATCTCAGCAAAACATGTCACTACAAAGTGACTCAAAACAATCTGGCTAGCAATAAATCTCAATTTAAATGAAGTCGGTCCTTCTTCTAGTGTCTTTAAATGATCACTGCTCCCTTAAAATATCTGTTACTATTCTGTTATACTCTGGGTGCTTGACAAGAGTGAACCTGAGCACCACAGCTCATATCAGCTGTGAATCTGGCCCTAGAAAATGTTGAAAAGTTTGTTTGGAGGGTTACCATGAAAAAAATATTCAGCAATAACAAAAGAGTAAAAAGAACACTAGGGAAAATTATAATGCACACAGACATGTTAATGTTTTATGTAATTTAGGCCCCCTATCAAGAAGGAGGCCTGGCTAAGAAGAGAGGGGAAGTGTGAGGCTGCTCGATTTCCAGGTGAAGACAAGGAGATGGGCCCTCTCTTCTGCCTTGGCAGCAACTTTGTGGAGTGTCACCTGGCAGGAGCAAGCTCAGGAGCCCTGATCTAAAATGATGTAAGTTCAGCTGATTGACTGCAGTGTGGAAAAATGAACACTTGACCAAGAGACTGGAAATTACAGAGATGATCTCTCTTTAGCCAAACTTTGTCTTTGAAACGGATGGGACAAAAATATCAGTGGAAATACTGATGCCTCTGGAAGTAATATGAATCAGCTTCAGGGCCTCAAATGCTGAAATATATATATTGTAATTATGTGTACCAATGTAGAATTCCTGCACTATTCACATTTTCTATGCAGATATATCTGGGGTGACTTATGGTGGATGTAGACCTGGACACTGTGTCTGCTCACACAAAATGCCCCATTTGATTTCAGCAGAAGCTGTGGTGAACAGACTAGGTCTGAATGAAAAATCTCTGTATCACCATGTGCTAAGTCATCCAGCCCAAAGAGGCTCAGGGTCCTTTTTTGTTTGTTTGTTTAAGCTTTTACATACAAGAATCTCTATACAGCTTTTCTTTGACATTTTTACTCAGGTAAAACTTCTGCTGTGGCAGCAGCAGCTTTATTTTTTTAAGGCATCAGTAAAGATTGTTCAAGCTCTAAAACAGCCCTGCCAAAAATAGCAGAGGTGTTTTAAAAATGCACTTAATATCTGGAGCAATTCCAGAAAGACTGGGACCGTGAACAAAGCTGCATAAAATTATTTAATCGGTAATACTATTTCCCTTTGTAATATACACTTTCTAAAGAACAAAAGTCTTAGTGGTACCACCTCTGATTGCCTTGAACTACTTCAGGAAAAAAGTAGTGTGCAGCAAAAGCAGAAGAAGCTGCGTGGCTCCCAAGAGGAAGATATGAAGCTCCTGTTTCCTTGATCTACCAAACACAAAGTGAACCCAGCGCTCCATTAACCTGTGGTCAGGCACTTCGCAAAATATTCCCGTCCAGCCTTGGTAGCACTGACACATGAATTGCTGCCTCATGGCTTCTATATTTTTCAGTCTTGGTTTTCCAGTCACCTGGAATCGTGGGCCCCTCTCAGAGTGACGGACTTGAATCTTAAAACTTTGGGGTGCCAAATGGAGGTAGGCAGAGGAGTCGCCGTTCTTGCGGATGCATCTTCCGTTCTTCTTGCACAGGACTTTGCTGCAGAGTTTGGCTGCAGATGTCACATTGATGACGTAGTGCCCCAAGGGGCCGTCAATGTATCGCTTCACTGTTGAGCAGCTCTCCTGTAGAAAACAAAAGACTGTGATAAATTACTCAGTAGCTACCATTATCCCCGAAATCCATATGTTTCATAAAATACTACTATAAAACTCTTCAGGGATAAGATATTGAGATAAATCTTGTTGTATTTACGTACATTTACTGGATTAATACATTAGTTGAAGTGAGATTATTTCTATGTGTGATATTAGCCAAATATTAGCCTTTATTATATTCTCTGTTTGGGTGCAATTCACAGTGTTTCAGAGTGATTTGAGGGAAGGAGGGGTGTCCTAGTAAACAGGGAGTTTACATATTGATCTAAGACTAGCTAATTTTTTAAATAGAGATTTCTGGTAGCTCTTGAAAAGGAGCCATGTGCCATGAATAGGCTTAATAGCACATGCTGAATCACAGCTTTGATCTTGAACACTCCAACTCCTTCCATTATTTAGCAGCTGCACCTTTTTCAGGGACTGGCATAGGAATTGTTGCAGCTTCAAAGCTCTGAAGTCCTCTGGCTGTGTCTGTAGTTCAGGTTTTCCCTTTCCTGTGCTGAGTAGGTGGCTTTGCCAGAGACATGAACAGGAGCCAGACTGTGTCAAAAGCAGAGGGAGGACCGAAGCCCTGCCAGGTTCAGGCAGGATGCTCTTCCCATGCGGGCAGGTGAGGAGCCAGCCTGCTGTGCATCCTACGCTACGCTAGGCACACACCAGCTGATCTAAAACCATGCTTAATGTCTGCAGCAATTCCAGCAGTGCTGGACACCTTGCCCCATCCATCACTTACAGATGGATTATTTGTGAACACCTGAGGAGAGGAGGAAGAGAAAGCAGGCCTTTTCCTGCAGTGACATTCTTCTCCATCTGCCTTTTCAGGACTGTTCCCGCTAATGACCGGGTAGAGCACTCTCCAACTCATTAAGCTCCATTCTTTCTGCTCTGCAAGAATGAGACTTCAGGGCCTGAATAAGGCACAGAACTGTGTAGTGGTGATTAATAGCTACTGAGGCTATTCTTAAATAAAAACAAAGCAACGTCACCTACCTTGGAGCTCGCATATTGTATACTTCCCCAAAGCACAACTCCAGCTGCTCCCAAGGCAGCACTCTCACCAATAGTATGCACCAGATCAATCTGAAAAAGGAGACCAAAAGCAGATATCAGAAAACAGATATAAAAATAAAAAAGCTCTAGAATCCAGGCATCCAGGTGCTGATATTTTTCCCTGTAGGAAACACTGGTCCCTGTGGTATGTGTAGTCTTCACAACAAAATCACTCTTCAGATTACAGTTCTTCTGTTGTGAGGCTTGCAAGGTCTTCATTCATGAGCAGGACTACTAATAAAAATGTTATAGTTAGTTATAGTTTACTCACAAGGGATCTTTCCAGCCAAACTGGAGGAGTAATAATGAAACGGTGAGACTGTGAATACTGTGCCATGAGAAATGCAATAAAATCTTTTCAAGCATGGAGGAAGGATCTTCAAGTCCATCCTTATATTTTAAGGCATGATTATTTGTATCTAAAGCAAATCCTACTTAAAACAAGTAATTTCATTTAAAGGTCAGTTATGCTTTTTGATAACAATCTCGTTATCCCTTCTCAGGAGGGATCCAAAAGACAATCCAAAACAACAAACAAACAAACAAAAAAACCCCAACAAAACAACATTCCAAAAGACCAAGCAAATTACCAGATTACGGTGGTCAGAGAAATTCAGATTAGTAGCTCATAACAGATAATATACCAATAATGTTGTTACTAATATATAATAACTAATAACATTATTATTACTAATAATAATTTATTTCAGTGTATAAGTGTGCCTGTTGGTTTACAGATACATAGTTAGGTTGCCCAGTCCTGATATATTTATGGTTGAAAAGATGTAAAAAAAAAAGCATAAATAAATATATTAGAAAATGGGGAAATTGTGCTGACGGATTGAAGAAAATTACAGAGAAGTCATAGTAAGAAGTGATTTTGACTCCTAAATGAAGTGAGACAAAATCGTGAGATAAAAAGTGAGACAAAACCCCCAGAAGTTGTACAGAGTAGAACTTGCCTACTGATTCTTAGTGTAGGGTTTAGAATATTAAAACTGTAATTGATTTCACCTGAAGTTCATGTTGCTGATGATCATCCAAGCAGCCTTTGAAAGAATGTCATTACTCTTAAAAGTATATAGTTCAGTGCTCTATAAAAGTATATAGTTCAGTGTCCTTATGAAAGGACAGTGCAGTCTGCTGCAGGTGTTACTTTCATGTGAGAAATGGTGATCTTTTTTTCCCCATGAGACTTAATTTGATAGGAAAAAGAAAAAAAAAAAGTATGAATTAAAGATCAAAATATCAAATGCTAAGAGAATGTGAAATATAACCTGACCTCTTGATAAAGGCTTTTTCCAAACTTTTCTCATCTGCAAAGCACTTTATAAAGATTATCCATGTGCAAAGACTGGACTGTGGTTCTAGATGTCTACCAACATAGTTCAGAGCTCATTAACAAATTAACAAAAGCAGTCATTGATAGATATCTGGCATTGTGGACTGAGCTAAGAGCTGGGAAAAACAAAATAAAAATTTTGTAATTAATATGCTTTACCAGGTAAAGTTCTTGCCCAAGAGAAAATGGACATAACAAGAAACAATGAGCACAGCCTGAAACAGGTGAAATTCCACTTGAACACAAGAACACACTTTTTCATTATGAGATTGTCTGAACAGGTTGTCCAGAGGTGTTGTGGCGTCTCCATCCTCCGATATACTACAGACATTGTCTTGACAACCTGGGTTCAAGAAGCTGACCTTTCTTGAACAAGCAGTTGGAGTTGATCTCCAGACAGAGGTCACTTCCAACCCCAACTGCCCTATTATTCTATTATCCGGCAAAATCCAAGCTCTATGCCCTCAGCTTCCACAATGTCCTTTTGTTACTTTGAGTAATTTTTAGAAACAGATTCCATGATTTATGTGGAATTAAGATATTTTAATCCAAGAACACAGTCTTTAAAGTCACTCTAATCATCCATATGTATCCATAGGCAGAGTGATATTGGCACAACTGCGGTCTCCTAACCATCTATGCTTTAATTTTGTGCACAGCTAGAATCACTACCTTGTCAATACTGAGATACTCAGGATCTTTCTCAGCAGGACCAAAAACTTTTTATTGAAAGACACATTTCCCTAGGACTGCTCAGAGGATGCCCAGGTATTGGAGGCTACAGAAAACAGCAAATCCCTTCTAAATGATATGGAATATCATTTAAACATTCTCCCTCCTATTTTCATTTCCTCTTCTTTTGTTCATTAATATGAAGGTCTAGCGGTGAAAATCTTCATGCAGAGGAAGAACTAGAAAGACATTGGTTGAGTTCTCTGCCCATGTGTAAAATATAGTCATCTTCCACTATGTGGGGGCTATCCTCATCATGAAGTTATAGGCAGCCCTCAGAGGAGTTTCTTCTTTCAGATGCCTTTTCATTCTGTACCATATATGGAAAGATTCAAAGGAGAGTAAGAGAAACAAGTGTGAACTTAAGTCTAAAGTTTATGATTAATTCAACTTAGTAATTAAGAAACTTTCCTGCAGGAAGGAAATCAGATTTCTTACTGTCATTTCTGTGCATAGTTAGGTCTCTTATCAAATGACTGACTCAAAAAACCTTTAGCATGGAAGGGATCTTCCCTGAACAGCCTATGACTGTGAAGCTATACCATCTCATTCACTTACTCTCTTGTTCTCTCATTCTTTTTAGTCTAGAAATTCCTTTATCTTTTCCGGATGCCCAACATAGGTTGAACAGAGGAAAGGGCTAAAGGGATACCAACTTGTAATCTGTCTGTACACCAATACACCTGAATAAACACCAGTGAGAAGGGCATTTTTTTAAAAAGGAAGAAAGGAAGAGAGGGAAAGGAATGTAGGTGTCTCCCACAGTTGCTGAGAGATGCAACTTGGAAGCGAGACAGGGAGGAGCCTCCCTGAAGCCTCCAGTAAGCTCCAGGAGAGGTCTTAGACACATATGGCTCTTTTGCAGTGATCCTGCCTTCGGGGCTGGATCTAGAGTCCTCCTCACATTTTGGTGCTAGTCAGGCGAGCATTGGCCTGGTTCTTCCATGTAAATTGAAGTAGGCAAGCAGACAGACTGTCAAGCAGGTATTCTTGGCCTCTGGTTCTAATTCCTGTGGAGTCATATGCAAGAAATAAATGTTTATAAAAAAAAAGTAGACATCATTTTATATATGGCCATATTGGCATTTTTCTGGATAGGAAATCCTAATTCCCTCTTCATATCAGACCTCCCTGGCATGCATGTGACATTCATGTGTTAAAGAGAAACAATTTGGGGTCAGCTGCCACGCAGGTGCTTGGCATTTCTAGGAGTGATAAACATTTCAAAGCCTTTTTCTTGTCCCAGCTTTTCAGGGCAGGGTACAACAACCCAAGAGCCTCAAGATTATTCTGGGCTATATCCTAGCTGGTGACTTGACACAGAAAAGGAGGCTCCATTTCTGATCAGTGCATCTCCATATTTAAGTCAGCCAAGTAACTGCCCTGTGCACTAAAAAAATAGGAGGTGAACTAAGCTGTTCCAGCATATGGGCATGAGAGGAAACAGAACAGTCAGTCCAAGTCACATGCTGCAGAAAGGGGAAAAAAAATCTTAAATCTTTCCTTCACATTTGAAACGTCATTAGTTTCAGGTGTATTTTTCCTTTATACAGGAATGCTAGTGGAGGGCTGGTTTGATTGCAGGGAATGGCCTTTGTACTCATGCACACCCCGGCTTCAGAGAAGACTGTGAGTGAAAGAAAAAAGTTGCTATGCATTATTCATCATTTGTTAGGTGACATCTTGCTTTATTAATGACTTCAGTCACGTATTCAGGATGCTTCTGTGTGATTTACCCCTCCCCTGTTGTTACTACTGAGTTGTTTAAGAAGATAGTTTCTATATATTTGCAGACAGCAAAGTGTTTGCACACATTTTTAAGATACAGAAATCTGTCACAGCAGCTGAGATCCCAAATCACTATTTATAAGTGGTTTGGATGAATGTTTCAGATACATTGTGAAGTATTCTCCCGATTTCCAAGTGCAGTTGGGATAAAAGGTAGAGCAGACATAGGCATTGCAGGAGGTTTGGGCCTGTGCCTTCCGTCTTTCTGCAGGTATGCTGAGAAACTTGTGTGTCTCCCTCAGGGGTTCTGACCCACAAAGACTGTTTCAATTTATTGTTTCCACTATGGAATTTTCTGCATGTTTCATGTCATATACCTATGGGTTCATCAACTCAAGGGAGCAGAAGAGCAGTTCCTGTCCAGACCTGTCCCAGTCTATGTCAGAGCTCAAATGGCTCTGACATAGTATCCCATCTGGCCCACTATCCCAGTTTTTCAATGATTATTTAGCTTGGATGCAACTACACTCATCTGACAGCTTTTAGTGTCTTATTAATGCAAATAATTTCCAGAACTCTGGGATTTCATACCTCATTTGTAGGTTTGTGAGCTTCACTTGGAGGCTTTTCATGGTTCAGATAGGGAACTTCAGTCTAGTCTACTAATCTGACTGCACGAAAGCATTCTTAAAATATCTTCATGGCTTCATGGCTATGAAAGAAAACAGGAACATCAATTTCCTGCTCGTTGCTATTTAAAGTGTTCTCCAACGCCCCCAGTAAGTTTCTACCAGTCCCCAAGCTGTTCTCTCAGACTGAATGTATACTCTGGAGACACGACAAGCTCGGTCTCCATGGCTGTCTGCAGAACTGAGTACTGGGCCCTATTAGAAAATACATATTGGTGCATAACCCAAGGAAAAATTTATGGCTGTGCATGGATCTCTCCTTATGGTGAGTTGTAAAATGATCTTTAAGGCATCCAGAAGTAAATGGCTGTACACAATTGAAAACCTATGAGGAATATCATTTCAAATTGCCACTGTACTTTTCAGAAAATTGCTTAAGATAAAACAGTAGCACTACATCACCCCAGGTTTTGAACTGTCGCACAATTGGTGACAGTTTGCATAGCTTGCATGGTATGTTCATATTAATCAAGGTACTGACTTATGTGATGAAGAACATGCTATCTAGGCTACATTTGCAGACTACTGGTTTGTTTCATGGCCTTCTGCTCTGAATTCTTAAACAAGCGCTCTTTGTGTGAAATCCTTCCTGCTGCCACCCCAGAGGCTCCCCTTGGCTTCACTGGGATCTCGCTCTGCCTACTTGTAACCTGCTTGGTTTCTCAGGCAGCTAGAGCCTGCAGCTTCCCTTCTTTTCCCACATCACACTCAAAAAAACAGCTTCAAAGAGTTCCCAGTTGCTAATAATGAGGCCTTTTTTTTTTGTTCCATTTAATTTCATGAAGTGATTTGAAACACTTTGCAGTTTGGCAGGGATGCACCACGACATCCCTACACCCACCCCAGGCTGAAGCAATTAGTGACCTGCTGAACTGAATTTGGACCTTTGTATAAGTATAGCTTGACCGCCAATACTGTGGCTACTCTCTCTATATTGTACTCTGTCACTGGTTGAGAGAATGTTCTATCATTCAAAAAATTGATTTTCTGATTTAAACGATTCCAAAGTGTTAGCATGAAATGTTGGCTCATGAGGGTATTTGATCGTGTTGTACCTCTGGTCAGTGCTCCCCAAGCAGGAGTTAGGTGCTTCAGGCCAGACAACTTTATTTGATTATTTCTATACTGAATTAATTTCCCTTTGGAGAATGAAACAAAAAGCCTGGAGGATCTTTTCTCATGAAAGATAATCCTTCTATTATACTAATTAGTTTCAAACTTCACAAAAATTTGTGAGCTACATTCTACAAACTATCATAAAGATTAAAATATGGGATTGCGTTACTTAAGAAAACAATTTCTTTGCACTTTCTTTCTAAATTGTTCCATTAAAAATGTACAATATACACAAATATATATTAAAATATAGAAATAGATTAAAACACTGCAGAATTACCTATTGAAAGGTGCAATGTTTTCTACTGTTGTACTCTCTTTAGAGCGATAGTCTTATATAAGAAATATAAATAAATATTTTTATGCACAGAAAACTTTTAGAAAGCATCTTTTGTGGGAGGCTATCTCTAATCTGTAGATTTATAAAGAGGTGTCTCTGCTTACCTCTGTTAAAACACGAAAAGTATAGGCATAAAATGGTCTGGAGTAAACAAAAACAGGCAAAACATAGTCTTTTCTAGCAATTGAGGCAATACGTATTGCCTCCTTAACTCGATAGTGAACAAATTTTAATGCATTTGGACTTGACTTCAATATATAATCCAGATATATAGATGGGTAGAGAGCAGTGCTTTCCTTCCACAGCCAAAGCAGAAGATCATTACGGGAAGATTCAATATCTGGGCATTTTCCTGTGTATGTTTCCGGTTGTTCTTTGTAATCGTAATTGTAGCAGTCTGGGTAAAGATAGTAACCCCACAAACCGTTCGGTCTCATATGCTCAGCCAGAAGGATAGTGTTGTTCATAAAGCTCTTGCCAGCATTTTCAAATTCCTCTTTAGCTACTTTCCTAATTTTGTCCTCTGACCACTGAGGGTGCCGCTGCCTAACCATCTCAAGAGATTTGTTTCTATAAATAGTTTTATTGCCCCAGTTCCTATCCCACTGGGGTCTCCAGTTTTCCCAGTCAATGACTGCAAGCCCTTGGAATTTCTTCATGGGTATGGAATAGTCAATGTCAGACTTTGCTTTATTAAGGTGTTTGATAAGACTTTCATTTTGTGGCACACCTCCGTTCACGGGATCTCCATTATCCGAGTAATAGGGATAGTATCCCAGATGAGTGTGGTAGAAGATTGTCACGTTCGATCCACTCAGGGTCTCGTTGATGTTTGATGCAATGTCAAAAATGCTGAGATCCAGGTCCACCTTGTACCGCAGCCTGCACTGCTCGGTGGGCGCGTTCCAGACAACGATGAATGGCTTGTGGGGGAGCAGAGGGGCCTTCGCCTGCTTCAGCAACCGGCCGCAGACCGTAGCAAGCAGCACCGAAACTGCAGTGCATTTGACCCAGGCATCCATGGCACGTAGGAAAAATGCTACAATGTTTCCTTGAAAATGAAAAACAAGAGAAGACATTAAAGAAGGACATAAGCCATATGGGAGGTAGAAAACACAAAATCTTCTTTTTTTTTTTTTTTTAAATGACATTACACTCTATTCAAATGGAAAAAAAAAATGCGACCCTGGAAAAATTAAGTCTAATCTCAAATGCTTCCAAGACTTTTAGACAGACTTCGCAGTCTGAAAGTATGTTCTGATCTGCACTTTTTTTTCTTTTCTGATTCTCCTAGACACCTTGCACGTTTGCTTCGGACCTTTCCTTTAGACCAGTCTTTTATGTCCCCAGGAAATGAGAAAATAACGGAATAACTTGAAAGAGCAGTATAAAAAAAAGCATGATATTTATTTCAAATTTCACCCTCCAAGCATGTTCTGCTATGGTCTTTCTTGCTTAGAATAGTATCAGTGTGAGGCTAAGGTCTTCTTTATTATCTGTATATCTCTTTGTTATCTGTCTATCATATCATATAGTATATCATATAATTTAACACAGAAGTGTTTGCCTGACACAGATTAACCGAGAGAACTCAGAAATGCTGCAATTTTAGGATATCTGAAAAAAAAAAGTGTGTTTATCTACCTCTAATCATATTCTATCACATGGTGTATCTTCGATGTTGTTACCTTTTGTCATTCATCTATCATGTTGTCCCATAAATGTTTCTTAACATTTATTCACGTTAAACATGGTTAAGTTTCAATCACTGTCTGTGCTATATGCTCAATTTTAGCACTTGACATGTGAATTCAAAGTATCCTGAAGCTGGTTGATTCCTTATATTTGCATTCTTTTTTGATGATTTCCTCCTATGGCTGTAAAATCAAGCCCAAGTTATCCTATCTTAATACAAATAGCATAATTGCAGTAGCTTCAATTGGTCTTAACATATTCTCACTCAGTTATACATAGTTAAACATACAACTTAGCTTCACAGGAAGATAATAGGAATAACAACTAGATATTGTTATATAGATATTCCTAGATAATATGAATAATAACTCATCACACCTAACCATCTGTTATAGAGCCATTGGATCACAGCTGAAACATACAGGTTTGGGACGAAGATTCCTTCTTTCCAAGCCATTGTAATCAAAGGATTGTTCTAAAGGCTAGATTTTGAAGCACTTTTTGAATATTGTCTTTTTACCTATAGTGAAACGTAATCTACAGGAAAGCTGCAGATACTCCTATCCAACCCCCTAGGAGACCTATTAAAGAGAAAAAATAGGTCCTTTTCCTTTTTTTGGAAAAAATGTTAGCTTTCTTAACTGATATAGTCCAGCCATTTGTTCCCTGGGTTTGCTGCTTTTTTCCCTCCCTACCACTGCTCTCCTAACCTTCTGTCACTGCCTTAACTGTCCTTACTTTGCCTTTTTATCCCCCACAGAACAAACTTTTTCTCTTTACCCTCCCCCAGTTCTCTGTTATTTCATTCTCAATTCTAGGAAATAATCAAGTCATCCTCTTCAATGGTCTGCTAAAAGGATATCTGCTTAAGTAGTGAAGGAAATAAAAATGCATTAAGCAATGACTAGAGGGATGCAAGAAGAGCAGAACAGTAAATGGCCAGGACAGCAGGATTTACCAGGAGCAAGCCCTCATCAGCAGGCTGCAGGCTTATTCTCTTGTTGTTTCCTCATTCTCCTTTGCTTACTTATTTTGCATGCCTAAATACAGATTTATCTCCCAAATTTGAAGATTTTTGTTCACAATCCTTTATATTCTATTAATGATACTTATATTAATGATACATGGAGTTTAATCCATGAATGAGACCTTATCATTGAATGAATGGGAAATGGGCCTTTGCTACAGGGCATCAAGTTGGTACTACATATGAACATGAATGTTGGCAAAAGAAGCCAGCTTATTTTCATGTCACTGATTAGCTAGAAAGGTAACTGGTATCTTTTTCCTCTTCAATTAGAGCTTTACATAGCTACCTACGTATTGCCATGAGTTAAAAAAAATAATTAAAAAAGAATGGAAAAGAAACTCCTATTTTTTGCTTTCTTATATAAACAGACTTATGAATACATCACAGTATTTTTCAATGCTTCTTTTGGTGCAGTGATCTAGGACATTTGTAAGAGCTTCCTCATGAATGAGGCCAGATGATTGCTGTTCAGTATATGAGAACGAGTCCTTAGTGCAAGACTTCTCTCCAGCACTTATAGCTGAAAGATGAAAGAGGAGGAGCAGAATGGGAAAAAAGAAAGGTGTTAGTGAATTTTTGTGTAAGTAAAGATCCAAGAAAAGATCTCTGCTGCCTAATCCTGCAATCCAGATGTCCAGATTGTTTAGTCCTGTGTTATTATCAATATATAATTAGATCCTTTTGTCATGTACTAATGACTAATCCAATATAGTTGTTGTGTAACGTTGAGGCCTGTAGGCATTACCACAATGCAGATAATAAACCCTAACGGTGGTAAATCAGGAAATAAGTAATAGAGTAATTCTAAGTGATATTTTTAATCCTTGGCAAATGCTTGTCCTCTTGTCCTTGACAAGGCTGTAAATAACACCTCAGCTGACAAAATTAATATGCTTATATCACTGCTTGTATCATCATGTGTTGAGTAATTCTGTAGGCTCTTCACTGAAGATATGAAGGTCCCTGGCTGCCTTGCTTAGCTGTAGACATGCAGGTGTTTTCATCTGCAAACTGAATCTGCTGGGGAACTCATCTAGGACAGTTACTCAGGCTTCTTCAGCAAATAATGGGCAACCAAAGTTATTGCAAGCTCCCTATTTTAGTACTATATGGAAGGACTCATCCCACTCTCTCCATTAGCCCAGAGAGGTAACCACACAGGTAAGGCAAAATGCCTACCTTTTAGATGTCTAAAAATGCCCAGCATCTCACTTTTCCTTCTATGCTTTGTAAGACACATAGGAAGACAACCCTTCTAGAGAGGATCCAGTGTAGAAAGAGAAAGATGATTAAGGGACTGGAGCATCTATCTGATCAGGAAAGACTAAGAGAGCTGGGCCTGTTTAGCCTGGAGAAGAGAAGGCTGAGAGGGATCTTACCAATATGTATAAGTACCTGAGGGGGGAGAATGTAGGGAGAACTCTTCTCGGTGGTGGTCAGTGACAGGACAAGAGGTAGTGAGTACAAATTGGGTACAAACTGGAAGTTTCACAGGCAGATCCATCTCCATGTGAGAAAGAACTTCTTTCATGTAAGGGTGACAGAGCTCTGGACCAGGCTGCCCAGGGAGGTTGTGGAGTCTCCTTCTCTGGAGATCTTCCAAACCCGCCTGGATGCCACCCTGTGCCACGAGCTCTAGGTGTCCTGCTGGAGCAGAGAGGTCCCTTCCAACCTCAGCCATTCAGTGATTCTCCTGTATGTATACTTCCTTCAAGAGTAGAAAATTCTGCTAAAAACTTGTTCTGTAGGCAATGTTCGACACGGATACATTAATCTGTGATGAACTTTGATGTTACAGACACGTGGGAATCCCACTGCAGATGTTTTATTTTGCCTCAGAACATTATCTGAGGCTGTGTAAGACAAGTTTCCAAGGAAATAGGTAAGTCTTGTCTTTAATACTGAAAAAGTGGGGAGAATAAATAATCTATTGTTTCACAATTATATGAAACAAGTTCTAAGCAAGAACAAAACATCTTTTATTACAATTTCCACTGCTGTTTGTTTAGACTATGAGGTTTTTGATCTCATGCATGAGCATTAATTGGGCTGTTTTAATCTCTATTTTTTAATGAGCATAGGCATTAGCAATTCCATCTTGAAGCTCATTATTAACATCAGTCCAAGTTATCCGGCTTTTCTGATTCAATGGCATGTTGTCATGATTAATTTAACCACTCAAGGACACATCTTTCTCAGGCACTACAGTATTTTCAGAACAGAATCTGTTCTCAATATTTCTGCTCTATATTCTAAAAACAAAACTGAATTATTCACAAGTAAAAAAAAACCCGAAATCCTCATTCCATGACCACTGAAGTAGTAAATGGATTCCAATACAGTCCAATGGTGCCTTCCAGCCAGACAACTTTGCTTCTCTGTCATTTTTGCTTATTATGGAGTTACAGTACAATACACTATGTTACAGCAGATACTTTAGATTATGGTTTACATGTTAGTCATATAATAGCAAGCCAATGCAATTTCATAATAGCCATCAAATACAAAATCTCATTTTATACTTCTCTGTGTACTGACTTCTCAGAAATCCTTACATTGAACAATAAGACTATTCATTTTTTTTCATCTTTTAATAGCTTAAATTGTCCTTGAAGATCAAGGTATTCCATCTCTTTTGGATAAACAGCTCACTAACGTGGACATAGTCACTATGTAGATTGCATTTCCACAAGTGAAACATTTTAAGTGTTTTGACTGCTGGTGGAGTTTTACGTTAAAGGACAACAAAATAAGATACTTTCTTTAATTAACTAAGCATTTTGTAAAAATTAATAATCTTTGAGCATGTATTTTCTGGAGATTTTATTTCACTAAAATTCTTTATGTGCCACCAAGGAAATTTACAGGATTTCTTTTCTCATACTCATTCTGAATAGAATAATTGCTCTAAAACTGTAATGACAAATTATGCCATAAAGTGAAAGATTTTTAAACAGCAGCTGCATTGAAGCCTAGAGAGCATGTAGTTTTAGACCTAATTTCAGCTAGGATTTAAAGGTGTTTTAGTTGACATTTCAATTTTCTGAAATACATGTATAAAGATGACCTTAAATACTAAATCACATAACAACTGCAGCACTTGGAAGACTACAACCTGCAACTAACTTGAGCACGTCTCATGCGCTTGCTTCTGGTAGAAAAGGGAAAACTACAGTCTTGAAACTAAATTAAAGTGTATGCAACATAATGTGCAGTAGGAAATTAAGAACTCAGAGATATGCAGTTTTACCTATGAAGTATGAGAGCTAGGTTGTGTATCTTTCATTGAACTCCATAATTATTTCAGTATTCAGAAACATATTATGATAAAAAAAAAAGAAAAAGGAAGGAAAGTTCCTACAATAATGGCCACTTCAGATTCCATCATTAGCTAGTGCCTGGCTGATAATTTAGAGTTGGAAAGACAAATTTTTTTTATCATACTGAAGAGGTACAGTTAAATCATATAGAAAGGTGATGTTTTCCAGCTTATTTAGCAGATAAGAGTCATGCTGTGTGGCCTAAAGTAGATTTACCACACTTCACAAAGGTACTTTCAGGCTCCCAAATGCACTATTGACTCGCAAGTGACTATAAAGCTCTCCTTATTTTCACTGTAGGTGCATATCCTTTTTACCTAAGTTTTTTTTATATCCAGAGGGAAGTACTTTTCTTGGGAAAAAAAGTATGATGGCACTTAAAAAGGAAATAAATGAAAGTGGACTGTTTTATTCCACTGAGGAACGTGTGGAGTTGGTAGCTTAAAGAAATGTCATTTTTTGTACATAGGCTGATAGTTTTTCACTTTTTTACTTTTCAACCATATTTATATTAAAAGACTTCTTGCAATAGAATCATATTTAAAAGCAGTTTGCATATAACATGAAAAAATCTTGAGCATCAGTATGTTATTCTCTATGACATATAGTTTTTCAGGATGCACTTACCAGATATAATGTCCATATCTATATCAAGTATGCATCTTTCTCTGTATTCTTAAGACATCAATGAAATGCCAAACTGTCCACATTTTCTCTGTCCTATTCCCTCTCCACTATTGTTTGTTTGCTTCAAAACAGACCCAATTCTTGCTGTTCCCAGTCTTGTTGAAAAACAGTTTGCATAAGATGACACAGAAAGATGGACACAGACTGACTTAATTATTTAAGTGTCATTTCTCTTGAAGTTTCATTAGTGTCACATTTTAGAAAGAATAAGTATTTACTGACTCCTTTTATCAGTCATTTGTTTCAGATCATCCTAACTCTTCAACTTCAGTTATTTCTCAGACTAGGTTAAAAGTTAAAAAGTGAACAGAAATAAAATTAACTAAAATGCACACAGTCTTGCTTACAGATCACTGAAAGTACGAAAGGAGTACGATTAAGTTTTTCCTTTGGAAGTCGTATTAAAGCTCACTTTCATTTGGTCAACAGATGAGCTTAATAGTGAGGTGAAAAGTAGCATCCCTTGCATTTTTGTGCAAAACATGAAAAGAAATTCCACGAGCGATGAGGTGGAGAGTCACGCATACACCACCACTGCCGTCACTGCCGGCTCTTGTGAAGGCGATTGGCCATTCCAAAGCAAAGAGAAAACTCCAGAAGACATTATTGGATGCATCAAAATATTTTTTTTAAAATAATTCACATATAGACTAAAGGTCTCTTTAGGCATTTCTTTTTTAGCAAGACATTGCAATCATGTCAATGAAAGATAAAATTAAATGATATTGAAAGGTGATTTTTCTCACGGAACCCGTAATGCTTTGGTTCTGTTAAAAAACAACATTTTATTACTTCATGTGTCCTATGTATCTATGTGACTATGTGTCCCTAGTCTATATGTACCTTCTTTATAGGATAGTCTTCAGAGGCCAGACTCTGTCACCCTTACTCACATTGTCTGGTGTGCCAAGTCATCGCATTAACAGCAGCAATTTTGAGGGCTATTCAGTTTGATAAATGGTGATGGAATTTCATCCCAGCCGATGCCATAAGATTGGTTTAATAGAAATACAAATCATTCCTTGAACTACTTGAACTGCACTGGAAAAAAAAATCAGTAAACCATGAGACATAACTTTTCCAGATGTTTTTTTTTGATGAGTGAAGTAGCTGAGGTTTTAGCTGTACTTGAAGGCAAGAAACAATAGTTTAGTTTAGCAGCAGGCAGAAACATCAGGCTTGTGCACTGTCTTGGTATCCGTGTCATACTCTTTATGCAGTCTGTAAATAATTGCATTAATTCCATTAGTTCTTTGCCATTGAAAGTTCTCCTTTTTCTGTGAAGTTAACACTTGACCCTGTCCTGCCCAGAATCAAATTTAGAGGACAAATTTGTAAGGCGGGATAAATCCTCAAAATTTCGGCTCTTGAAGCCAAAGTGTACTCTAGACGTTTGTTTATCCTTCCTCTTGTGACCAAGATCACAAAGAATGATCCAAGGGACCTGCTAGAACATCCTGTGGCTCCTTGTGGTGTTCCCGTCCTAATTTTCTTCTCAGGGTATACAGAAAATCTCATTTTGACTTGTAGTCAGGACAAGGACAGGGACAGAGGAAAATATTCCCATTTTAAAGAAGCATTTTGCAAAACCAAGACAGAGAAACTTTTACATAATTTACTAGCAAATCAATAACATGTTTTCCAGTTCTGTTTTTACTTAAAAAAAAAAAAAAAAGGCATTTAAAATCATGGGAGATTAGGGATAATACTGCAAATAGTAGGGAAATACAAGTTATTTTGTTTTAAGTTTGTCCATGTGGTAGAGGAGAGCGCAAATATTTATGCATATATGTACCATAGTCTTTCAGTTGCTTAAGTTTTGAGTAAAAATAAGTATTTTTGAATAGAGGAAGCTATGTAAAATTGGTTTTATGTTATAACATTTTGTTCACCTAGTACATTAATTGTGTGCCTAGCACATGAATCTAGTACATGAAGCACTGATCTGACTTATTTTGTTCTAATCCTTGCCATTCACACTTACATTAGAAAAAGTCTGCTATGTTGATTCAGATTCCACCTATTCTACCTATTTGAGGACACCAGCATATTTTAGAAGAAAATATACTCAGTGTTTGTGTTAAAAGTATAAAAGTTAATACCTACAAACATAATTTTAATAGTATTTAATTTTTTCAATTGTTACTCCACTAGAAGTACTTTTCAAAGAATAAAGGAGAAAAAAGAAATTTCACTTTTCTTTTTGCCTTGTTTAGGAGCCATATTGACTGCAAGAGCAGCTAAAGCCTTATTTCCCTGAGAAATTAAGACTAATGTCCTTAGCAAAGTTCAGGATACTGTTCTTTTGGCTCTGGATCTTGGTGGGTGGAAAAAGAGCTGCAAGCCAACAGTATCCTGAAAAAAAATTACTATTTTATAGATTTTCCTTCTAATGTATTACTAAATGCTTTTCACTGTGCATCATGAACATTAATTGACACTAACAGAATCTACCTTCTGGCACATAATTTTTAATAGCTGTGTGAATATATGAAGGGGCAATACAGCAAAATAAATAGTACCTCAGTTTACAATATTGTAAAGCATTTAAAATAGCTTATTTTTTCATACTATTAACTTAATACAAATGTTCATTTTTTGAAAGCATTATTGTTACCAGAGACACTTATAAAACAGAAAATGAGGTCAAATTGATAACAGGGAATTCCTGTGATCAAGTGTTGGTTTATTCCAGACAAAATGCTATAAGCTAAACTAACAGTAGCTCTGTATGAGATATATTCTGCTTTCTGTTGTGTAACTCAAGAAAATTCAATTGAAATTAATTGACAGATGTAAATCTGGAAATATTCCAGTTGAAATAATGAAGTTATTACGCATTTATAATCTTGTGAAAACTGTAGGTTTCAGCCAGCTAAAAAAAATGAATGCTTTGGAAGATCTTTTAAATAATTATGTACATCTACTATAAATGCTTGCAATAAATAATTCCTGGAGGTTTTTTTGGATATCACAAAAGGAAATATTAGCATTTTGCTGAACAGAAATTCAGGACAATTTGGGAAACAAATCATAAAGCTTTTGAAGTGAAATTAGCTTCTGACTTAATTTTCATACCAATATTCAGCTTGTCTTGCAGTCTACATTGTCTCAAAAATGAATTAAGAATATGACTAGATCTCTAGAGCACAAAATATTAACATAAATCATTAATGAACAGAATTCACTGTCAATCAGCAAACTGCATCTTGTTTTGGGCTACTTTGGAGATGATTTTCATATATATTGAACATCGGTGATGGAACAGTTTACTGTAGATCTATATTACTGAAACAATTATTAGACTTTTGTTCTAAAGTAAAAGAGAAAACTTTATTTTTCACATGGGGTTACCTATATGGACAACTTATTCTAAGCTGTTCTCAAAGTTTCTACTGTCGAGTGCATTTAAGTATTAAATTGATTAATCATATTGTAAAATTCCATTTAAAGTCAAAACGATATTCTTGTTTTGCAAATGTAACTTTTATTGACTTATATGGCTTATCAAGTTCAGTTTTCTAATCCAAAACTATTGTTATACATAATAAAGAGTATAAAGCACCACAGTTATTTGGCAATATAAAATAAAAAATATATTTTAAAATATTTTTATATTCAAATATAAAAATATGTCAGAAGTGACGCAATGCAGAATATAATACAGAAAGCTTTCCTACTCTTAGACAGTAAGCAGAAAAGAAAAATTTATCTTTAATGAATATTAATTGAGCAAATTACATGGCACTTACCACTTTAAAATCACTGAAGAGCAGAAAACTTTGGTAGAGCAATTTACAATGGCTGGCGTGTTGGTCCTGGGAATTTGTTCTTCCTAATGAGTGGGCTTTAAACTAATGAGAAACTCGCAGGATGGGAAGATAAGGGCAGAATTTTACCTAACTCTCATCATGCGACTGGAAAATAAATAAATAAATAAATAAATAACTAAATAAATAAATAAATAAATAAATGCATTAAAAGCCAAAGCTGTTGAAGTAGTCTGGCTCTCAGAAAAATACCTGTTTTAATGAACCGATGGGGAATGAGCTAATCAGCGCTCAAGAAGAATGAAATTATGTATTGAGAGTTATTCTCAGCTCAGGAAAGCGACAGGCGTTAATTGTGAGGACCATTCAACCATCATCTATAGTGGACCACTGCAGAACAGTAAAAAACAGGGACACCTGCAAATCAAAACAAGCAACATAGTTCAGCAACAGCTATTTCAAAGGGAGCAGTTTAAAGGGAACAATCCCCAAAGTTTCTCCTGAAATGTTCAGCTTTCTAAATTCCCCAGAGACGCTCCCTGCACCACAGAGCCCAGTAGGAAAGGCAGGTCTCCCAACAGCAGCCCTTGTGTGCTGCTCAAGAGCTGTTTGAAAATGATTCCGCACAACAAAAAAGCTTAAAAGGACACGTTGCACCTGAATGGTCAATTGAAAACATACCAAATTTATGGGGATTTTACAGAGGGAGCCTGTTTGTATTTGTGTCTTAAAGCAGTACAATGAGGTTAGAAATGTAGCCCACATTCCCATGTGAGATCTAAGAAGTGTTAAAAAAGGAAACTTGAATTTCCTGATCTGGTCAAGCATGACTGTTGCCATGTAAAATAAGTATTAAAATTGAAATGAATACAGGAAGCAAGTACAGAGAACTATTGAAACAACTATATATTGTTGTTATTGATGGTGTTGCTACATTTGGCTCAAAATCTGTGCAATTATACAAATCAAATAGGAAGTAGCTCCCTGAACCCTGGGAATAATAAAGCTGTTTCCTATGGACTTGCGTCTCATCATTGACTGAGCTCCAATCTAAGTTTTCCCAAAGCTGAGATAATTATAAAAAGATCTCCTGTGTTGCCTGCCCTGTAATGTAACCAGAGCACTTACTGCAATCTTTCCCTTCAGATAGGGTATATTTTTTCTAAGAAGGTTGTAGAATCACAATGATTTTCAAGAACTGTCCCTCTCCTGAGTGCTCGGCTGATTCTTACTGTTGGGGATGGACACAGAGGCAGGCCCACACACGCATGCACACTCCCTCTAAGTGCCTTAGCCCGCTCCTACAGGAAGAAGGACACAAATAACTTGCAGTGACTGAGCGGCTGTCCAACACCTGCAGCAGGTCTGCATGGTGTGCCATGCATTTGAACTGTCCCACCACCGTGGCCGTGGGTGAGGCCACACTATGTGCTCCTCCTGTGCTGCCTACACCTCCCTGAGAGAGGTTTGCATCTCTCATGCCTTCCTGTGAATGACTTCCATGACGCAGAAAGAGTTTATGCAAAACAAAACGCAATGTATTGACCAAAACTAGACCATAAGACAAAGGGTAACAACAATCAGACAGTCTCCTTCTTTTGGCCTGGCCAAAATATCCATCTACTTAAAGTAATTGCACAGCCCAGGTGTCTGAGCCGGTGGGCTTGGGAGCACAGACTGCCCTGGGCAGGGAGCCATGGGCCTTTCTCAGTTTGCTTCTGCTCTCTCCTCTCCCTTGAGTGGTGGCTTCTACCTTAGGTGCCTTCCACCGCCCCCTTATTCTGAAGTCTTTTTAAGAGTTAGCATCCCTTTTTGAACCTCAGCTCTAGAAAACCAAGCCTCGACAGCCGTGCAGCAACACTCCTCAACTCAGCGTATCCCTCTGAGATTCTCCCTTGATTTTCATTGTTTTGCTTTTCATTTAGCTCTACTAATATTTTTTAATCACCTACTCAGAACAGTATGAAGTAAATTGATGCATAATTCACGAGGAATTCATTTTGGTGATTCTCTCTGTTCTGTAGTTCCAATATAGTGTGGAAAGAATCATCTTACAATTACATTATTACAATGATCACTATGTACAACTCTCAGATGGTGTGTTTATATAAATTTTATACATTTTTATTTAAATCTCTATATAAAAATACATGTATATATGTATATATCATATCATATCATATAATATATTATAATTATATATAATATTATATATTCTATAGTATGTAAAATATGTGTTATATATAATATATAATATGTAGTCTATATTAGTAATATGTTAATTTATATTAATTTATATTAACATAGTTAACATATCAAAATATTTATTGCTAATTATTTAATAATGGTAGGCATTTATTTAATAGGCATTATTTAATAATAAAAAAAACATTTCTAGTCATACAGTGTTCAGAGTTGCCAGCCTAAGTGAAATCTCTCCAACCACTGGAGAAAAAAGGCAGCAAAAGCTACAAAAATGTACGTTCAGGACTATGAAATAGCCAAGGAGAATCTAGAATGGAAGAAGCAGCTTTGAAAACAAGTAGTTTCTGTTTGAAAATACTAGTTGATGGCAAACAATGCTGTTTAACAAAAGGCAGTGTAATGCTGCTACCCATCCAAGGTTTCTGTTTTTTGTCTTTCTTTCTACCTGCACTTTGTGGAAGAACTAAGAACTCAGATTGTTTGCTTTTTTTTTTTACTTAATATTCCAGTTATGTTGGATATTTGGGAAATGGAGATCACAAGGGAGATGTAGCAATTGCCATGAGGCAGTCGTTATTGATTCCTGCTATGTGACAAATGTGGGTACATACATGAAATATATTAAGCACATATATATATATTGAGTACATTCAATTCACACAGATTAGAAGACTTTGGTGCTAAGATTAGAAGTCCAGCTTTTTTGCCAAGTTCATTAGACACAGACAGGTATGAACCTGTACTTATGAGCTCATACATGTATCTTGAATTGAATTTCATCCCAGGAGACTTTTTTTATTAAAAGCTATTGTTAAATACTGTGACACTATTCAAAGGTTAGAGGATAAAAAGGTTAGAGGGATAAGTCCCTCTTATTTTTCCAAACACATTTAATCATAAATGCGGGACACGTGATTTTAGGGCTAGATGAACCGAAACTCAGACACATCCTCAGAATAACTCGACAAGTGCCAGGCAGACTAAACTGCCTCTCCCAGCTCCTCAGCTGGACAGAGCTTCTCCGCATGGCTCCTTCTGGCGGGGGAGATACCACCACAATGTGAGATCTCAGTAGCATTTTTCTGAAGGATCTTCAGACCCCTTCTGCCAGCAACGTGCTTCGCAGGCCCACAGCTCCAGCAGCTCTCTCTCATCTCCTCCCTTGTGCTACAGGTCCAAATCCAAACTACCCCATTTATCTTGCCTCCCTCTGTGTTGGCTGTTTCCTCCTGGTGCTAAAATCTCACCCAGGAGATGCCGGGCTGCCTGCTGCCAAGTTACCAGAGCCACCCATGGGTGCCAGCACATGGAAAAGGGCTGATGCTCCATCGGGTAGGAGTGTCTCTGAACAGGGTGTGCACAGTCTGTGCACGGCAGCTACACTGAGTGAAAGGAGCAGGAGGACGCTGGGTGTGAAATAAATACCTGACCGATGAATGTCAGAGCAATCACAAGTCAGCCAAGGCTGATGCAAAGTGTGGGCTAGCAGTCTGGTTTCGTCAGGAAAAAGAACAGGGATATAACATAGTGCTACAAAGAAATTATGCAATGAGGTTGGAGCCTCTACCTAACAAATCCCAGATCTTTCCATTTAGTATAACACATTTAAGTACAGATCTAGTATAAAAATCTTCTATTTTCCTGATGTTTTCTAAAGAACATAAAATCTATTTAAGAGAGAACCTTTCATAGCCTCCCTCTGCATTAAACAAATACTTATTTCTGTGGATAACTGCAAAGCAGTTCACTTTGCTAACATTTTCTGAAAGCATCTGGTCACTTAATTAACCTCAGATTTTAGGTATTCTTGCAAGAGACCCCTGAGAATACAGTAAGAATAATAGGCCTTTGCACTTAAATAGCAGAGATCTTACTCTGCTGCTGGTTATGTTTACACTGCAGAGATAGTGAATGTGTTTAAACTCTGCAAACGTTTATAAGATTATCAGACTGATAAGATCCTTTTGGAAAGATAAATGTTTTGGCAACGACTTTTGCAAAATCAGATCTGTGGCTTCTCAACTCTTAGTACATGTAACAAATAGAAAAAAAGGATCCGAGTCCCTGAGCACATCTCTCTGAAGATGAGAGTCATGCTCCTGTTTGAAGATGTACATCACTCAAAGATCCTTTCTCATTTTTCTGTGATATTGCCATTATTTGAAGGAAGCCCTGTATTAGAATAAAATCTTGTATTCCCTTTTTTTTTCCTCCCTGATTTTAACTGAATTTTTGTTGTCATGCAAAAGCTACTTCAGAGTAGCAAGAAAGCTGATAAGGTCATCATCATACAAGAGCAAAAGAACTAACAGACCTCGTTCCTGGCTGAATGAGAGAGAAATGAAGTTATATTTAAAGTGTAACGAGGAAGAAATGGAATTTATTGTTCAGCTTCATGCAGAGAGGTTGCTGACTCACAGGCTTGTGCCGCTGATGGTGCTTTCAAACAACAGCAGGAGATAAATGAATATGGAGAAAGAAATGTCAATTTATGTTTGCTAAAGAGGAAGTTAAAGAACAAGCGTGACTTCCCACATACTTCTGCAAGGCAATTTTGTTGGACTTCTGTTTTATAGTCAGAAAGCAGAAGCTGGGTCCTCTGGGTAAATTTTAGCTTCACTGTTTTCTTAGACTTTTCAACATTATATGAAAACAGGAAAGATTGTAGAAAATTCACCAAATCAAGTCCTTTTGCATATTGAAAAGGCAAAGTTTCTGCTTCTACAATTAACATTTGTCTTTTGGATACTAAAATGAAAAAAAAAGTAGACTGCACTTGGGAAAGGACTTTTTGTGGGGAAAAAAAAAGTCACTGTTTATACTAAGACTCTCTTGCTATGCAGAAATTACAAGAAAAAGCTCACTAAAATCCTTCACACTTTACCCTTATTGTCTAAAGTCAACTCTGTAAAACAAGACATGGATAAGTGGGAAAGGTAAAAGTGATCCACCAATAAAACTAAGAGATACATTTTTTTTTTCCCAGAACTAGTTTAGTTGATACATGAAAATATTTGTAAAAGTGTTTACACTGGCCATGCTCTTTGACCTTTGCAAAGTTCTTTGTTTGTAAGAAAGGGAAGAGGGAAGACTAAAAAACGTTGAACACGAAACAAAAAGAGGGGGAATTGCAGACGGGCCCCGCCGAGAGCCGTGCGGGGGAGAGCCAAGCGCGGCTTCGGCCGGGTCCCATCACCTTCCGTGCGCACCCTGCGCGCCAGCACCCACGGCTCCCTGCACTGGCACACCTTGCCGTTGCCACCGCGCAGGACGAACAGGCAGCATGCTCCAGCTCATCACAACCTGGGGCGTTTGTACTGGCACAGGTTGTGATGGGGGGCAGTAGCAGCCCTAGTAGCAAGGGCTAAAGCCATCAGCAATGTGAGAGCGCCATCCCCCAGCTTTGACAACAGGCCCTCTACAAAATTTTCTCCAAGTATATTAATTTCTTCACAGCTTCTTTCCTTCTTTGGATTCCTCCTTTTGTATTTTCCTTAATCATTTTCTTTCTGTCTAGCAAGAGTCCATCTTGGTGAGACAGCATATCCTAACTTTATTACATTTAATGCAGTATAATAAGCTAGAACTCAATTCCAAACAATTAGATCTGCTTCTTTAAAAAAAAAAGAAGGAAAAAAAAAAGAAAAAAAAAAGGAAAATAGGAGGAAAATAAGAGCAAAAAGGCAAACATTTTTCCTGGCCAGAACAACACAGCTTGGATCATGTGCTTCAAACTCTACCCAGATACAGAAGTTATATTTTCCTGTGTTTGCTATTCCTTCCTCCTTCCCCTTCCTTATAGTGTGCTTTGTTTTGCTTTGCAAGGAAATACGATTCATTTTTAAATACAAAACACAAAACCTACTGTCTGAAGTCAATATTTTTTTTCCATAGAAAATATATTAATTATGACTTTGAAGACTACCAGGTGAAATCTCTTTTCCTCTGAAAATGTAGAGGGTATAATTAAGGTGAAAATGCTTAGGAATAATGTGTGCTAGATTTTCTAATAAGATTTGCCCTAAATTGCATTTGTTTCTTTGAAAATTCTTCCCTTAATTTGGGATTTTTTCCCTTTTTTTCTATCTCCCTACTCTCTATTTCTGTTTATTTTTGGCATTTTAATAAGAATGAAATATAATTTTGCTTTTTAGCAAGTAAAAAACAAGATTATTACAACAGAATGATCAGTAATGGTCTTTTTCTAAAAAAAAAAATCTCACAAATAAACTCATTTTCATTCTTGGAGCGCATATGAGGAAATATTGCACGAAACTGGTTTACTGCATCTGAGAAACACCCTGCATGATTTGGGCTGAGACATATCCTTACGCTTGGAGCTAACCTAAACAGAACAGGTATGGAGCCATTACGGGGCCATCACACTACTTTGAGTCACGCAAAGTCTCATACTACTGCAACGGGAAGCAAACAATCTCTTTCAACACCCATTGGGATCCTAAAATGCTTCAGGTCATAATATGTTTTCTCTAGAGATTTGGTGATCTATTTTCTGTAGAGATTAAATCCTGCATCACCTCAGCCAGGAAGAAGCCAGGGTTTCAGGGTGACCCTCCCCAAGACCATGACTTGCTTCGCAGTGGAGAGGCGTACCCATGCTCTCTACTCCATCAGTTTAGTGCATCTATAATTAGGATGGCTTCAATGGGCAATAAAAACACAGAAACCATTTTAGCCATTTGCATTATTGTTCCTAAGCATGTTAATGGGAGCAATTATAGTCACAATTAAAATCCTCAAAACTTCCTAAGAGACATAGAAGGATAATTTTCTGACTTTCAGTGGGAATCAGATGCATAAGTCATTTGAATAAAAGGTTTTCCCCCTTTTGATTTAAACACAGGTTAGGATCTTCATAATAAAAACTGAAAATTCTATTCTCGTCAAATTAGAGTGTATTCTGATCATGTGTTGGACTGGTAACAGTGCATATGGTCAGGTTTGCTCAGAATTTTCCCATCATTAGGTGCTTTTTATTTTTTTCTTTTTGGCACTTACAGCTGAATCTATCCAGGCCAAAATTTGCAATAGGTGCACCTATTCTTCTCTATGGGAAATTAGAGGAAAACATCATTTTGCCTATGTTAAACAGAATTCAACAATTTTGATAAAAAGACCTAATTCAATTACTTGGATAGGAGCCAGTCAGGACGAAGGCAAGGGCACTGGGAGTGACTGGAGGGAGGGCAGAGGCAAAGCTAAGCTGAGTATGGGAAATTACGTCTGCCATGGGGCACCTTCTTTTTTTGGCCATCTCCGTCCCATTCAATATTTGACTTAAAGGCATTTCTATGGATGAGATGTTGCACATAAGCACAGCTAGGAATCCTACTCTTTAAGACATTCGCTTTCAATGAGGTGTAATAATAAACAGCCGTTACCATCCTGGAAGGTCTTCATCTAAAGTGGCTATAAAAATGTCATTGGGGAATGTTCTAGTTTTTATTTCACCTATGCATTTAGCTTACAAGTAAAAAGCGGTGGCTTTTTTCTCTTTTTTTTCCCCCTAACTGGCACCTTTGTAAACCCTGCAGCAGCCTAAAGGAAAGCTGGTAGCTTTCCATCTGATTAATCATCCCAGGAAATGAAGCCCAAATGTGTTCACAGTCACACATTGGCAGCTCCATTCTTTTGAAACTGTGCTATCACTTGTATTCCTGCATATCGCCCATCTTTGCTACATTTCCTTAGACGTAACGCTTCAGAATTTAGGAAATGATTATTTTTATGGTGCACAGAAAGAAATAGGGAAGTACTCAGACTGTTTTTTGATTCTGCAGAACTAGCAGTGATAATACGCAGTAAAAGGTTATGTCTGTTATTCTGTTTAGCAAATATATCCTAAATTTGTGCAGGACATTATTTACACATATGCATAACGGCAGCACAAGGGCTATGTGTCATTTAAATCCCATTTAAGCTCTATGTTAGAGATGTTGCTGACACTTTAGGGCTGCATCATCCTTTTCATGAGGATTATTTTTTAAGTGCCCTTTTTAAAGTTTTTAAAGGAAGATTGCTCTTTAGTTTGAGTGAGTGGCACCATCTTGTGGGTGATAAAGAAAATGTTTTTCTTTAGTAAATATATTTTTTTTTTATTTTTCTCTCACTTCTACTTTTCTTTATGTCCTAGTTTCTCATGATTTTACAGAGTATAATTTTAAGTCTAAAAATAAATATTTTTTAAGATGACTTTAACACAGAGGCCCCTAAAAAGTCAACAGATGCGTAATACTTTGATAACTTGACTGTGCTAAACAGACTTCTGAGGTACCGGCTGACATCTATAAGTAATACTTGAAAACCCCTTTTGAGGTCAGCCCCGGACTTCCCAGAAACAACATGAAAAAGAAAGAACAAAATTTGAACTATGTCTATCATGAAAACCATGGCTGCATGTGCAGCTTAATGCAGCGTTTAACTCCCAGACGTGTCTTGAAATCGCTCAAAACAAATAAAGAGGACTTGAATTTCCTTAAAAATGGAGTGTGGTACCTTGGTGCTGAGACTATGAAGCCCTGGCGAGCTCTACAGTGTTTGCAGTGTCTTGTGGATGTCGGTAGCAGCCAGACCAGACCTGAGCAAGGACCTGGCCCTTGTGCTGTGTCCACCTGGCAGTCGGCGAATAAACTGCCCTTCTGTCTGGGGAATTACAGCCTGCAGACACGCTCCCATCCTGCCTCTCCTCCTCTGCACAGGATTTGCCTAGTTTGGGTGTAGGGCTTGGAAACAGAACAGTTAGTCCAAGACAAGAAGAAATTCCAGCAAACTATGGACTCATTTTTTTTTCCTCAGGCCTTTTGTATTATTATTAAATACCTTGATTTCTCCTTCTTTTAAAGAACTAGTGAGACTTGTCAGCAACTTAATGTGGAGACAGAAAAGAGAAGACCAGGAAGACTGTTGATGGACTATTACCATCTGTCTCATTGGGTTAAATATGCAAATAGCTGTGGAGCTAAGAGTAAAATCTGTAGTGCTTGATCTCATTTATTGCAAATCATGTCCATAGTTACTGTCAGTCACCTCAGTGGATTTCACCTCTCTTTAGATACCACCAGGATGAATGCCGAGTCTGAAAGGCCTCTTTGAAAACACTAGAGAGTAAGAGTTACTTTTAGGGTACAGTGCATCTCACTGTATGCTAGATACACACAACAGATCAGCTGACACACACCAACAGCGTGAGATATAAGCATTTCTCTTTATTGATTATAAAGAGAGCATGATGTGATTAGTATAGATGTAAATAGCTACTGAAGTGATTTGCACGCAGTCAAAATGATTCCACCCCTTGTGCCTAATATAAATGACATTATTGAGATAATTTGAGCACTGTGGATGGTATTTAATTCAGCATTCCAGCTGACTTAATACTATCTTAAACATGGATTTCAGGAGCAAGCTCTGAAGATTAAGATTGAATTAAGGCCCGTTAAAATAGCTTAACGTAGGTCTGCACATGCTGCATCAGGAGGTTGTCATCATTCTTTCTGGTGAGCCTATGAAAGGAAGTATGTATTGCAGCACCGAGTGCTTCATATGCAGAAGTGTTTTCACTTCTTCCTGTCTGGTAAGTATAAATACAAAGCCCATGCAGTAAAAGGTAATGCTTGAAGCAGTACTAACCGTCAGTTTAACCACTGAAATATAAGTAAGCCCTAAGATATTTGCTGTTACATTGCAACTATTCTTCAAAATCAAAGTGCCAGAACATGAAGGGGGCCATAAAGCAAAACCTAACACGAGTACCTTCCTCTCAAAGCCCATTACTTATGCAAAGCATATGGTCCAGTGCTAGCGCTCTTCCTCAAGAGGAAAGTTAAAAAAGATACGTTCTTGTTGTGGTTGAAATCCAATGAGCAGAACACTGACTTCTGCAGCACCGCCCAGAGCACAGCTGGTTTTCTCAGGGCTGGGTCACCAGGACCAGCCTGAAGCACTGGGAGGAAATGGGCGGGCCCGATGGCCTTGCTGTCCCACAGTTGCCCTACACCATGAAGGTCTGTACTGAGGGGACAGGAGAGGCGGGACAGAGCTTGGTCATCCCCACATCATGAAGCAGGACAGTGGTTCAGAGACTTCTTGTGCCCAAAGCTCACACTGAGAAAGGGTCAATGTCCATGTGCTCCCCCCAGGCCCAGGGCTGTCCTTGACCTGCTCACTTGTGCTGTCACGAGCTCTGTGTCTGGTTCCAGGACTGAAACACAAACCTGGCTGGACACACCTGACACGCAGGTGTTTCTGGACACAACTTTTGGGGTTTCTACATCCTGAGGTGTAAGATGCCAGGAAGATTTTCATGTGGGCTTTATGCTGTGCTTTAACCTCAAACACATTGATATCTCTGTTTGAAACTACTGACATGGGAAATATCTGCAAGAATTCAAAGAGGATACATCATCCCCTAAGATCTCTTTTCCAATGATTTTCTTGTGAGAAGGGATATTCTGAGATACTGAGTATACTCAGTTCATAAAATAATGGAAGCATTAAACTGTGAAGAAACGTAAGTATATAAGGATATATCAAAAAAGCTGTATGTGTGTATACACATAAGAATCACGAGAAAATCCTTCTCCAACATCCTACTTAGCAAGGGAATTTAGCTACCTGTCAGTTTCTAGAGATTATGCAAAATAGATTAAAAGTGTACATAGCAGCAGATCAGCCCAACTAGTCACCCAACCAGCCCAGTTATTCACTCAATGAGGAAAGACACAAGGAATTTCTGCAATAAACTAGAATATTTATTAGGAAATTGAAAGGATATAGAAATGCAGCTTTGAGTTAATCTGAGTAAGATACATAGTCTAGAAGTTAAACGCTCAACGTTCAAGCAACAAGGACAACAACAAAGCTTTGCCACTTTCAGGAGTTCGCCTAGACTCCCCGGCTCTGTATGTGTCGTAAGGATTTCAAGGCAGTAAAGCCATTATGGAAGTACTTGCGTTAGGTAAAGCAAGAATCCGGCTGACCCTTTGGGCACCTCTTGAAGGGAATCTCCTCTGATGCGCTAAGCAGTCTGGCTCATTTAAATGTTGGCCACTCCACTTCTGGGTGGGGATGACCCTGGCAGGAGGAGCCATTCTTGTGCCTCTCCAGGCACAACCGCGAGCAGGATGTAACCGGGTCCGTCCTTAAATCTCTGCTCTTGCAGCTCGCAGACATGGTGGCATAACTTCAAGAAGGGATGGCAAATCATCTAAACTTTAAACTTAGTCCCATCAGTCTGAGCAAAACCCAGGCTGAAGGGGAACAAACCCCAGCAGCCAGAAAGCTCGGGCACTGTCATCTGTCGTACTCGTTGCCATGCTAACTGCCAAGTTCTCTGCACTTCCCCACCAGCCTCTATCAGAACGGCTAACACAGCTAATTATAGTTTCAATAGAGCAAAACAAGGGAGCATCAGAAACACTGGAAAGAAATCTATTGCTATGAAACAGAAGATTTGTCACGTGTAACATTCAGAAAAGAATATGAAGACACTACCAAAGCAGGAAAAATCTGGGATTTTTTCATTCAATAATTAATATGTTTTTAAAAATCTTAATCGCTTATATTTCTGCATCTTCATTGCTTGCCATTCAGCTCAATAGTGGCAGAAGTCTTTTCAGTAATGTACCAGAAAGGATTTTGATAGTTTAGGCTTTAAGTCTTCAAAAAGACAGGAGCTGACAAACATGGTAATGAGAATACACAAGGGTTGAACAGTGAGCCATAACAGAGCAGTTAGTGGGGGTCCAAGATTAGCCTCACCTCATCTCATATGCCCACTACAGACACCGTTACAGACTTGAGTGTCAATCAGGTGCTCAACATATTTAAATTTTCACAACTCCACCGATTCACTGAATTGAATCTGAATCAATTCTTGCTTTATTTATTTACAACAAATTGTAAACGCTTGCCCTAGCAGGTTAACATTTTCATGCCAGCTATTTGCAAAACCCAGCAAACAAATCAGCACTTGGAGAGCAGACGTTTTCTCGTGTGATTTTGGAGTTACTGCTGGCTATTTAAGACAATCTGAATATTCAAATTGTCTCAGATGAGCACCAGTCTCTTCAAAATGTCATATGAAGAAGCAGGCTCTTCAAAGCTGTGCTAGGAAATAGCCCCGTCTTCTTTGGACTCCTGCCTGTCCGCAAGCCATGTTGGGTATAAAATTTCACACAGGCAACAAAGGTTGTATTAAAAGTTCAGCTATTCTCTTGGCTGGTGCAAGGTTCCAGCACAACATGAATTTGAGTGCCAAAAGGTAAATGATACTCTGCAAAATTGTTCAAGACAAAAGGTGAAATGATTTTTCCCCACTGGGAGTTTTCCTTTGATCAATGGCCAGGATGCATCCCTATTGGAATATCAATGCAGTACAAGAAAGATCAGTGATGATGTACATACTCATACATATAAACACATATAAACCTATTTACACAAGCACACCTACATAATACAGGACAATTTTAATGAAAAACAGTTGCAAATAATCATGCTAATTTCTGGTTTGGGCACTAACACAGGACATGGTGCACTGAAGTGTTACAGCTCTGTAAAGAGGCTCTTTTACTGGAGGGGGGACCAACCTCCTGGGAAGAAAGGACTGCTAATCTTTGCAGAGTATATTATGGGTGATTAATTTTATGGACTGCATTGGCTAATGGCTGACTGTGTTGCCAATATCAATTTAAATGTAAATCTCTTTGATTGCTAGCTCGGAATCATGTGTCGAAATACAATTAACTTGAGTAGATGGCTAACTGGTTTCTGTTTGTTTGTTTGTTAGAACGTTTGGCGTAATTTTGATTGCTCAGTCTTCTCTGGTGAAATACATAATAACAAGTCCAGAGAACATAAGCAAAAAAAAAAGCCTTGAGTTTCTTTTAGTAACTTTGCTTTTGGAGGAGAAGGGGAAGAACCATGCAATTAGACCAGCTGATCCCTGGTTTATTGGTTACTGCTTGCAAACAGTAAGCAACTGTTGCTTTAAATTAATAAGGAAGGAAAAATAGGCAAAAGTGGAGACTGCAAATGAAATTAAATGCTACAACACAGGTACTGTCACTGGTAGTGCTCTCTAACACCTGCAGTGCTTTATAAGCCGCTTTTAAGCGTCCACATCCATAGCTTGCATTCACCTTCAGATGCCCTTCCCTAGGAAGTTAATAATAGCCATAGTATCTTAAGTCATCTAGAGGTTGTGATAGTGCAAGGGTGAAAACAAGCAGTGACGTGCACAGGATCTTGTGCACGATCAAAGCCCGACAAGGGATTGTGCAGGGCGTAGTATTTTGTGTGCTCACATATTTGTGTAGCCTTTGAGAACACACAGGGAACTGCCCAAGGACTGTGCCCAAAGACTTCAACGAGGCCCTAGGACAGCTAGGGCTAATCAGAAATTTTCACAGAAGCGTGATTACACATTTGGACTTGGGAGTGCTGGAATTTAATCAAAACTGCAGTCTCATGAGCTCCCGTCTTCCAGTTCTTTAGTGTTCCAGAACGCTGCCCAACGTCCTCATTTCTCATGTTTTCATCATTCTTCCTTTACATCATTACAACAGCATCTGCTGTGATCTTTCCAGTTTTCTCTGCTGTCTGAATGCGCAGCATCCTGAGTAGGCTGATCAGTGGGGACAACTGCCAAACTACTATTTTTAATATTAAAAAAAATACATTTCCTCTATGAACAGCTTAGTTTTCTATGTGTGTTCTTGTATAATTTTTACTACATTTACATTTTTCATTTACAATTTTTTAAAAAATTATAAGGTAAAACCTGGGGTCAAATTCTCCAGTTGCATGCAAATCAACTCAGAATGAAGCCAAATTCATAGCTGGCAATACTTTATAGAATCCATTTCATAAATGTATCAAACTTAAAAGAAGCCTAAAAGAATAATGGTGCTGACACTGACCATCCTTAGAGTTAGGAATCTGCAAATTTCTGTCTAAACACAATCTTTACCACTTTCTAAACACTTTTGAACCAACATTTTCCTTTGCTTTAAAAAGATATTTATCCTCTGATGTATTAATCATAAAGTCCCTTATCATCTGACATAGAAGAATTCAGTCCCTGTGACTGAAATTGCATGTGTTTATGGAAACAACATGTATTCAATAATCAGAAAGTTTATTACAGTTAAATAAAGTTACACCTTCTTTCAGGTCTGTTGTTTTGCCTTGGCTCCTCTTCCCTATCCTTCCTCCCATCCATGCTGACTTTATATCTCTTTGAATCTAAATTCACCTTCTTGAAAACGGGCAAGCAGAATCATATATATTATTCCCAATAAGGCCCATTAGGGCCTTGCAGAATGATACTGTCTATAATGTGAATCTCTTTCTCGAAGCATCCAAGATTTTCATTCACTGTTCATAGATGATGTTGGCACAGTAGCTCTCAGTCATTCATAGGCCCTCCTAAGTTGTTCTCGTCTAAGGCACTTAGTCCTTTTTACTGCTGGGCTTCATCTCATCCCTATAAGTCATCCTCATCTTCAAATTGTGCTCCTTCTGATCCTCTTCATATTGGGAGACAATAAATAATGAATAAAGACAGCTTATATTGCAAAACGAAGCAGGCTGCAGATTATGGATTGCATCATATTTGAAATAAAGCACACACAATCATATAGTCTTTGGCAAACATTCTGTATATTTAACAATTTTAAGATTGGATTTTGAATCAACTTCACCTTCTCCTTTGAAAGGGCAGTGTTCATGTATTTATTCCTTCCTATCCGCTTCATACTATTCCATGCTTTATACCATGCCATTAGGCAATCAGCTAACGAAGAATTATTTCAGAGTGAGGAAAGTCTCCATATGACATAGATCTGGTATAATCCCCTCTTGCAGGCTTGACCTTGCATACAGAGATAGCCAGAGTAAAGGGCAGCATGGATATAGTGCAGTGTTAAACACACATAAGCCTACTGTGGAGCGACTGAGATTCAGTTTCAGGCTACGTATTGGGGTATTTGGGCACTATAAAGCTACTATGACCACTCATATTCTCACAGAGTTATGCTAAGCTTGTAATCACAAACAGCCTCAGAAAGAAAAAAAAAAACAAAAGTGAATTTATTTCTTATGGGTACATGTTGACAGTGTAGATGGCAGTCACAGGCAGGAAAATATAACGACTAAAGGCTGTCTCTCTTTTCACTATGGGTAACCTTTCTCATATTTACTAGTTCTGAGACACTTGAGAGTTAATCACCGAAGCTATGAGAAATGAAAACACTTAGCCAAAATAATCTCCATAACATATAGCTATGGGAATGATCCTGTATCTCCTACATGTACTAAAATAACATACCTCAACCTTTGCTACATGTATCTAAGAGACACCTCCAGAATAACAGCTTGTATTATTATTATCATGCATTGCTAGACCTTCTACTTCATATTTTCCCTCACATATTCTGTTTCTACTTTGTTTTGAGCTCGGGACTGCTCTTCCCAGAAAACTCTTTTTTCTTTCAGTAAAATATTCTTTACAGGAAGTGTAACCACAGCTGAATGCAATGTGATACGAATAAAACCCTCCTGACCCTTACTCTATCTGATTTGAACAAATGACTTTCTACACGACCAGACAAAAATGACTTAGCTCCTAGGAAGTTTAGTGAAAAATTAAACCCTCTCTTAAGCAAACACGATGCAGGCTAGGTTAAGGAAAATTATTCTCACAGTAATCAGCTCTAAATGCTGACAAACTTGTTCTTTTCTGGGTTGCCTAGCTGTCTACCAACCTCCTCTGGCTCATTGCCATGACCTCTGTGAAAGAGCTGTTTTAGCAGTAGCAAGTATTTTCCCAGAAAACCCTTTTAAAACTATGCTCTAGGTTTCTAATCTTCACACAACTGTTCATCTTACTGTACTTAGTAAGAAAGTATTTTAAATGAATAAGTTTGGTTTCATCTTTAAATAGATATGAGAAAATTCAAGTCCAAGACACCTAACTGAACAAAGTGAGTCAACAGGCATGATATGTGGTTACAGGAAATATTCTGAGAACTGTGAGTTCAAATAAATGCAGTTCTGCCTCTTGAAATCCCCACACAACCTCCTTCCCCCACCGCACGTCAGCTCAGCACCGGTAGGTTAGATCTGCAGCTGAGATATATATTTGTTTAACAAATTTGATGGTAGGCTCAATTCATTGTGACGCCCACAAAGAAAAGAGGAGGCAGACACCATGGATTGCACATTTCCCAAAATATACATAATCACATACGAGAGGGTGGAACTAAAATTGATTAAAAGATCTTAACTAAATTTGTCTGCTTCAGATTCTAGCCTACAGAATCAATACTTATTCAGTTCTGGATGTTTGTTCCAAGCCTAATATTTTCTCTCCTGATGAGGTATCAGGTACATAGGCATGTACAAGACACCTAGACATGAAATCTATTCAGGGCTTCCAACACTACTGTACTCCACATATAGCAACATTGCAGTAACTAAAATATAAAACTGGATTCATTCTCATAGAACAAATTAGCAACTTCATCTCCTTCACTTCAATTTGAGTAGTCAGGCACAAAAAAAGTTGTGGATATTCACATAAATGCCACTAATACCAGCTGCACATGTCATCTCAACACGCAATGGGAAGAGTACTTAACTGAAAGCAAGAGTAGGGTAGCCACGAAAATATCAATTAAAATAATTTGGTTGCCTGGTGTTAAAATTCTTCTAGACATCCCTAAGGTCTTAAACAAATTTGATTATCTTTATTTACTAGGATGTATTCAAAATGAAGATTTGTTTTTAAATCTACTTATCTCTGAGCTGACACACGAGAGCAGACATGTAGTTTTCTTGTTGATGTATCACACACACAAGTGGCAGTCCACTGGCTGTACACACAGGTTTGAAAAAATAGATGGTTTTCATCCATCTTCTCAAGAATTTGCAATATGTTGAATTTTTCATTTGGATCATATATTTGTTAAAGCTCCTAGCGTTTATATTAGTTAAGCTCTTGCATTTGTTAAACAGATTCTTATTTTTCTTATAAAAACAACACAGATCAGTGCACCAGTGGTTCTAGGTGGCCTGGGGCTGATATAAGCAACCTCCCTGAACACAAAAATCAGGCTAATCAAGATATGCATGTTCTCAGTCTTGCTTTATGAGCAGCAGTCACAGACCTTTGAGAATGCTGACGCATAAAGACTGTTCTTTAAAAAGAAATACATTTGCATCAACTATCAAAATCACACAGAAGCAAGGCTACTGAAAACATATGAACAGTGCAGTGATGGTTTGCTGCAACAACAAAGTCCCAAGGCTGAATTTCTCTCTCAGATGAGGGTGAACCTTTGACAAGGATCTTGCGCCACGGAGGGCAGAACAAGGGCTGCCTGGGCGGGAAACGGCTCAGTGACACAGCAAAATATGGCACCAAAAATCTGATCCTGTAATCCCCAGTAGAATGCAGGGTCAAAAGATGAATACACACAATTATTTTCCAGTAAAAACAGTAAATTTTGAGGGTGCTTGGCTCTGCTACCTTCGTCTCAGTAAAGACAGGCTTCCTGGTCATGATCATGTGGATAGGGAAGGGCATTCAGTCATGCTGCAAAGAGGGACAGAGTTTTCAAAGCCAGAGCAAACCTTCTGTCATCAGTGGAACCTGCTACAGCAACATATTTGCAGATCCCAGTGAGGGAAGGAACATGTGGGTTTTTCTGTTTGTTTGTTTTTTCTCCTAACTGACTGACTAATGGTTGAAGGGAGATTTCACTAAACTGAATTTAAAAACTGCCAGAAAACTCAGAAGAATAAATGTTCATTTTAAGATCTGTGGATATATCAAAATAAACTCATTTACTCCAGTCATGCTTATCGCTGTGTATGAAACTCAGAATTAATACCTCTGCTAAGGCATACACCAAGCAAAGAGAATAAAACCAGTGTTTCAACGAACCCTGCGAAAAATAAATTTTGGAGGTGAGCTATAATGCAAGGCTAGATACTAGCTAGTTTGTGGAATTGCTATGGATACTACCCTGCTGTATCAGTTCTCAGGCTTCAGACAGCACATTTTGGTGTCAAGGACACTCCGCAGTGGATCCACAAAGGGAGATCCTACTTAATTGCCAACTTTGCTACCTTTGTGCCTACTTTATCTCCTTCTGCATCTAACATTTTTAGCATATAAACTCAATATATAGAAAAAACAAACAAAAACCCCACCATAGACTCCTGGTCCTATTTATTCCAGATTATTCACTCCCTGCCACATGCCCCAAAACAAATAATCAAATATAAAATCTCTATGAGAAAAGAAATACATAAACTGCATCTGAAATGAACCACAAATTAATAGATGATTCAGTTACTTCCAGAGCAGGCTGAGAAGTCTAAACATTTAAAGGTTCAGTACGTGGGGAGAAGTAAATGAATTTCTTTTCAGTAAAACAATTTCTTATTATTGATTCAGTAACAATTTGAAACCAATTCTTTTAGATGAGTTCTATGCTCAGGGGAGGAAAAAAAAAAAAAAAAAAGGTGGTTTACTTAAAACAGAAAACTTGTATCTTCACAACTCAAACATTATTTTCAACCACAGCGCATTCCTTTCTTTGGTTACCACAAGCGGTTTTGCAGGAAATGGACCAGCGTCCTCCATGGCACAACCAAAAAGAGTGCTCAGGGAAACAAGGCCTGCCTTCCTTTTCCTTAGTCTTTCACTATCCTGCTGACTTATCCTTACATGTGGTGACAGTAATCATACGTTCTCACTTCTGTTCTCCCCCAGACATACTTATGCGGTTGCTACAAGGATGTATGCGCTTGTACTAAGCTCTTCCAGCTCTCGAATCACTGAACACGAGACGGAAGAGAGAAGGAATTTTTTCCAAGAGAGTTTTATTCTCTTTTAAGCACACTTGTACCTTGCACAATCAACCATCTTTTAATTTTTTGAAAATCAAAATAAACAACAACAAAACTGTACTTTAGGGAGATATCAATTCCATGCTGGAACAAACCAAAATTTGGAAAACACAGTGTCACAACTAAAAAGACAAAATCCTTGGTGAACTGCTTACAAGTGGACAAATTCAATCTCTTTTATTTAGATAATTGACCTATATGTTTTAGAAAATGGCCCTTGCAAAATCTTTAAAATATACCAAGATTGATAGGGCTAGAAATATCAACTTTTAGAGGAAAACCTTACTCTCTTTTTTGGTCTTATTATTTTCAATTGCAGAAATTTATTTTTGAAATTGTATAAATATTTTAATTCTGAAATTCAAATTTCAAAACATGCCACTTCAGAGAGATATACTTCTGTCAAAGATAAGTTTGACAAAGATAATAATTGTTTATTAAATAGATGCTCTATAATAGATCCTTTATAATCATTATATTTGCTCATATTGAAATATCTATGTTATTTTCAATGCTGTTCAGTACCTTAGCCAGAGCACTGCAATTTATTTAAAATATAGCCAGGTAATTCTGGTTTGTGGCTTTGCTTAAAAAAACTTTCCTTGAAATTGGATATGTTATGCGGGAATAGCAGCTCTTTGCCGCTATTACTGCTAATGCAAATATCAAAGGCAAAAATCTATTTTTCAGTGAGTCCCTTGGTCTCATGACCAACTATTGATATTTTCATTTCACTTCAGGACTCACTGTTTTGCCAGGCATAAAAAAAGAAACAGCTTTTGCATAATTAATGAAGCACAGAAATTAAAAAGAACCTTTCTCTCCCTCCTGCCCTTTCCCCATCTACCTCTTTTAAAAAGGACAAAAAAAATCCTAATAGTAGAGTCTTTATAAAGGGCACTTAAGAGCAGCTGCTGGCTTGCAGGTCTGACAAGAACAGGATGAGGTAAAAAAAAAAAAAAAAAGCACCACTAGTAACCACATAACTTTATTTGGAGACAAAGAGCCACATAAGGAAGAAGAATTATCAAAAATGAGAGAAATTTCACTGAACTTAAGGAGTTGAGGTGAGGAAAGTACCTTCATGAGAGGCCTACCATAATTTTACATACGCTACATACGCTGTGCCCAGCAATACTAGCAATATAATTTTCCTTGAAATGGGTTTTGGCTACAAAGAAGCTGATTGCCCCACGAACTAAAGAACAAGTGCGGCTAAAGTAGCTTAACGTGCGTTACCTTCTTTCAATGCAATGAAACGCTGCCAATATTCTAGCAGGCTTCAACTAAAATATTTCCCTTTCAACTAAGCCTACACATACTTATACAGAAAAGAAATTAAAACTGCGTAGTCTATTATTATTGAGATATTTATAATTTTAAGTAACTGGGCCCTACCCCGCGGTGTTCCTCTGCAACAGAAAGGCCTGAGCTTCTTCTGTGGCCCCTGGTGACCGAGGCCTTTATTTTAGCTGCCTTTCCTCGCGATGGAGGCTCAGTCAGGGTGTCCCCCTGCTCTCCCCTGCGTTTCCAGACGCTGACACGGGCTCCTCGGAGCGCAGGGACGCAGGGCCCAGCGCAGAGCGGATGGGCTGCCCGTCTGGGTGGACGCCCCAAGACCCCGTGTCGGGAGATTCGGCTCGCCGCTCTCCTCCCGCGCCTCCCCAGGGCTTTCCCAATACCCGGCAGCTCATCACGAGGAGCGAGGGAGCGCGTTGGCCTTTTCCAGATGGTCCGTGGATCCCCCGAACAGGCGAAGCCGAGGCTCGCTCCTCGCTCGGAAGGCCGAGGGCCGCCTAGGGATGTTTTTAAGGGTGCATTTGCCTCGGCTGTGAGGCTCACGGTGGGAGGGTGAAGCCTCGTGCCCAGAGCTGGGCCAAGGCTCCTGCAACCTCCCGCTCTCTGCACAGCCAGGAATGGCAAAACCCTGGAAATCTGCAGGCTCAGCCCCACGGAGACTGTTCTTTCCCAAGGAAAATACCCAGACTATTGCGGAGTTGTAAAAGCTGAGCTCAGAGCACACCGCTCACACCTCGGTGCACGAAGCCACCCTCGGCTGCAGCCACCGCAGAAAAGAGCTGCCGCCAACGGCTACCGGGACCTGCCGGGGGTATCACGGGCCTCACGAGCGCTTTAACGCCCCCAACTCCGCACGTTGTCCCGCGCGGCGGCGCGCGCGCGCAGGTACCGCGGGGCGGGCGCGCCGAGGCCCCGCCCGGGGCTGCCGGCAGCGGCGGCCCCCGCACCGCGCTTGGTAGCGGCCGCGGCGCCGGCCTCGCCTCCCTCCCTCCCCCCTGGCCGCCGCGCGCCGTGGTCCCGCCCGCCCCGCTGCCATGTTGGATCGCGCGGCCGCCGCCGGAGCGCGGCCCGAGGTGGAAGTTTAGCGGCCGCCGCGGGGCTGGGCGCGATCCGGCGGCGGCGGCCGGTGCGGTGCGGCCCGACCCGGCCCAGCCTGACCCGGTTCGGTCCGGTCCAGCGCGGCCCCTCCCCGCGGGCCGCCCGCTGCTCGCCCAGGSCCGGCCGCCGCTCTCCCCCCGCCCCCTGCCCTGCCCGGCCCCGCGAGGGAGGCTCCGCGATGCGGCTGCCGTGAGGCCGCGGCGGGCGGCGGCGGCAGGAGGACGAGGACGAGGAGGGCGCCGGCGGTGGCAGCGCGGCCATGAGCGGCAGCCAGCAGCCCCCGCAGCCGCGGCGGGTCAGCAACGTGGGCTCGCTGCTGCTGACGCCGCAGGAGAACGAGAGCCTCTTCGGCTTCCTGGGCAAGAAATGCGTGGTGAGCGCGGGGCGCGGGGCCGGCGCGGCCCGGAAGCGCGCGCCGGGCGCCCGGCTCGCTGCAGGCCCCGCCGCGATGAATGGGGAGGCCGCGGCTGGCGGGGCCTGGCGCGGCCGCCGGCGCGAGCGGCTCCCCCGGGGCTGCCCCCGGCCGAGGGGGCTGCGGAGAGGGAGGCCGAACCGGCCAGCGGGGCCGGCCGAGGGGGTCGGCGCGGTGCGGGGGCTACCTCCTTCCCTCCCTGTCAGTGACCAGGCGCCGTGTCCAGATGGAAAAGGAGGAAGGGAAGGGAGTGCAGCCGATGCGTCCCCAAGTTTATCAGCAAGTTTCTACTTTCCTGAGCAACTTCCTGCATATTGATACAGCTACAAAGTATATGTTAAAACTGTGTTAAAAACAAGCAGTTGCAGAGCTTCCAAATCTAGCCACTTATGATGTTTTAGTTATTTTTTTTCCCTAACAGTCTTCTGATTTTCCAGATTACCTTTCTGAAGCCATTTAAAATGATGCCATCCTGATATCTTGTGATGCTTCATGCCCAGCACCTAGAATAGTAACGTGAGGCACCTATACCGTCTCGTGTCGCTATTTTAGAGCAGGATATCGGGGTAATCATAATAGCTCCGCGTAACTCCATGGACTTTGAAATGCTATTGTTGGTCAAACCGAATGTTGCAAGGAAGGCAGGAGTCGTAGCTGAACAGGAAGCAGGTGATATTTGCATTGGAATGAGTTAAATAACACCATGTCATCACAATTAAGTTGCTCCCTTTGTCAAGTGGCTCAGAAAGCGCGATCGTGAAATGTGTAAAAAAAGGTTCATGTTAAAAAGTAGTAAATTTATGAGAAACATCTTTATCTAACTAGGCTTACCTTCAGATACATATTACATGCACTTGGTTCCGTTGCAAGAAAGAAAATAAACTGCCTATACTGTCTCCATTAAAGAGAGACATGTAGTTTTGTGTGCTTAAGTTGATTTCTAAATTTCGTTTTTTCTCTGTGATTCAGGGTTGTTTGTTTGTTTGTTTGCTTTGAGCAAAAGTGTCTGCTTTTGTTATGCCCTACTGTAACATTGTTTTTTCTCAAGTTTTTGAGATGTGTTAACTTGTGGGAATAAGTTGAACGGGCCTCAAGGTAAATACCATCAGAGTTTCTGGGGGATGTGTTGTTCGTGACATGTTGATTCTTTTATAGATAGATAAGGGACTTGCTTTTTTGTTTGTTTTTTTGAGACTACACATTCTTGGCATTTAATGTGAGCCCTGGATGACTTTTAAACGGAGGGTTTCTTTTATTTATTTGTGACCCTACTCTTATCCTTTTCATTCTGCCACATATGATTTCTAGTTTAAATTTAGGCTTATCTTAACTGTAATTGGGGGTCTTTGTCATTTGCTTGAGAATGTGGCTACAGAAGACTGTAGAAAGATAGGACTCTAATAGTACTCTAAACTTTTTGGGCTCAGTAACATGTTGAGCCAAAGTAGTGACCACTCAGAAATCAATTCTTGAACAAATTGAACATGTCTATCCTAGGGATGACAGTCTCCCCCAGAGAAGAGAGATGGACGCCTGGAGATGGAAACAACTAAAACTTTCCAATCTGGATCTCCCAAACCCAATTGAGCAGTATGGGGTGGGGTGGGTGATATGAGATACTTTGCATCTTTTCAGGCTATATGTTTCATTTAAGTTCCTGTGGACGTGACTAGTAAAAGGAATGGCTGAAGAACGGTTAAGGCATGATTCTGTTATCCTTAATGACTTTTTATAGTAATAATTCACAGTACTTTTATGAAGGATGTGATGCTAGTATTAATCTTGAATGTCTGTGTGAAGAGAACTTATATAATTCTGAACGTACCATGTTACAACCATCTTTACTTACAAGCCAATGTTTTTTCTTACAAGGCAGTTACTTTGAAATTATATTGAGGATTCATCCCATTAATTTTTGTTCCATGGAAAATCAATAGAATATAAGAGTAACTTTGTTTTAATACTGAAGAGCTAGGAATTCCAATACTTAGGAATTCCTTCAAATTCTCTCAAAGGAATCTTAAATCATTATGACTGGTAACCGCAAAAAGTACCTGAGAGTGAGGGAAGTGGTGAAACGGCTTTCATAGTGTTTGTATTGGTGATACTGGCATCACTTTCTTGACTTATTCAAATACTCTGGGAGTCTCATCATCTAGCAGAAAAATGTACGTAAATAATACTACAGATTTCAGCATCCACTTTTTTCATTTGCTAAATTGTAGAAGTATTATCTGAAGCTAAAGTATCTTTGAAAATCTAACCTGCTGCAGAAGCAAGCTATTTTTAATAAAATTTGTACCTATAGCTAAATCAATGAAAAAAAAAAAAAAAAAGTGGGTATTCAGCATACCTTCTGTAAAATCCAGCATACTATATTTGGTAGCTTCTGTCATGCTTAAATGTCAAAAAAGCATGTAAGCATCTTCGATTCAAGTACATCATTTTATCTTTGTCAGGAGTAAAATTTAACATCCATAGAAAATTATCAATAACTACTTTTATAATATTGTAGATACAAAAGTCTATAAAATTATGTTAAACTGAGTTATGAGATTGTTTAAATTTATATTAATGAAATATTTTCCTGGATATGCTAAACTTCTTTTTTTCTGAAATATGTGTTTTGTTGCAAATCAGTTCCTCTAATATTGCTCTGAATAATATAATCCTTTTCTTTTTTTTAAAGGGTAGGTAAGGTTTAATTATCCATTTCTAAGAAAGAAAAGCTGATTACTCACTTGCAAAATATATGTCATGAATGCCACTGGCTGAAAATCAGTTTAGTCTGTAGAAATAGTTTTATGTTTATATGTGAGGAGACTTAGGAGAGTTAATGCCAGTGTGTACTTAAGACTGTGTGTGGATATTTTACACTTCACTGTTCAAGTGTGACTTGAATAATGTGTAATGAATAGTCTACTAATAACCTATTAATGGCAGGACCTTGCTCTGATTGATAGAAGGAATGATGGAAGAATGCAAAAAGTGACTGTAAAAGTAGGAATATGAGAAAAATCACAGAATCACAGAATGATTGAGGTTGGAATACTCTTAAAATGCACCAAGCAGAATACAATTGTATTTGTCAAAGCCAAAGGATAATTTGCCATAATAATTGAAATATAACACGCGGGGCTCATCTCCATGTGAGGAAGAACTTGTTCGTGTGAGAGTGGCAGAGCCGTGGAACAGGCTGTCCAGGGAGTTTGTGGAGTCTCCTTCTCTGGAGATCTTCCAAACCTGCCTGGATGCCACCCTGTACCACGTGCTCTGGATGTCCCTGCTGGAGCAGGAGAGTTGGACTGGATGATCTCTAGAGGTCCCTTCCAATATCAGCCATTCTGTGATTCTGAGTAAAACAGAATAAAATTCTAAATGGGAACTTTAGTTCTTAATTGTTAAGTTGTGAAGATTTGTATCAGGAAAGAACCCCCAAGACTTGTGCATATGAAAACAGCGTGAGTCAAGATGTAGAGGCTGATTATACACTGAGCAACAGGCAAGTTTATGTGACTGAGAAGTATTTCAGCTTGTGCTTATGCTGCAGACAGTGCATGCACAAAGGTATGTGAAAGACTGAAATCCAAGTCCTAACAGTAGGAGTCTCTGGGAGAGAGGAAGAACTGCCTCACCAGTTTGGAAGTGGTAGCCATCTCATTTAGAAACATATGGAGATGAGATGTGGAGAGGAGAGACAAAGTGTAAAGGATAAGGCCATGTGGAACACAGGAATATTAAGTTTTACATCTAGATTTCTTTTGAAGTCTGTCATGTTTTATCAAAAATCACGTGACTTCTTCCTATGCCTTGTTAGTATCCAGCAGAGTCATTTCTCTAAGCAACTTGTCAGCAATCATCTTCCCTGCTAGAGAGAATCTCCTTGGTTTTTTTTTTTTACTTGACAGTTCCTTTAAATCAAACTTGTGCTTACAAAGCTTCAATGGAGGTCAAATCAGATGCTTTGCAGCAGGTAGCTGCCTTCATGTATCTACAGCAAAATTACCTACAAAGTATTTCATGCTTGTTAGCATGTATTAAAGTATTTCATGCTCACAGCTTGCTCTTTGACTGCAATTGTAAAATGTGCTCTAAATGACTGTTTAGTTGGGGATGAGAAGTGTGTTGAGACCACATATCTGTCTTGATCTTATTTTTGCTTGTCTCGAGATAGACACGTCCATCTATTAACTATGGTCCTGGTTCCTGTGAGTGTATAGATTACATCTCATTTGACTGTGCTGGCAGCAGAAAGATGTCAAGATGCGTGTAGGTGTCTTGAGCTCCAAGTCCTGCAGATTGCAGTCGCTGTTTGTCTCTATTGTGAGTGCTGTGTTGCTATGCATAGCAAAGGCTTTTCTGATCACCTCTTATAAAATCTTGAAAATTCTCCAGAGCTCCGGCATTTTCTCCTGAGCTACTTTTGCAGACCTTTTTTGTTCGAAGGTGCTACCACCAGCAGTGATTGCTTTGTCTCAGCACTGGAGCCTGTGTAGCGTTGGAGGGCGTGTGAGGAGCCTTATTCCTAGCGCAACTGCAGCAGTTCCCTAGCTGACATGGCAAATGGTTTGCTGCTTTCATGGATCGCTAACACGCAGAGCTGTGTGCAGTGTTGGCAGGTTTTGGTGAAGTCCTAATTTTTCAGAGAAGATACACCATTCTCGTTATAAAGAGAAATCTTTTTGTAATACAGAACTAAAATTTAATATAATGCAAAGGACTCATGGTTTTGATGACCTAATGCCTAAATGATGTTACTACAGTAAAAGGTATCAACAAAATTGTGTCTTGGACACTAACATGTTGTTATTCTTTGGTATGTTAAGGCATAACTTCCTCAAGAAACCTTGTCAATGTGTGTTACTTGTTATTTGGACACAGAGGAAAACTTTTATTTGCTAGTGTGTTAGTAAATAAACTATACAAACTGTTTTTAACAGAACTAAGTGTGTATCCAGTCCACTTTACCATATTCAGCCTTAGACAGAAGCTATGCAAGGTATCTTTGTTTCTCAGCATGTTTACTTGGGTACACTGCCACACTTAACTCGTATGGCTTCCAGGTATGTTGTTCATGCCTCTCTAGATGAGGAAAATAAGCAAAGCATGTAACCTGCTACTTCCATACATGGGTCCAGATAAATCCCACGTTCCGAATGTCCTGTGATCTTTGTGTCACAAAAGCTAAGATAAAATGTGAAAAGCAAAGGTGGAATCCAGATATTCATGGAGATGATTGCTTAGAAAGCTTTTCGTTCATTTACTTCTTCAACTTTGGTTATTTTTTTCTGCCTTTGCATTAAGGCTAGATGATTTTTCTAGCACCTTTTTATGTGCGTGGCATTTTAGGAATCTCAAATTAAAATTCCTGTATTAAGAATACGTGGTTCTGGAAGAAGCTCGCTCATTAAAGCATCTTACAAATTACTCAGTTCCTGTAAGCCTAATGTTCTATAAAGGATATCGTTGCTGGCAAGGAAGCTATTGCAGTAAGAGCTCCATGGCATACTGGCAAATTCACTGTACCAGATTGAGACTCACCTTAGGCACTTGCTTTCGCACATGCCTTCTCATCTTGATGAGGCTGTTTTCCCTGTGCTATTTATTCTGCTGTCCCTAAGATTCTTACTCTAGGCAGTCTCATCTCCTTCCCCCATCCTGTTTACTGAGAAACAGCATCAATGTATTTTCTACTTCTCCAGTATGTCTAGTTTAAAGCTGAAAGATTGCATTAAGACTTGCTAATTGAGGTTGTAAGTGTTTCCATTTATGTAACATAATTTTCCACACTTTTTTTTCTTCTTTATAAGCTTATACCTAATTCACAATTTCCCAACACTCGTCTCATTTGTCTTCAAAGTGAATCTTGCCCCCATCTCTCCATGTTAATTAGTCTGTATGCAGTATCTGAATGGTATAGTTGTACAGGAACCTATTTGTGCTCGCTAAGTGTATTTTGTATGCTAGAATGTTATGTCTGCATTTTGAAAAATAATGACCTAGTGAAAGGAAAATGAATGTGTTCTCCTCAGAAAGCTGGGATGACTTTTCATAATTTGAACTCTTAACTCTGGGAGAAAGATCTTGTCTTCAAGTTTGCAAACAGATTAAAAATGTGTTTACTTAAATGTGACAGTAAATGTAACAGATGACAGCTTTCCTAAAAGTCAACCATGACACTCAGTAGGATTATTTACAAGAAAGTTAAAATATGTATTCCTAAAAAAAAATTCTGAATGTGAAGTAAAAAAGCCTAGTAACTGTGTCTGTATCTAGCCTGAAGAACAACACAAATATTTGTGAGATTTTGGCACTAAATTGTAAATGCTTTCTTTTGGATTAATATCTCAGTTAGAAAAGTAGAAATCTGCAGTGGCATAAGAAAGTGCAAAAAAAAATACTGTAACATGCTTCTCAACTTTATTGCAGAGTATATTTTTACAGTAGAAGCAGCAGACTAATACTTTAGAAAAGTGTAAGTTCCCCTGCACAAAATGGATTTCTTAAAAAATTTATGCAGCTGTTTGCTATAAAGTTAGTAGTGATATTCTTAGGAGTTAATTTAAGCATGGCTTCCCTTGTAAGCTGCCTCTTGCTGATTTCCTCCATTTCTGCATCCTGATCTCTGTTCCCCATATTTTAGCTGCCAGCATCGACTCCTTGAACTGTCGCTGCTCACATCGGTTTTTGCTCCTATGTCCCACCCAAAAGCTCTTCCTTTTCCTCCTTGTACTTAGAGCACCTCTAGATTTTTTTTAATACCTCCAGTCCCAGCATGCTTAGTTTGCATAAAGATTTCAAGGTGTCTTTCCCAACCTCTGTTTTCCCCCATCATTCTTCTTCCACTTTATCATGCAGATTCTTTCAGTTCTGTAACTACTTTCTTTCCTCTGATAGGCCTAATGTCTTATAAGAAGTGTAACTACCTATTTCTGGTATTGGGTAGGTGCGACTTGTGTTCTCCTTACTCAACAGACCATTGCACAACGGAAGAGATGAGGAAGGAGGGAGGCAGTCTTTGTGCCCGCCAGCTTGCTGCTGTTGGGTGTGGGCAATGCACGTCAGCCTGAGATAAACCCTTTTCTCTTATTCCGTCATCAGTGACCCAAAGCAAATGTTCATCTTGCTATAGAAAAGATAGATTTTAGTGAATGAGGGGAAAACAAAACCTGGATGTGACAGTCCTCAGACTTCTCGTCCTCTTCCCCGCTTCTCTACTTTTTCTTCAGGCAGGACCAGACTCTCCAGGTAGGAAGTTCCTGTATTAAGGAACTGTATAGTGAAAGATACAGCTTCAGCAATTCTCCAAGCTGAGACTGGAAACCACAGAAATGCTTAGTGCTACTTTGAGTGAGCTGTAAGTTATTTCCTGATCCTCTATCCTTGTGACAGTTCTCTCAAGAGCTAAGTTGTGATCATCCTTCATAAGTAGGCACTTTTTCTTTTACTCCCCCTCTTCAGCCAGCTAAAGCAAATAGAACCATCACTTAGCTTAAGACACTAAGTATACAAAAATATGACCAAATAGGCTCGTTTCTATAAAACTGTAGTTGACTTTTGTGGTTAACTGAAAAGAGAGGAAGAAAGCTATGAACATCCTGTAGTGGTATGTGTTCAGTGCAGTGCCACAGGCGAGCTTCCTCGTGCTTTTGCAAAAAAAAAAAAAAAACGGAAGCAGTGCATTGTAATAAATAAGCGTCACTTCGCCTTTTCTCTCTTTGCCTTTAGTCTAGCAACTTAGCTAGCAGTGTTTCAGATAAGAAAATTGTTCCATAGCTGGACATACAGCATTATTAAATGAACTTTTTTATTTTTAAATAACCTGCCATTTAACACTTAAAAAAAACCCAATAGATTTATGGCTTATTGTTATACAATTGTACATTAATTGGTGCATATATATATTTTTTTTAACCATAAGGAAAAAACATGGTACATTTTGATAGTTTGGCCTTTTTTGAATGGACACTGGCCTTTTCAAGATTTAAATTGCCCTGTTAGCCACTCTTCTCAATTAGTGAATCTAGAACTTTTCATTAAAAGTAGAGAAGGTTTTTAAAGTGTCAGTGCAACACAAAATATTGATTGCACTCAATTTATACAAAGAACTTGATGTTGATTCAACAGATGACTCTCCTATTGTAAGAAAGAAAAAAAAAGTTGCATTTCTGAAAGATTTGCCCATATTCATATTCAGTTAATATTTATACATCTGAGATGTTTCTGTGGAATGTCACCTCCCTTATCTTAGTTCATAGTTATATATGATGAAAACCTGGAGATACTTTTCTTTTGTTCAGTAAGATCAGTTTGATGCTAAATGACCTTTCAGTTGACACAGCTCTTGCTCAGTCCACCTTCGTGTTTTCATTTTGTGTTTTTATGACGTTTAGTGGATATCTCTCCGTGCTTTATTTCTTCACTGAGACTTCTGCTTAACAGCATTGTTGAACATCTCTGCCCTTGACTGCCTACAAACAACAATTTCTGATAGTTACTCTGCACTGTTTCTACTATTTAGATGAGGGTTGCTTTGCTGAACAAATGTTCCCCTTGCTGCTACTCCACGCTTAACAGAGTGTCCCCAGGGAATCCATACCTTGTACTTGCCATGCCTGCCTAGACTATACCTTTCTGTCCACCGTAACCAGAATTGACATGTAGAAAATGTCGAAATGTAGGTGTTATCCAGAACGGATTCATCCTGTCCTTACGTTCTCTTGTCCTGCGCTCCCAACCAGCTATGCTACCTGTAGTCACACTAGCAGCCTTTAAAGGGTGGTGGAGTAAGCTTGGGCAGGGTCTCACAGTGGTGAACAAGGTTGAATTTGTTGGCACGTGGCCCAGATGTGGCTGATGCCAGCGCGCTCTGAGGTGATAAGCAAGCATGGTTTGAGTAGTGGCATGGGGTGAACAGTCTAAATATATGGTATGTGTGAGGCTGTCCTCACCCGATTTGTTCTGCTGGGAGGAACAGAGAAAAATATCGTCTGTTTAGACGTGAACTCTAACGGACTATTTGTCAAAAGGCAGCCCTGGTCAGACATACTAATGCAACCAGTGAGAGCTACCAGGAGGCAGGCAATGCAGTTGGACATCAGGAGACTCCACTGAGCCATCTGTTCTAGCTCTCTCCTTAGCAGAATCTATGAGTATCAGAGCAAGGGTCAACTCTGCTGCTCCCATAACTTCTGCTAACATGATGTCTTCTCTGACATTAAGGCAGATTTTCTTGCCAGCATCAGATTCCAAGTCTTAACTCTGTGCTCCTAGAAATTGCCTTGGAAACATGGAAAGAGTCAGGTGACTGTGAGTTTCCATCAGATTAAAGTGCTTCTGCATGTAGCAAGTTACTGCAGCTGATAGATTATCGAGTGTATTTGACATACTGTGCCTGACTACCTTTTCTGATCAGGCAGGTGCCTGACTACCTCATCTTCCGGTGCCTGACTACCTTTTCTGATTTCAGGGGTGTGTGTGCTGAGGGAAGTCTTCTGGTAAGGTAATCTGATTAATTTCCAGCTGTTCTTTCATAAGCTGTGTTATATACTGCAGAATTTACCTTAGGGGCTGTTGTGTTTCATTTAATGTTTCATTTCCTGATTACAGAGCACTGACCTAACAAGAAAATGTACTCTTGTCCAAGGCTTTCTTTTCTTATGGCTAGTTTGTTAAGGGATTTAAGAACTGTCCAAGTTGTCTGCCTCTTCAGAGCTTTCAGAGGGGTGCTGAGGTTTCTTGGAAACTGCAGTCAATTTTTAGATAGTTTTAGCAGTTTTCTGTCTCTTTAGACGTAACAGCTTGTATCTTGGTTGAGTGTGCAGGAGTGGAGTAGCATGATTAATGACCATTTAATCACCACAGACATTCTGCTAATTCTGGTACCTCACCTTATTCATTTGGCTGTCCTAGAGCTGCCAGGATGTGAGCTTAGAAACTTTTTCAGTTTTATCTTCCGTACCTACTGGATATAGAGCACATTTAGGCATCACTGTTCTTTAGACTCTGAAGCTTTACAGTTTTAATCTGTTGTCCTATGAGCTTCTCTTCCCCCTCAATCTATCTTTTGTTTTTTTTCCCTGAAGCCTGTGTTTAGGTCAGCACTAGGAACTACACCCACGGTGATGTTTGGTGCTGTATAAACGGTTCTTCTATGGCAAATGGTCTTGGCTTCAAAATTAAAGGAAGATAATCCATCAAGGATTTAGAAGCTAAATGCTCTCAATATTAGTTTTAGATGGTGATTTACACACTGGTAATTCTCTTTGTGGTGGTTGTGCTAGATATCAAATGGTATAGTACCTATATCTGTGTGCTGAGGTCGCTCATCACAGATGTCTTTGTTGCTCCAGGGTCACCATGTGTGATTTAGTGAAGGGTGTTGAATAGTTGACTTGTATCAAAAAAAGGAGCCATAAGCGAGGATGCCAGATTTATGTCCTAGAGGGCCTTTTTACAGATTGACACTTTTTTTTTCCTCCACATTGGGCACTGCTGCTGTGTGCCATGGTGTCCTGTTATGTCAGATCAGTCTCATCCTGAAATAAGGTAACTGACATTTGGATTCTCCAGAGGGCTGTAATGTCTGTCGCAGAGAACTGATGTTTTTATATCAAGAGCCCATGATCTGAGGTTGCAGATCAGCTGACTTGTTGTTCTGAAGCTCTGTATCGTGTTCTGCACCACATGGTAGATGTTAGAGGCCTTGGTCATGTAAAAAAAGCCTTGTTTTGTAGAATATATTTTTGAATAGCAAGTGCTCTACTGGACACTTTAATCACAAAGCTGACTATTTTCACCTTAAGTAATTAATCTGTGTACCTTGGATTGAAATTTGGACCTATAAGAAATCTGCATTTCTTTCTTTTTTCTTAATTTTGGCTAAAACCTACCAATGCAGTCCTATCAGTGTTTGTACTAGCGTGAAGTTTCTGGTAAACAAATTATTTGCTAGATTTTTTTGAAACTCGATTATACGATAAGCACTTAAAGTGATGTTCATAATGTTCACCAGATTAATAGTTTGCTAAAGGCGCGGTATAGTGCTCTCATATGTCTCTGCCATTCTTGTGATTGTTTCTTGCAGGAACAGAGATACTCTATTCCTATACCCACACAAAGTGTTCTGAGTAGTGTATCGCTTTTCTTCAACTCTTTCTTCAACTCTTACTCATCTCAGTCCCTAGGGTAGGTGCATTATCTTAAGATGTTATCAGAGCAGTTGGTGTACTTAGCTGGTCTCAAAGAAAATGAAAGCTCATGCAAAATTGGCAGCCCAGTGTCTGCTTTGGCCAATGAAGCTTCTTTGAGTCATCAGGGCCTCGGTTGCATCTATGCCCTTATAGAAGAGTATCTCCTGTCCAAACATGGAAGAATATGTCGCTATATGTCACTAAAAATCNCCCCCCCCCCCCCGTTTAATGATTATAAGCAGTACTAATGAGCATACTTTTTCTGTTACCAGATGACTATTGCACTATATTTATATATCATCATGAAACCAACCTAACTTATCATTGTGTAAGTGGTAAATGGAGATTTTCAGAAGGTGACAAACACTTAGGCTGACTGTAGAACTGTTGGAAATATTGTCAAGTGCAAGAATCACTGACATTAAACATGCTAGCCTCATTGCCAACAGCTCCAGAACAGGTTGAAATACTTGGATAAAAACAGTTCAGAAAATGAAGCATGTAATGTTCAATGCTAATACTTGACTCGCTTAATGATAGTGGCTGATTAAGTTGCCAGGGCTTTGCATGTTGCTTGTCTTCAGTATTTTTTCGTTGTTAGGATGGAGAACAAAGCTATGCTAAGTATTTGCTTCTTTTTTCTTTTTTTGTCATTATTTATTCTTTTGTTTCAACTTTTTGCATTTTATTAATTCAGGCAATATTAACCTAAAGAGTAATTTTCAGTCTTAGTAATCACAGATTCACAGAATCTTTAGGGTTGGAAGGGACCTCTAGAGATCTAGTCTAGTCCCCCTGCTGCAGCAGGGACACCTAGAGCACATGGCACAGGGTGGCATCCAGGCGGGTTTGGAAGATCTCCAGAGAAGGAGACTCCACAGCCTCTCTGGGCAGCCTGTTCCAGGGCTCCATCACCCTCACAGTAAAGAAGTTCCTCCTCCACCAGAGATGAAACCTCGTATGCCTCAGCTTAAAACCATTGTCCCTTAACCTATCACTAGGCACTACTGAAAACAGTTTAGCCCCTTCCTACCTACAGTCATACCTCAGGTATTGATACATATTGATTAGATCCTCTCTCATCCTTCTCTAGGCTAAACAGTCCCAGCTTGTTTAACTTTTTTTTTTTTGATTTTTTTTTTTTTTTTAACGAATTCTAAAAACTTTTTTTTTTCCTTTTTGGGACTTTGCTCCTCACACAAGGTTTAGTGGTCCTTCAGTACTATTATAAGGAGAGTAAAATCACTTATGGTTTATCTGTAAATTCAGACAAGTACAGACTTTTATTGTGACATGCACTTGTTCTGCCACATCCAATCATGAATATTTAAGAATAAAACTTTGAGAACCGTTTCCTGCTTCTGTTCGTCATTTCTGCTCTGAATAGCTTGTTAGAAATGCTATCTAAATCTGTGCTAGCAGTTCTGCACTAAAAGAAAAATGAGTATCTTGTGATTTAAGCAGGAATTGGTGTTTTCTTCATGAGGAGTAAGCAAGCATAGACACTCAATTGTTGAGTGTAGGAGAGAAATACATCCTCCTGCCTTCTTTCTACAAGGTCCTTATTGTATAAAGGAACAACTTCTCAACTGCAAATTAGTAAATTCTTTGCAGTTTTTTGTGTTCTAGCAGAGCAAGCAGGCTCATGGCCCTAAGTGACAATCTGGAATTGTAAGGAACTATGGAGGAAGAAGTTGGCTTCTCCAGTATTCCTCTGCATTTAATTTTGGCTTGTGGGTGGTAAGTTCAAAAAGAAAAATGTTAACTTCGTTGTTTATCTTGAACTACAGAGCCTGTGTCACAGAATACCACTGAAGACAAGGCCTTGGTACAGGTTTTTAGAGACAGAAGTAGCACTGCCGAAATCCCAAATATTTGTAGTATGTTACGTTATGTAGCTGGAATATGTCAAAAGGGAAAGAACCAAAATACGTGGGTAATTATTACTCTTGATGAAACGCTGTGTCAGAACTAGTAGAGAGGGCTATTTGAGAAATACTTCTGTTATGTAATCATGTACCTTCTTTGATATTGCCAGTGTCATTCTGCCTTTGTGCAGAACCATATGGTTTTCTAGATCCTTCTGACTTAAGGAGATAGAGACTATTATTGGTATTAGTTATAATAAATAATACTTTAACCAGGGTTTCATTAGTCATGATGAAACTATATCAGTACTTATGGCATGTTTGAGACACTGAAGTAGTTACATGCAACTAGACTATGAAATATTACTTGGCATTCATGCCTGTTGGAGAGAACCAACACTAGTTATGTTTTGCTCATAGCAAATGGATTATATAGCTCCCTCAAAAGTAATAGACTTGACTGTAGCGGCTTAATCCTTTTTCTTCATCAGTAGTTCTCAAAGTGCTTTACAAAGGTAGAGATCAGTATCTGTATATTGCAGAGGAGAAAACTAAGACACAGGGGAGAAGTAAATGCAGAGGTCATACAGCAGACCACTGATAGAATGGAAGCTAAAATATTGATCTCCCCAAAATACTGATTTTTTTTATAGTAGTGTAGTTACTTTTTAAGACTTATGATTGAAGATGATTTCTTTTATAGCAATCTCAAAACTATAGGTATGAAAAACAATATGTAGGATTACAAATTTCCTTATCTTGACTTAAATGATCAAAACTGTTCTGTTCCTGCATAAAGTGTTGCAGGAGGAATCAAAAGGTTAGTTGTTGCACAGCAAAAGTGGGAGGAGTTGCATCCGTAACTAGCTTTATATAAGTGGCCTGTGTTTGCTTTGTGGGACAGGACACAAGTCATACAGGATTGCAAGAGACCAGTTGTTGGCTGTTACTCAATGAGGTTTTGCTTTTAATAGCCTTTTCTCAATCTTGGTTTGTAGTTTGAAGGGATTTCTTTGTTTTGTATTGGCATGAAGTTAATGTTTTCTTACAGAAGAGATTTTATTTTAAAACAAGCTGTTTCATTCCATTGTTCTCAAGGTGTCTGGAGTCAGCATTCCTGAATGGTTATTCCTGTCCTAAAATATAAGGACCGCAAAAAAAAGTTCACATGAATCTCATCTCTGCAAAGTAAATGTTCATTTGTATTTTTTCGTGTGTACATGGTAGTGCAAGTAGATGTTGGATAAAATTTCCAAGAGCTTATTAATGAATATTCCAGAATGAGCACCGTTCAGGAATTCCCGAGATTTATACTTTAATCAATTTAGCTGTTGCTCTGAGCATTTTTGAGTGATAATGCAGATACCATTGAGTGGATCTATAAAAAAAAAATCAGTAGGTCTAAAACTTAAGAAAAAGAAATTGTGCCTGTGTTGGTTTTCCTAGTTGACAGAGGACTACATTCTACTTTATTTCTACTAATTTTTCTCAAAGGCATTTTCAGATTAACGTGAAGTTCTACATATGAGAACCTGTGTTAAATACAGAACTAGGAAATATCATTTGGAGAAATGTTACTGAGTAGAAAATGAAATGCTTCTTGGAGCACTGAAAAAAAATATGAGCTTAGTGTGTAAAGGAAGAGGTAGTGATGTTTGGTAGGGAACGAGAAAATGTTGACACAGAAGTTGGTCGCTGTTATAACTGAATAAGCAGTGATACATGACAAAATTAGATTCTACTGCCAATTTGTCTCATGAATTGCTTTGAAACTCTGTTGCTTCAAACCATAGAGGTTCATGGTGCGAGTCAGTTCGTCAGTGTCTGCAGAACTATACTATACATTAATTGGTTTCTAAAGCTATCTCTACTGTGCTTTATTTGTGTAAGGATCTCTTGAGTCTTGGTTAACTTAAAATGTTTACATTTGATCTTAAGACATTTTATCTTAAAATTGCCTCAGCTTTGGAAAAGAACAGTCCTGTGTATGCCTTGACTTTAAGCTCTTCAGAGGCAATACGAGACAGAATGTGTCTTTCGTAGCAGTGATGTTTGCTCCGTGGCAGCAGGACACAGAAAATTCTGTCCAAAATCTATACTCTACCTTTTCATTAGTTCTAGAAGCAGCTAAATGTATAACTGCAGCTAAATGTATAACTGCAGCAGCAGTACACAACTGCTGCAGCATTTTGTCATGTGCCTGCTCCTTGTTCAGCCAAGGTTTCGAAATGTTAAGGCATGAGACACAGCTGATTAAGGTAGTAATAATGCTGTCCAGGTAAACAGGAAGGGACAGTATTAAAAGGTTATATGTCATCTAGCAAATTAACTGCTCGCAGAGATAGACCACGTCGTCTTTACATCATATCTCTGGAAGGCTGAAGATTGTATGTGCTCATTCAGACTGAAATTGTATGTCAATTTTAATTAATGATAAGCTGGTTTGATTTGATTTTTTTTAATTTTTAATTGCTGGACATGTGACCATCAGTAGAGCAGCTTTTGTGATGTGACTATTTTAGGAAGCAAGGAGCATTCGGAAGGAATTGCCAAGCTCTGTCTAGCCAAGCTGGAGGGTTCTCGGAAGTAAGTACTAGAAATGTAAGCAAACTTGCATCTGAGCACACTGAAAACACATGAGCTGGCTGTAACTGCCCAAGCAAGGATTAGGAGTGAAGGATCCTTCACTCCTAGTTAGATAACTACAGACTTGAAGCCGGACAGGCACTATTATAGTCAAGTAGTTAGAGAAAAGAAACAATTTTTGAATTATGAAGCAGAGCACATAGAGTATGAAAAGAATATCAAAATCTGTCCACTCTTTCCACTTTGCTGTTGTGCAGATCACTTTATAAAACTGAATCTAGCTTTCAAAAAATATAAACCAGGCATAATTTATCAGTTTGAGCTGTGTGTTTAAAAGTAAACTTCATAAATATGAAGCACATAAGTTTTCCTGCTACGAAAAGGAAAAAAAGAACATATCCTCTACCTATTTTCAGAAATTTAGAATTTACTGTTTTAAGCTGCATTCTCCCATAAATTTCTCAAAAAGTAAATTCCCTTTATGATTTATGCTTTTTATTAAGTTTGTATTTGTTAAGCACTATTCTCTTGCTTTATTCCCCTCCTCCCCCCTTTTTTATTCATTGTAATGTCACTTGGGGGGGGCATGGCATCTTCTCTACATCAATAAAAGTTAGTGATTCAGGGTGTTGCAGCTGATCAGAATAAGATTCTCAGGAGGTTTTGTTTTCTGATTACAGAACCAAATGACCAAAGAATTTAATGTTTTGTGTTCAGGTTGCATGGACCTAGCTTAGATTAAGATCTTCATATTTCCAAAATGGTATGAAATACCTAAAGTGGCTTCATTTGTTGAACAAAATCTTGTTCTGTTTTCAGAAAATCCTGTTCTATTTTTTTTCCTTTTCTCCTTTCAGATAAGTAAAAGGCAACATCTTTACTGCTGTGACTTTATTTAACAAAGCCTAACTGTGGGTAGGTGTTAGAAACACGAATTTCTTAGCAGCTATTCATAATATATTTTTAAATCTGTTGGTAATTATAGGAAATTAAGGAATAAGAAGCAAGCATTAAGCTTAATTTGAACATTGGTGATTTTAACAAAAATATCTATGAGCAGCAGAGCTAATGAGGCCTCCACGTCTTGCAGTTGAGTAATTTTTTAACTTGCACCAAATGGAGCTTCTCATGTTCAGGCATTTACAAAAAGTTCTCTTTTATGTGGATTTTGTCAAATATAATACAAAATTTTGGTTTAGTCCTTCCCTCCATAGAGTAATCAAAGTCTTCTCAAAATAACTTCCTATAAGTTTCATTAAAGTTACAAGATTTGTTTCCAGCTGCTTGACTTTGCTGAAGCAAAGCAGCAGGCTTCCAAACTCCCATGTTTGTTTGCATGGAAAATAGTTTAAGAACCTCTTTTTGCATTGCATCTTAAGTTACACAGACAACTATATTGTCTCTAAAGATAAAATTATTAGTACTCTTTAATCAAAACCAATAGCAACTCTGAAAGTTTAGTGTACTTTGCCTGAATTGCAAATTAGTAAAATCAACAGTAAGAGAACTAGATATAGGACTAGGGGATAATCTGGTGCTAAAATGCAATTTGTAAGCCAATCTGAAGATTGGAAAATATTACAACTTAGTCTACAGTATTTTGACTATTAAATTTAGATGCTTTTAAAGGTATACTTAATTAAGAAATTCCTCCTGTATCTACTACTGAGGCAATGTCATCATACTGTATTTACACAAGATTCAGTAGTCATGTGTAGCTCGATTCCTGCTCCCAAGGAGAGAGAGCAGGTCGGTGTGACCACCTCTCTTGTACCACCTCCATCATCTCACTCTTTTCTCAGCATTGCTCAATGAGCTTCAGGCCTTGTGAGTCTTGAGACAGAGACAGCAGAAGGCAAAACCAGTCTGCTCTTACATTACCAGCCTCTCTCCTCTCCATCTACAGCTATTTCCTGTCTTCCCTTTCTAAAACTGCACAGCCAAACAACTGGCAGTTGACCCTGGTGAATATTTATTTAGCTGTCTGTAAAAACTGGAGAAGGAGTTGATTTGCATTCATATTTCTAGCAGCGATGCCTGAAGTAGACCTGAACTGCTGTAGTTGGCACCAGTCCTTGAGAGATATTTGGATTACTTGCTTTCTGGGGCTATCTATCGAATGTTGTAGGATTCTGAACCTGATTAAGGTTTCTTTGCCAAGGTTCTGTGACAGTGTTGACAAACATTTTGGTCTAATATAAAAGAGTCCGTCTGCTGCTTACAATGTAGAAACTGTTAGGTAAACACACTTACAGGTCATTTGGGTGGCCTAGTTAATTAAGGATCATCCGGATAGTGAGAGACATAATCAGTTCACCTGAGAAGTCTAGTTGGAGACGATGGCAGTGCCCGCCTTCCACAGGATCTACTTCATGATTCCAGTGTTCACCCTGGCAGTGGTTATTTGCCCTTCCTCGGAAGGGAAGGAAAGAGGAAGGAACGCTGCTTCTGTATGGCAGGAGAGCATCCTAAATGCCGGGAAAGAGGCAATGTTTTCTCTCAACTGTGCAAAAGGGAATTGAAACCGCCAGAAAGAATGAGCAGGCTTCAGTCCTGAAGGCTGCCCAAGGCATTTCTTTGAGCAGAGGAGGAGGTTCCTCAATCTTATGCTTGTGGCAGGCTTTGTTTGTGCCTTCTCTGTTAAGAGTAGCAGAATAAAACTCTTAAGCAGTGTTGAGCATTGTAGGCACCTTTTTTTTTTTTTTTTTTTTTTTTTTTTTTTTTAAAAACCTTCTCAGTCTATTTTGGGCACTACCAACAAGCTAATTGAAGAACTTCATTCAGGTATTACATTGCTTAGCTCTAATTTCATTTGCTTTGAATATTGTGAATTTATTAAAGTATTGGCATTTAAATATCCAGTTGCATCATATGAGCTGTTGTTCTTTTGACACAGTAGAGCTAATGCTTCAGATGACATTTCTATTGGTCAGCCATTACTACCTGTTATCTTAGCCCCATCTTCCCCTCTGTAGAACCCCTGTAATCTAGAGAAGGAAGTGTCAACCCTGAATTGCTTCAGTTGACTAATTTCCTGTGGATTAGGCTGTCTTCACAGTTAGCTTCCCTGCACTGCTCTGCTGCTTGTCCTTCTCTTCCACAAGCCTTTGCCGAGTTTCCTTGTCTGTGTGATTCAGCTAATGGTGGGCCGTTGGAGCCTTCCTCAGCACTGAGGCTTCCTGTGCTTGTGGTCGAGATCAGGGTTACATGTCCTCCCGAGGTGCTCACCTCTCTGAGGTGGTGCTTGACTCTTGCACCTCTATTCTTGAGCCTTGCCACCTGAGGAAGCCCATAGCTTACCTCTGGTTTAATGGCATTGAACTCTTTAATAGTCCTTTATTCCTGAAGAGCTGCTACAGAAATGAGTGGTGTAGTAGGAGCAGTCAACATCACCTGGCCAGGCTTCTGTTGGCATGGCTGCAGCAGCATTTCCAACATGGTATGTGCTTGAAGCAAGCTTGTTTGTCACAGGCACCCTGTGCACCCGGGGCCTCATTGGTGAGGATAGCTTGTATCAACTTCCCTTTGAGGTTTTTGAGAAACAGGCTCATTTACTGCAAGCAGTTAATTTGACAGGCTGCTTCAACAAATAGTCGCTCCAGCAGCTCATAGTATCTCAGGTATCTCGTGCTCAGCTTCCGGGCAGGAAGCTAACCCTGGCCATGATGACACTGATTTTACTGCAAGTTGGTTACAGCAGGGAGCAGGTGGTTTCACAAACCTCGTGTTGGTAATGCATGTTCCACAGGAAGTGTGCACGGCGACGAGACCAGCTCGGTCACCAGAGCAGCCAGCACAGAACCGACAAACCCGGCCTGTTCCTGCCTCGTAGGTGACTAGTTTGAGAGCTGTGACAAGAATACAGGCATCTCCAAGCTTGTCTTGTCCACAGGGTATTGACGCTGACAAACTGGGGGGAATTGAGGAGTTTTGTCCCCTCCTTTCCACCTAACCACTGTTTCCCGACATGCACAGTGTTCAATTTCTGGACAAGCTTGTTTCTTCTCTCTCCACCTTTTGAAAATTTGTATATAAGGAAAGCAAGGTCTCGTCAGAATTCTTGTATAAAGCAGTAGGATCAACTTTAAATTCCTACTTCTGAAAATGAAGTAATAACTTTAGGTAATAAATAACATCAGAACTTATTATAGCTCAAGAAAAAAATCACTGGAGTATTTAATGGCACTCCTGTAAAGTCAGTGTCGTGACCTCTCTTGAAGAAATATTTACACATAATTAAAACCAGCCAGGCTTTTAGATGGGATATTCAGCTTGGGAATGCTGGATGAGAAATGAACAGTGTGCAATAGCTGACTGCACAGCAAACAAATTGAATGCTGCTTCAGAAAATGCAATTGAATGTTTAAATTGTGACACTAACTTGAGTGTTCTCAGACCCTACAGTTCTGCAATTAAAGTTGAAAAATTTTTAATTGAACTTGTTTTGCTGGGATTCACAGCAGTGTATAGCAGCAGATGAAATCTGTGACTGTGTGTTACAAGTTTCCTAGTAAGCTTGCAAGTTTCTGGAGGCAATGAGTGATCAGAAGCTAAGTGTTTTTGCCACCTGTCTTTCAGTAACTGAGTAACATGAGGCATCACAACATTGCTCTGTGTGATGAAAACTGGATTTTTCCTAATCCGCCCTTTCCACGCACCCCAGAATTCTTCCTCTCTCTGATATCCATTTGGAAAAATAGTAGGGACATGACAGTGGAATTCATAATTATAATCTAAGATGTGAAAACCTCTCTCAGTGTAATCTGAATGCTAGGAATTTGCATAATGTTAATTAATAAAGTGTAATTTAATTCTGGGTTTGGTAAGTCTCAAACAGCACCTACTTAAGATTCAGTGTTTTTTTAACGTTCTAAATAAGCTTTATGTGCCAAAGAGCACCAAGTGTTAACTATATCCATCATGATTATACAGAATGAGAGTTTACACTCTTTTTGTGTAGTAGTGTTACTTCTACTCAAGTGGTAGGTGGTTTCCATGACTGGAAAATTCATAGGAATGTGTGAAGAATTCTGTGCTGGCTTAAGGCTGTTGTCGTGGAGTTAAACATGTTACTGATTTACTCAATTGAGTTTTTGTTGTTGTTGCCTTTTTTTAAACTAGGTGAAGTAGGAAGCAATGTATAGAAGGAAATCCTTCTTGATAACAATCAACCATAGTCTTCTGTGCTTTAAATTTAGGGCATGTAAGCCTTGCCAAAGCTGCCTAATACTTTGAGTGGCTAATGAGAGTGCAATTGGACTTGTTTGGAGGGTTGAAAGATTTTGTGGACAGTTGTATTTGGGTGTGATGCTGCCTTAGTCACAACAGTTAGCAGGGCCTCATCTGTGCTGCTTGTTGTTTTGTGTCTGCAAGATTTTCAGTTGAAGAATCAGCTGGAATCACAACAACAGGAGAAATCTGTTAGCACAAGTTTTGAACAAAATCTGGCCAACTGTAGTCAAAATTAAATCTTTGCATGTTAGAGTTGTGATGTAAGGGAAGAGTAACACTTCTTATACCTGCAGTATCCATCAGCTGTCTGTGTTGGTGTGATAGTATGGCTAATTCAAGGTTCCCTTTCCTTATCTGACAAGTTCAATTATGATTAAAATACTGATATTGCTCTGTAAATTAAAGGTAGAATTATACATACTTTTTTCTTCCTTTTAGAGCATTTGAAGCTGCAAAGTTTTTTCAAATCATTTCTGCTAAGCTTCTACTGTAGATTATAGGAAAGATTAGGAGTCAGTTCTAGTACCTCTGAAGAAGGGACTGCAAAAAAAAAAAAAGGAGCAAAATCCATATCTTTACCCGTGGGAGCTGCATTATGGTTCTTTGACAAAGACTATAGATCTATCTTAGGCAGTAGCTGACGGTCAAGATAGGTATTCTGATGGTGGTTTAGGGGGGAAAAAAAAGAAGTTTGTTGATAAGAAAATCCTAAAAAGCTGGTATGGTGATTCTTTTCATCATTGTTAACCTGGTGAAATGGAAGTGTGATGTGGGTAATGATGATGATAATCTTAAAATGAATGCAACAAGGTATGTTTTCATTCTGCATGAGTCAGCTGCTTAGGGAAGATGCTGATAAAAGGGACGAGGAAAGCCTAACATAGAGCCAATTACTCAGGCTAGATATGATATTTCAAGAAAGGCCTCGGAATCACAGTAAATCTGTGCAACATCTGTAGTTGAAGAAGGAAATAAAGACAGAAAACAGAATTAGAACTGCAAAATGGTTGAGGTTGGACCATCCCTTTAGAGATCATCTAGTCCAACCCTGTTCAAACAGGGTCTTCGTAGTTGTAGACTCCACAACCTCTCCAAGTAACCTATTCCAGTGTTCACTGTAAAAAATAAATTTATTAGATTCAGACAGCATTCCTGTGTTCAGTTTTTTTCCCAGTTTCTCTTTTCCTTTCACTGGGCATCAGTGAGAAGAGTCTGCCTCCTGTAAACCCTTCTTCAGATATTTATACACATTGATAAGATTATCCCCACCATTTTTTCTTCTCCAGGCTAAACAGTCCTAACCTTTTTTTTCATATGAGCGATGTTCTAGTCTGTAATTATGTCCGTAATTTATTATGCATAAATTATGCCTATAGCAAAAAGTATGTTTAGGAAGTTTTCTGCTAATTAAGGCCATCTGATCTGGAATAAGCTTCATCTTATTTTTAAAGCAGGATGGTTCAAACAGCCAACTGGGAATGATGCTAACTCATGTGAATTCTCAAAGTGTGCTCGGGAATTTTAGGAAGTGGCTGGTAGTCATAGACTAAAATCATGCTGGGAAATCATCAGAATTGCTGTCCAAAATAAAGGACCAAATTAATGGATATTTTGCTAAAAGATGAAATGTAGACTTGTAAACTAATTCTAAAAGTAATAGTTGCTTTTCCTTTTAGACGATGTCTTCAGCAGTTGTTCAAATATATGCAGCAGATCGCAATGCCATGTGGTCAAAGAAATGCTGTGGTGTGGCTTGCCTTGTAAAGGACAATCCACAGAGGTCATATTTTATCAGGATATTTGACATTAAGGTAAGTACCTTTTTTGGCTTTTTTCCCTCCTTTTCACTCATTAAACTCTGCTGTGTTCTTTCACTGTTTTGAATTAAATGAATTGTTAAATGTACAACTTCATACAAGAATGCTGAAGTCAACAGATGTCATACTGTAAGTATTGCAGTGACAGTGCTTATGATAGGTATCTTTGCAGTTCTGTCGGCTGTTCTAAATTCAGTCATTTCGTAGATGTCAGTTCTTACGAAACAAAGCTCAGATATGTTTTTTTTAAAAAAAATTCACAGAAGCAATTTTCTACTAATCTGACTAGTAAAATTAGTAGAAATTAGGATAATGCTACCTGTTCGGGTAGCTGTTCAACCTTAGCAGGTGTCTGTTCATTGTGTGATATTTTCAAATTAGGTGCTGTCTTTGTAGGTATGAGAAAAAGCAATCTTAAGCTTGATGTGCTGGTACCTCTGTAAATTGCAGAGCAAACAAGTCTTTTCCATGATGTGTGTGTTCATACTGAAGACCTTTATCCTGTTGTAATATTTCCTTTAAGACAGATTAGGAAATAAGAGCTGAAGTATGCACATTTTCATAAACCAGTACAGAGAAATCTAAGTCCTAGTGACTGTCACAAAGACTTTGGAAGGCTGCCCGTTGTCTCTAGGGCTAAAAGCAGCTCGTTAGCTATGAGCATTCAGAGCGTGGCTTCTGTCAATCTGAAATGCTTGTTGGCATTCTTTGAGATTTGACCACTTAGTTATTACATTTAGGTGAAAAATTTGTTCCTTGACTGTCAGACTGCAGTGCCATAGATATAACTTTACAAAGGTGAAATTTTCTTGAAGTTTCTATTTGAAGGTTGACCTGGAGGTAGTTAGCATACTAGTAGAACCCTCCTTTATTGCAAGTACTGTTATAACTATGTGGTGGTTGTCACTGTTATCACAGCTCACTGTTATTATTGCCAGTATCAGGATTGCAGCTTAAATTGCAGTTTAAAAGATATTTTTGAAAATCTGCAAAAAAAACTACGAAAAAAAAAACTGAAAAAAAGGATGCTTTTGAAAACCTGCAGGAATTTGGACAGAAGGGTAGTGACTTGGTGCCTCTACACATCCCGGTATACTTTGAACTTATTCTTTGGGTCATGGCAGGGTAGGTGCTTAACACAATGAAGCTTCAAACTTCTAATAAGTTCTAATGTGAAATGAGTTAAGCTTGGCAGTTTGATTTCAAAATATTTGTATTTTTTTTCTTTTTTGTTTTCTTTTCAGGATGGGAAATTATTGTGGGAGCAGGAGCTGTACAATAACTTTGTATATAATAGTCCTAGAGGATATTTTCATACCTTTGCTGGAGATGTGAGTCTCAATGTCTTTAAATGCTTACTTTAAAATATCTTTTATTTATTTGCACTGTAGCTTCTTTCAGTACAATTGAGGCCTTCACCTTCATTCTGTAAATTGCTTATAAAAATACAATATTAATTATTCCTTGAAAATTTTTGTTTATAAAGCTTGTTTTGTGCCTCAACTAGAAAATTTAATACGTAATGCAAGCGCAATACATTTTCACTTGCATGATGATGCAAGTTTCATGTATCCTTAAAGCACAACTTCTTTGGGTTTGTTTTGCTCCCTTCAATTTCAGCCTGCAAGACGTTGCTCCATTTTGTTGAAGTATGAGCTTTAGAAACTTGATTAGTAGGTGAATATCTCATAGTTAGAATGTGTTTTGTTCAGAGTCAGTGCCAAATTTACAATGTGGTGTTTTTCTTTTTTCTATTTTCCTGGTTATGTCTTCAAAAGATTTAAGAAAACAATAAAGAAAGCCTTTAAAGTGTTTTCTTAGTCATGGGTGGGGGGGAACATTAATGTTTTTCAGACGTGTCAAGTTGGTCTTAATTTTGCTAATGAAGAAGAAGCTAAACTATTCCGAAAAACAGTAACAGATTTACTTGGACGACGGCAAAGAAAATCTGGTAAATATTCAAATTAATCTTAAGTTCAGGCTTGTTTATGTTGTCTTTTTGGGGGGAGGCAGGAAATAATGTCTGTGTCAGAAAGCTCCTGGAGCCATTGCTGCCATATTTACACGTAGAAGTAATTGCATTAGGAAAGCATGTTTCATTTTTCTACTGTGCAAAAAAAATTTTCTGGAGTTACTTGGTGCCCTTCGCTATAAGTTTCTCTGCAGGTTGGACTCCAAGGTTGTGGTATTTTAAAAGATAGACCAGGAAAAAGCAAAAAGTTTAAGCTGTCAGTGGGAAAACTAGACATCTTTCTGTAAGCTGTTTTCATGTTTGCTAAACACTCATTTAGCTCTGGGCTGTTTATAACTAATTTGTTTAAATTCTGCCCAAGTGGGTTGTAATGAAGGCTCTACCATCTGGGGTGTTCAGGAGTCCATATGAATGAGTTATTGGCATTGGTCCAGCGTTTAGCAGAGAAGTGTCTTTTATTCACAAGTAGTGATCAGAAGGCAGGAACAGAAGACGCAGTGTGTCTATAGTGTTCCTTGTGGCACAGGACACTGAAGCATGACATGCACTTTGCCAGCTGCACGATGCCTGAGAAACATGGCCACAGTTTTGAAGGGAGCTTGGGCTTCCTACAGATCCTGTCTGGGTCCTTTTGTGAGGAGCCCATAAACAACTTGTCTGTCTGACAGGCACGTGACTGTGAAGAATAAGCTGATATTAAACATGGGCTTGGGCACACATGTCTGTTCTCAGGCTTGTGGTAGGCGGTGGCACGGGCTCATGTCCAAGCTACGAGGTGCATTTTTGTAGTCCCTTCTGGACTGTAATTGCACTAGAAGTTCAGCATAGTCCAATGTAAAGAGACGAGTCCCTGTTCTTGCAAGGCCATCCTTTGAGGTGTTCTCATTAACTGACATGTGATCTGTGTAGTCATTTGGGTTTCCATCAAGTGAGGTGCCTCAGGCATACAGCTTTCAGTCTGGAAGCTTAAATGCTTTTTTTTAAGTTTACCCACAGGGAAAGTTAGAATGTGGCAGTATGACTTTTTGAAGAAGTGAGGGCACTAAGAAGTGACATTAATGATGTATGTTTTTGAACTGTAGAGTGCAAGTAGTTTTGTATCAGCTTACCTCTGTTCCTGAAGTTTCATTCTGTTAACTGTCATCTTTCTAAAATACTGAAGTGTGGTGCACAGATACGACTTGTGAGGAAATATATGCCCAAGTTGTTGGCGATATTTAGCTGTGTTTGAAAACGAAGTGCTTTAGGCAAAAACCCTTTTCCTGTTCCCAGTTCTACCTCATGTAGTTTTTCTTCGCAGCACAACAGAAGTTTTCCTTCTTATACTTTGAGCAATGTCTTGGTCTCTGTGCTCAAAGGCACACTGTAGGATGAGCTTACTAATATATTTTAACTACATGTTGAAGGCAACTTTTTTAAGAGAGCTATTTTTTCTTCAGTTTCAAAGCAAGAATTTAAAAAAGAAAAAAATAGAGGGAGTCATCCTTGAATGAGATTGTGTCTGATTGTGAATCTGAAATAACAGGCCTAACACTTGCCCAAGTCATAACCTGAATTGCAAATTGACGTAATACTCTTTAATGCAATTAACCTCTCAAAAATAGACCTTGTGTAGTCTGGTAGATGCTCTTTCAGTCTAAAGAGATTTTGACACTTCTGGCCTTCCAAAATATATTTCATTTCATCATGGTGCAACCTGACATATTTTCTACTGAAATGAGTGCACCTTGTGGTCACTTAGTAGCATCTTTTGCCTTTCAAGGCTGACTAGAAGACTTATCCAGGAGTCTTTCAGAAAGTCCTTGTTATTGGGAGGCAGCATGAACTAAAATTCTGAGGCTCTTGTGCAGAATGTCAAACACTTGCAGACGCAGGGCACTCTTCTGCTCTCTTGCACTGCACATGAAGTGTCTCCCACTGCGTGGGCCACTCCAGGGGCGACGTGTCTAGAGTGCCACAGAGGTGCAAGTACAAGTCCACCCTGAATTCACATAAGCAATTTGTTTATGGGGAAAGTGTGAGAAAGAGTAGAATAACAGAGAAAGGAGAAGGAAGGAAGGGATTGATGTGGGATCTTCATATACCAGTGTGTCCTTCAGCTAGCTAAATTCTTATTTAAAAAGAAAGTTACAGTTAGATTCTTAGGAAAAAATTACTATAATAATTTCATTTTTCTCGACTCACATGACCTTTATACTTCTTAATGATTCATCCCAAATAGTCCCTTTTAGTAAAAGATTGAACATGGCATTTCGCTTAGTGCTCATCAGTATGATACATTCACACTTTTAGATCTGTCTGCACACAGAAACCATGAATCCTTTTAGTTTCTTATTTTGCTTCGGGTATGTTGATGTATGCACAGGGCCTGTCCTCTCCATATGCTGAGCACTTTGCCATGATGGAGCAGTAGAGTCTTTAGCCTTGTTCATAGCTGCATTGAAGGTGGAAGGTTTGAGAGCTTGACTGATTTTATAGACAACTTGTAGTTCTAGAATGGGAGCTTTACTGGCCCTCTCAGAAGCTCTGTTTGCCGTGTGAGCTTTAGCTCTTTACACCCTTCCCAATGCACTTCAGGCACTTCATAGAGTGAATGCTGTGTACGGAGAACATCTGGCAACTGTAGAAGTAGTAGTGACTTTTGGCCACAGATTAACCTTCGTATATACACCCAACAAAAATTACTGGAAAAAGTGCTTAAAGTGTTTCAATTTGTTTTCCGTTACTTTATCTCTTGAACTCTGTTTCTCCTAATAAATATTGTAATGGGTTCCCTTGATTTAGCACAAGGTCACTCAACATTTCCTGTGAATGCAGAGTGCTCTTGCCAGCATCCCATCCTGTGCCAGATGACTTGCTCTCAATCCTACGCTCTCCTTTACTGTTTCTCTGAGTTGCTGCTGCTGGGATAGGACTGTAAATGTGCTCCAGAAGTTGAGCAGCCTTTTGGCAACCCAGCGCAAGTAGTTCTTATGTGTTCAGAGGGAGAAAGCATAGTATTGGGGGGAAGAAGGAAAAAAAAAAAAAAACCCAAACATACTTTTTTGGCCTCCAGACCTGGTACCATCTAGGGAGGTTTCCATACATGGGCTTGCCCTCTCTGCCTAACCAAGCTCTGCTGTGAGCTGAAAGGCAGTGCCTCTCACTATCACAGGCTTTCTCAGCCAAAGATGATTCTCAGAGCCTTTTCTCCTGTTCATCTGATGAAGGTTCCACAACCTTGAAAAGTTCTTTACTCCCACTTAAAGTGAAGATGAGTATGCCGGGCCCAAGTATGCTGCACACTTAAGTGTGGGGTAGATTTTATTTTGTCTAGATCAAAACAGTCTGGGCATACCTGTTGTCTTCCTTGGAGAAGACCATTTGTGTGTCTTGGAAAATAGAATGGACTTAGGCTTACTGAAAAGTCAATAGTCTGCTAAAAATTTCTGTTGCTACAAAACTCCTTGGAGTCCCTGTTATATCCTAGATATTCTGGATTTAAAAGGGAGGATACACAGTCTTTCTTATGGAACTGTATTGTATGGCAGGAGAGATGATAAACTGTGCTTGCCTATATAGGTGGTGTTAAACCCAAAACTTCTAGGAATGTGTGCACAGATATACCAGCAGTGTAAATGTAACTGAACCACACATCTTGAAGGATAATTGCAATAGGTAAATGTCTGAGGCAGAGAGCCATGAACTGAAAGTGAAGGAAACACCTTTTAAGTTTACCATTACAGGGTGCCAGGAGTGTCTAAGGATCCTGAGATGTGAAATGTTTGCAACTACCTTTTAACATTTCAAACAAAATTCTTCACACTCGGTGAAACAGTTAGACTTAGTGAATAAAATAACAGCTACTACTTAGGAGATTGAGTTCTGTTCTGTTTTTCAGTTATCAGGTAAATGGACCTTCTCTATTATTCCTTGCATATGAAACAAATAATCATGAAGTGCTTTGGGGTCTGTGAGAGGCACCTTGCTGCTTAGAGGTGCTATTTGTATTTCAAATTAAAATGAAGGACCTGGTCTTGTTTCCTAGTAATCAAAAAGTAGAACACACTGTTTAGAAATCTTGTGTTGATGGGTTATGTCAAAACGAAGTCATTTGAAAGCCGCTTGGTGATTACAAAATTTGTTGAAGTATTCAAAACATCTGAAACTCAGCCATTTTGTTATGTTTGTATTTGGTTTGCTCACTTAAAATTCATGCCTATTTCTGCAGATTTTTTGTATAGTTTTATAATGCTTAATTTTGTTTGAGTTGCAAGTAGTCTTTAAAAACGTTTTTAGGCTCTTAAGAGTGAGTTCAAGGTCATTTAAAGCTACACTAGCAAAGTACATTTAGAATGAAAGTTTCCAGTGATACCAATGAATAAACATCTCATTTTCTTTCTCTCTCTTTTTTTTTTTTTCCCACCAACCAGAAAAAAGACGAGACCCACTGAATGGTAAGCTTGTTGCGTGAATCACTGCATTTTGTCTTTTTCCCCCCCCAATTCTGTCAATTATTGTTGCTCTACATCTTTGCTTTGGACTTGTTCAGGATAGTTTTGTGGTGGAGAAAGCAGTAAATTTGTATTTGGAGGTTAGAATATTTATTTTGCTTCTATTCTTTGTTTATTTTTTAGTTCTTGCTTGAAAGATTTGTGGCTTTTGGAGAGGTGCATGTTTTATAGCAAGTAGAACAGAAGCCCTTCAGCTTAAACTTGGAATAAAGCTTTGTATTTTTTATTTCCTGCTGGGTTTTCAAAATACTTGTGTATAAGGTTAATATACAGAACTTTGCAAGTTCTTTTACAAGGGAGAGTATTTAATTAAAGATAAGTTTAATTGTGACAGAGTTCATAAAACACTTACAAAATCTGAGTTTCAATATATGCAGCTAACCCGGTAGCATAGTCTTTTGGACATATTTTGTCTGTTGCTCAATGGTAAACATTTTTCTTTGCATGTAAGGATTATGCACATCTGAACACATCTTCTGACCTGAAGGTGCAGGATCCCTCAGAAGATCCTCCCATCACTAAATTGATGGAAGGTATCAAAACTAAGTATAACTTTGATTGAACAATTTTATCATTAATTCTAAGATCTGATGAAAAATGCACATCAGAGAATATCCAGCTTAGTTAAGACTATTATGAACCCCCACTGAACCTAAAAAGTGATTTAACTTGTAATATTTCTGTTGGTGATCGAAGCATGGATCATAATGTAACGACTGTTAGTTTGCTACTTGAGCAGAGATACCATGAACTGGTTATCTGATGTCCCTCAACCCTGAGGACAACCGTAAACCTGCAGAGTTGAGGAGGTGGTCTTAAGTTTATACTAACCAAGGTGTCTAAGCGTCTTAGTAGGTAGGTCACAGAAGCAGGTGATTGCTAACCTATTTCCAAATAAAGCCTTCGTCGTGTAGAACATGGCTCACATTGATGTTTCTGTTCTCATAAATATTTAAGTTTTGAGGAAGCGCAGGCAGTAATGTGGGTAACTCCGGGTTGGTTGGTCATTTTTGATACCCATTTCTTCAGTAGGATTCTGTCAGTTATTTTGATCCTCTGAGTTTGTTTAGACTTCAGCTTGTAATTGTTCTCCCTGTTCAGCGATGTTTGCCTCCCCTCACCTGAACAGTGTCTTCTTGATAGCAGTGTCTGCAGGGCAGAAGGGGAAGTACGAGAGTAGTCGTGGCACTGTGTGCCACAAAATAAAATAGCTTTTGTCTCTACTGTGTTTACCTACAATAAAGCAAACAAATCATTTGTCTGACTCACTATCTCTGAGTGGGGGGAGATAGGAAAAAACTAAACCTATGAAAATTTTTGTACTAAAAATATAAATGGAAGTTTCCATTAGGCATCCTGTTATAGCCAGAAAACAGCAGCTTCTTAGAAGAGTGCTTATGGGCTAAACTTGTAGTACTTTGATCCTATGCATTTTTGCTGATCTGTTCTATTAAGAAAATACAGGTTTATGCCCAGTGTTTATGTTTATAACCACTAGTCAAAGCTCTGAGCACCTCTATATTTTACTAACCTGGGATGCCCGTGTCCCTTTCATGTTTTCTTTGAATTTTATAAAGCTTGACTGCTTTGCTGATACAGGAGTTAGGGTTTGGTTAGCTGTGTTCCTGCATTCTGTAGCCCCAGAGACCTTCTCAGAACACAGGTTATGGCCTCAGATGATGATGGCCTACAGACTTTTCAGTACTTGTATTTCAGTCTAGAACAGACATACATTGTCAGGGTTTACTTGAAGAAGCAGCTCTTGCACAGTAAATTGAGTTTGTATTGCTCCTGTATATAGTGAAAAACTATTTTTCAAAAATGGACTACCTGCTTTTTCGTTTGTTCGTTTTCTCCTGTGCTGTATATCAGTACATAGTTACTTAACAGCTGAGGAACAGGAATAGTCACTCATCTCTGTAAGCATGCTTGGAGCACCATGGGGCATTTGGTTTTAGCTGGGACTTGCTTGGATTTTCTGCATATGTCGAGGTTTGTATGGGAGAAATGTCAAGTTGTACGGGAGAAAATACTATTTGGGGGGGATCTTTTCAGTGATAGGGATTAATGCATTTTTTTAGTTTTATTTGTTTTTACAGAATTGCAGGATTAAACCAAAATAGCATTAGCAGTTATGTAAAGTGTGTTAGCCTGTAATTTTCTGGGATTTATGTTCTGCTCTCATTTGTAATGACGAGGTCTCTTTATGCAAATAAAGAGGAGTTATTGTGGTTGAAATGATCTCTTAGTGAAGTCCTGCCCGAAAGAAGGATTTGTCAGACAACTAGGCTTTGAGGGAATCTCTAAAACCATGTGACAGACTTGTTTCAGCTGCTAACTGGAGCAGTTTGCAGTTATTCTTAGGCATCTGTTCAAGGCTACAGACAGACCAGAGGCATTCTAAAATACAAAGAATTTTCTAAAATTGAAAATATTTCAAAATGTTTTGTACCACTTTTTCTGGAGCCTCTTCTGAAGATATCACAGATACTGGTAGCAGTGGATGCTTAAAGCCACTGTATTGTCAGGTTCTTCCTAATGATGAACTCTACATGCCCCTCTCATCTTCATTCATTGAGCTGTCTATGCCTGATGGGGAAGGTGCATGTGTTATGATGGGAAAATTTTTGCTCGATATAAATATGGCAGTTTTAGAAGAGTATAATTCTTTTCAAGGTTCTTATATCCCTCATGGACATCTAAGAGCTAAGGCTGACGGTAAGAATAACTTTATCTTAAAGATCTTTCTATGATATCTAGAATGATTATTAGTATCAAGGAGTCAGACTTTGGCACTTGAGTTTGGGTAAATAATATTTCATTTTGAAAGTGTTTTTTTCTTCATGTAATTTTTATGATTATTCCAGGCTTTGTATACCAAAAGCAGGCATATATTGAAAGCCTTGGTCAACTGTGACCATTCAGAAAGAAAGGGAACTGCTGCAGTGTTTTGTATAAAGCTCTGAAATAAAGTCTGTAATTGTCTGTTCATCCTAAAGAAGTACTTAACTACACCTTTAAGTTTACTGTTGATAGTGTTGACTAGCTAGTAAATTTAATGCTCATTCTAAGTATTGCCTACCAGTTGCTGTGAGTAGTTGTATGTGGTCAGTGTGTGTTTTAGTAATCTCAGTTGTCTAGACTCTAGACTATTTTTGTAATTGCATCTAGCAGCAAACACTCACTGTTCTCTGTGCCATTTTCATTCAGTTTTAAATCTTGTCCTCAGTTACAGTGGGATGTAGGAGCTGCCAGACAAGCTTTGTCTAGCTCAGTGTCTCATTTTTGCTTTTGTTTATTGCTCTGGCCAGTACTAGCTACTTGCTACAGAGGTTAAGCTGCAAGTGTCAGATAATTCACCTGTCTCAACGCCTGCTACTGTCTGCACTGTTTCAGGAGGCAGGTCCTTTCAGAAGGTGTAGGATGGCTGTACTCCACACAAACACAGTTTTGAATAGATGTCAAAATGTTTTTCTGTACCAAAGTATTGTGTGTTTTTTTTCATTTATGTTAGTGTGAGATCAGAAGCCCGAGTTTGAGATAAGCTATTTAAATTGACTTGCTGACTGTGGCATGGCAAGTTGGGTGGGAATGGAAGATGGCTTCAGTTTTGGAAGAATGAGATTACTGATCCTTGTAGATATTTTTGTTTTGCTTTTTGAGGAACTACATCATAGATTTTTATGAACAACAAGCTTAAATTGCTTCTTAGTGTTTAAGTACTGCCATCATGTAAGAGCTATCTTTAGTAGAAACTAGAAGAAAAAAAATGGGGGGAAAAGCTGCTAGAAAAGATCCTTTACTAGTGTTATGTAAATAACAGATACAAGTGGAATGCTAAAATTGGCAGGAGATTAATTCAGATACATTTAAAATACCTGCACTAATTATTTTAACATTTCTGATTTGTTAGTCTTAAGAATGAGGTATGAGAATTTAATGCATAATTCAAATGTTTAATTTGTTTTCCATGCTGCTTGTATTGCTGGTATTCTTCAAGCTCCGTTTTTGTCTGTGTCATTGATTATTTTGTGGAACAATGAATGAAAAATAAGAAATCTTGAATAGCTCTGTGAATACTGTGGTGCTTTAGAGACTTCATAACATGTACAGAGTGAAGCCTGTCCACAGTCTGAAGTTCTTGTGTGAAGTTCTGTGTGCTGTAACAGAAATCATTCCCATTTCATGCTTGCTAAGCAAAAGATCCCACTTATGATCATTTAACTGTGCTGGCAGGGCGTGCTGATGTCACTGTTTCATTTACGGAAGCCAGAATACTTAAATCTAGGGTTGTAGTTACAATTGCTTCAGTGTACAGACATGCCTTAATGTTTCTTCTGATGAATGAAAAAGTAATGAATTCTGTGCCCATCATAATTTTATAATTTCAAAACATCATCTTTTTCAAAAATATAAAAATTAAATTCCAGCTCATAGAACTGTGCTGGCATCAATCTGCTGTAGCAACATTTTTATTTTCTTAGCAAATAATTTGGTTAATACTTCAGACATCCAGCATTCATTTGTATAAGGCATGAGGAACACTGGCTACAGTACAGGCAGTTTCCCATTCGAAAAAAAGTGTATGTGTATGGAGAGGGAGTAGGGACTTAGTAGGTTAAGTGTGATTTTGTTAAAACAATAATAAAAATCTTGTGTTATTTTCTTCACAGGTCCAAATCTACCAATGGCAACTGTTGATATCAAAAACCCGGAAATTACGACAAACAGATTTTACACTCCACAAGTAAACAATATTTCATATACCAAAGAAAAGAAGAAAGGAAAAACTAAGAAGAAAAGATTGACAAAGGCAGATATTGGGACGCCATCTAACTTTCAGTAAGAACATTTTTGAGATTTGCCAGTTATACAAGCAAATATTCCACGTTTAAACTGTGTGGCTGTTGGGTCACCTCAGCTGTAATGGATATAAGCCAGCATCCTGTGAGGTTTAAAGGAAGTTACTTTAGACACAGGTGAAGTTCAGTTCTAAACACAAGTAACTCACGCTAAGTGACTTCAGGAGAGCGTAAAGATGCCTTGGTTAAGTGGTCAGCTTAACAGCCTCACTGATCAACTTTTTAACATCACTTTCTTAGGCTGTGGCTGTAAATTGTCGTACAAAGTGTGCCTGCTGGTTTGGTTTTGCAAGGTAATAGAAACAATACAACCATGTGGTCATCTTTGGCTTCCTTTCTGTAATGTTGCTTACTCTGGTACATGGGCTAGCACTGTATCTTGTGATGAAAGTACAAAAAGCATTGGACATCTGTTAAGAATCAGTTGAGTTTGTTTTCTAGAATTTCTGACATGATAGCTATTGCTATAGAGGGAAGATGTTACTGGGAAAAGCTGAGCTTGAGTTGACTGAATTGCTAATGGTTTATTGAATGGTAATTTGATTATTTGATCTTCAGCTTTTTAGAATAAAATGCTGCTGCTTTAACAAATAAAAAGTTTGAGTAAATTGCAGGAAACATCAGTTTCCTTGAAATATTCAAAGTAAGTGTTAGGATTGCAGTTCAAGTTAGTAAGCCCTATTTTTTTTAAGCATTCTTCAGCATCACTTACACTGATATGCTTTTCTAGACTGAAAATCTCCAAAATAACACTAGTGCTACTAGTTACTATAATATTATTATCATTATAGTAATATTATTATAGTGTTTTGAGAGAGTGTTCTGTAGAATAAGGCAGAGGGCAGAAAATGAAGGAGAGCCTGAAATCTATCCCTGACCAGGCTGTGCTTAGATGCTTCAGACATCTGGCTGAGTGGAGAACTGACAGGCTACATCTGTTCATGTCTCTTAATGCAGGAAAAACAGAGAAAATACAAAAATGAGGCTTAATCTGTAAGGAAATTGTGTAATAGTTGGTAGCTGGTCACTACTGTAGCTATACTGATGCAGGCTTGGCCCAGGCAGCCAAAGCTGCAAATCACAGTTTGCCTCCATGTACCTTGCCTCTGATCAGAGCTGTTGGAGGGCTGTAAAGTAATGCAGAGAATATACTGAGTATGAGACTGTGTTTATAATGTCTGTCAGGCTCTGACAGTTGTGGAACACTTTCTGTGCGGTCATAAAATATTCAGGTTGTCCTAGAAAAGCTGAGAATAAGATGATATAAAATATTTAATGAAATTCAAACAAAGGATACGTTCTAGTTTGTGTCAGGATTTGTATACACGCTAGTGTTAAATGTAATTTTAAATTGTATATAGTGAACCGTTGCAAAAGGAGCTTGAAAATGTTTGAGTAGTTTCTCAATTTCACTATTCTGAGCAGTTCAAAAAAATATATATACTTATATTAATTTAGCTTACTGTTGCATATACTTTTTAAAAATATCACAGGAGGTATGGTTACATTATAAACATTTCCAGAGATTTGTTTTTTGTTGCAGTGCATGATGTTCATGATCGTTATGTACAAGTAACTTTTATTTTCCTTCCTTTGAAATATGAAAAAATAAGAAATATTGTTAACATTTTGCTACTTATGAATGTTAATATCTGTAAAGTGCAGTAATAATTTCTGATTAATAGTATTGTGCTCACAAGCTTTTTAACATAATGTTATGAAATGTACGAGTATGCAGCGAGATAAGTGTAAGATGATATTTGCTAGTAAACTTCTGTTAACTTGCCTGTGCCACTTTAACACATTATAAATGGATTTCAGACTATATATATTTGGAAATATATGTCTAATTTACAGAAAGCAATGTTGGAGGAATTCAATATGCCTTCCATTTAAATAAATCTTATATATTTATCCTAATATTTAAGCAAAGCAAAGAGCTTCTAATTTGGCCTTTTCTGTAGGCAAAACAAAGGGCTTTTAGTTCTGCCTTTTCTGTAGCATAATGCAGTTTTAAAATCAGACTTTCTCCTATTCTTATCCCTTGAGCTAAGAAATCAATTGATTGTAGTTATACCAAAACCAACAACCGGACATAGAACATGATTACTTGAAGGACACTTGGACTCTGGTGGTCCCATGCCTGGATCCAACAGCTGTTGTGCTGGGCACTTAAAAAAAAAAAAAAAAAAAAAAAAAAGACAGTCTTTGCAAGTTGGCAAGCTGTACTGCTCTTATCTTTTTAGCTGATCAGAGTATCATCAGAGTATCAAATAAAACAATTTTTTAATATTCATGTAAAGTAGGCATAGATTTTTAGTGGAGTCAGGGAGGTTGGAGTGAAACCTAGATTTGATGACTACTGAAAATTGTCCTTATTTCTTGTCTCTGAAAAAATAAAGTGAATGAGAGGAATGTCAGGAAAGTGAGAGCAAACCAGGATGGGAGGCAGGAGGAGGATTCCAGCCATGTGTCACTGAAGATGGTGGCAGATGCTCCCCTTGGTGTTGTGCATTGTGAGAGGGGAAATACTGTTATTTCCCTCACAAGTGAAGCACTGATGTGTCCAGTGAGATCAAGGCAGAAGCTGGGTGGTGATACAGTTATCGAGGAGTTATTTTCTTAATTTTTTAAGTGTTATTTTAAAATAATTATTTTAGCTAATTAGATCCTTTTTATTCTGTGGATGAAATGGGCTTTTTTTTTTTTAAGGCACATTGGACATGTTGGTTGGGATCCAAACACAGGTTTTGATGTAAGTATTTTAATACATTTTTCAACATACTGAATGGTTAAAAGCTACAGGGTTTTTTTTAATTTGAATGGTTGAAGATCAGTGTCGACTTAATATTAACTTCATGGTGTTTTTGATTACTTTGATTCTGTAACTTAAGCTTAAAAATATGGTGGAGGAGTGGAAGAGATGTGTAAAGCGTAAGTTTTTATTAGGTACATCCCACTCCTAAAATAGTCCAACTGCAAATTCAGCATGGAGAATGTAATTTTGTTTTTGCTGTTCCTCGTAAGTACGTTTGTTATTTTCTTAAATTTAAAAAAAAACACCCTACTATTTCAAGATACTTGGAACTAATCTGTTTAACTTACAGGTAAACAACTTGGACCCAGAACTGAAAAACCTTTTTGATCTGTGTGGAATTTCAGAGGCTCAACTAAAAGACAAAGAAACTTCAAAGGCCATATATGATTTCATTGAAAAAACAGGTGGTGTAGAAGCTGTTAAAAATGAACTCCGTAGGCAAGGTGGGTTTCCCTTTACTTTCAAATCAGATTTTGCAGGTGTTATTCTGCCCTAGAAATTGGATTGAAAGCTGTTGATGATAATCAGTTTCTGATATTCTTCTCTGGACTTCACTACAGATATATTGGATTTTGTAATGCCTGTGTATATTATGCACCATGGGAAAAAAAAAAAATCAGTATATCACTCATGAGAGTACTTTCTCCTAAAGATCTTTTCTGTGTCAGCTAAATGATTTCCAGTAATGCTTTACTGATTACAAAGCTATGAAATACATTCCATGTGGTTTTTTTCAGATTGCAGATGTTATATATTTTATTTATAGTCTCAACCTCATAAATAAATTAAATTCTTAAAAGTCCTGTTTCTGTTACCAATTGTAGCAGTAGGTGGCTGACCAGTGTGTCCCTGTGCTGTGCCCCGTTAACCCCAGTAGCAGTGTGTGATGTGCCTTGCAACAGCCACAGACCTGGAAATCTGGTGTAAATGTTTAAAGAAACCAAAGGTGTCTCCTCATCTCCCTTCCCCACCCTCTCCTCCCTGTTTAAAGTAAAAGACAGCACTTTTGGATCAGGAAGGTGTGATTAGGTTTCTGCTTTGAGAAAACTAAGTAATTTCCAGCTTTTAAATGCAATCTCAGCTGCTGCAACATGGCAAGTCAGTCTGAAGATTACATTGCCAATATCAAACCTCAATTAAAGATTGAAGCTGTTGAAACTATTGAAATTACAGCCATCTTAAACTGGTGAATAAATTGTTCTGGTGCCTGAATAGATTTGGGGTACAGTAATTATTACATTTATTCCTTAGGTCCCCCACGTTGGAGTGGTATGTATTTGAGCTGGTATCCAAGCATATATTTCAAACTATTCCTGCTGCAACTGTGTGATTCTTTCCTAATGGATAGGAAATCTTAATCCACATTTGTTTGCTGATGATACTAAATACTAGTCAGACTTGTTAGCTGAATTGCAAGCTAAATTTAAATTCTTGGGTTTTGTCTCAGTAACAAGTCTGTCAGTTTCTTTATACAGTCTTAGCTCTGTTCAAATGTGTACAGAGTTAGTGATATCACACCACTGACTGAAAATTTCTTTGATTGACAAGATTTGTCTTGAAGTCCCTATGACTAGTTTAAAATACTTATTAAAATGTAGTTATTTCTAAAATGTGTGCATTAACGTCAAGTTATGACAACTTTGCATGCATGCAATTGAAAGATTAGCTGCCTTATCTTTAACATGCATGATAAGTAGGATCAGGCTTTTGCTTTGTGGTAGAGGTAGAAGAATGCTCCTAAAAGTTTAAAATTCATAATTTCAGTGGTTGTATCTAGAAATATGTTGTGGTGTGTAGTTTTGACTGCTGTTTGAAACGTTCTGTTCTTTCCACTGAAACACATTTTCCTGTCTTCTGTTGCAAGAATTTCTGTGCTTAACTGATCATCATCCTAAGATGCTGAAGAGAGACAATTTGTTGTTTTATTGAAACAGAAGTTATTTCTTGTTTTAGCTGCCTACTCTCTCTGTTACTGCTGTTTATTTGATTTTTGATTTTTTTTTATTGTTTTTTCTGGTTGTTTTTGTTTTGGTGGCAATACAATCAATAGACTTTACAGCTTCTTTGTTAATACTCGTGTTCAGATTAATTTGCCTTTTTTAAGCTTTCCTCTTTTTTCACTTGGCACGTATGGGTTAGGAGGAAAGGCTATTACTTCACCTTCTCTCACTTAAAGGAGAGGAAAGCTTTGCTGTAGGTGTTAGAGCTACCTATAGTCTGCTTGGGAGGGGACTCCAATACAGGATACGGAATCTTCATTCATTTCACTTCTCAGTTAAAGTTCAGGTAAACCTTTTAAAAAAAAAAAAAAAAAAAAAAAAAAAAAAAAAAAAAAAAAAAAAAAAAAAAAAAAAAAAAAAAAAAAAAAAAAAAACAAAAAACACCAAAACAAAACTCCTGAACTGCATTTCCACAGTTTGGATATTTCTCTGGATCTGATGCAGATAAAACCTGCTCATCTGGAAAGTTCATGTTCTAGACCTACGGCCATTACAGGCTCTGCAGCATGGCATGTTGTGTGCTTGTGTAACTTCTAAGTAAGACAGAAAAACTGTACATACTACTTGCTGAATAAGTTATTATTTAAAAACTGTTTTCCTCAATGGCCAAGAAAGTAAGTTCAACTCAACTGAAAACTGACTTTATTTTTCCTTTCAAGAATGGTAGCAATAATTCTTTCTGGAAAAAATATGAAGTTTGAAAGGAGATTTTCTGCTTGTGTTTTTTTGAGAGAAGAGGTAAAAAGAGGAGAAATCTGTATGAAGCTTAGGAAAATGATGCTTAAGAATAGTATGCCTTTTGATAGGATGTGCAGGGAAAGAGGCATAGGTGGTTCTTCAGGTTGTTTTTCAGGGATTGCTCCTCTGTGTTTCCTTGCAGACAGGTTGCTTTCTCAGCTGTTGATAGGGATAATAGAAGAGGTAAAAATCAAGCATCTTTCTTGAGGGTAAAGTCTTGTTCACAGTCAAAGCATATGCAGTTAAATGTGATTTTCTGTCTCTTTATACATATATATATATATAGAGAGAGAGAGAGAAAATTGCATATATATGTGATAGATATCTATATATATTTTTAACCCAGGCACTGTCATATTACTAAGTAGTTACATGAAACGATGACACAAACCACAAGCTATTAGATGCTTAATGGAAGAGCAGATCGAATTGTGCTATTTAAAGTGCTATTAGCAGAGGAAGTACAGTTCAACACAAACTCATAGCAAAGATCCTCTGCACAGAAGTATCTTTGAAGTTGGTTTCTTCTTACAATCTTCTATATAACAATATTGTTGGAAATTAATTTCAGCAAAAGGGAGCAAGACTCAGTTTTATATGGTTTGGGGGGCAGAGAGATGATATAAATTTCACTCGGACTTTGCAGGCATGAAATATGAGGGAAAGGCTCAGAATAGATTCTGTTAGCAAAAATGAAGATCGCATAGAGGTATTTTCGTTGTTTGCTAGTTTCTTCAAGATTAATCTAGCCAAGCGCTTAGAATATAGGTGCCTAAGTGTAACTCATGCAGCAGGGTTTTGTGCTGTTAACAAGATAAAATTTCTGAATCAGCGTTAGATTCCCTTTTTGGGGAAAGGGGGCTTGTTCAACAAAATACAGAGATCCCTATTCTTATTGCCTAGTGGTGGTACAAACAAGGGTTTGTTTAGGAGGTACTTTACATGACAGGAAGGAGCAAACTCTGAGCGACGTGTTGCAGAGGCAGCTTTGCTCCAGTGAAGCGATAGTCGGTGGAGAGAGATGTGGTTTTGTGACAGCACCCTGCTCTTGCCCGCGGAGGCAAATGAGATCAAGAAGGTTAAATTTGGTCTTTCCGGATGTCGCCTGTCATCAGGAACTTGAGGTGCTCTACCAGGGGGTACTGCTGCCCTGTTTGCTGCCAGCTCTGCTCAAAGATGCAAATGCACAGGCTTGAACGCAGCGTGCTTGACACTGTAAGCCACCTTCTCCCAGTGTTAACACATTTCCAGTTTTTTATTACTAGAAGATAATGCTTCAAAAATATTTCCCTCAATAATTCCAATATAAATAACATACAGAATGGAAATGGTATATACTTCATTTTAAGAGTTTTTTAACATGTTTTTTTTTCTCCTTCTTTCATAGTTCATCAGAATTTTGAAGGTATCTTTTGAAATCTTGTCAGATTTTATCAAGAAGTGTAATCTTAAGATATATTTTTGATTATGAAAGAAATTACTGCAGTAGGACCCTCGCGATAAATAAATAATGGCATAGCTTGTTCTGTGACCTAGGATTCTTTTTACATATTTCAGTCATAGTCTATGCAGTCATAGCCTGTGCTCTCGAAAGAGACAGACATAGGGGCTGTGTTCACCTTAGCTTATGTTCATGTAAGTGTTATTTATCTTCAGCTATTTTCAGCTAATCCAGGGTTGATGAAACTTGCACAGGCACAGAGATCCTTGTAAAGGTAAAGGCAAAACCTGGTTGTTGTTTAAAAAAATAATAATAAAATCGGATCTTCCTGTGAAGCTCCAGAATACTGAAGAGTACTGAATAGCATGTAATTCTCTGTTCTCTTGTTCTTTCAGCTCCACCTCCACCACCACCATGCAGAGGAGGACCCCCTCCACCTCCACCACCCCCTCCCCATAGTTCGGGCCCTCCTCCTCCACCCGCTAGAGGCCGAGGGGCACCTCCTCCTCCTCCTTCAAGAGCTCCCACAGCAGCACCGCCACCGCCACCTCCATCTAGACCAGGTGCAACAGTGCCCCCACCTCCTCCAAACAGGATGAATCCTCCTCCTCCACCAGTGCATTCATCATCTGCACCATCTGGTCCTCCTCCACCACCACCACCACCAGCAAGTGGGTCATCAGTGCCCCCGCCACCACCTCCACCTCCACCCCCTCCTGGTCCTCCTCCACCACCAGGTCTTCATTCAGAGGTTGACAACCAGCTTCCAGTTCCTGCAGGAAACAAAGCAGCACTCTTAGATCAAATCAGAGAAGGTGCTCAGTTAAAGAAAGTAGAACATAACAGTCGACCAGTGTCCTGCTCAGGAAGAGATGCACTATTAGACCAGATACGACAGGGTATACAACTGAAATCTGTAAGTAAAAGCAGTTTCTTATCCAAGTCCCTAGTGGAACTTGCAAATGGATAAAATACCAAAGCATGAACAGTAACTTGTAGCTTTTTCCTTTGGGCTGGATCACGGTTTTATAATTTTTAAAATAAGACTTTATTACTGAAGAAAATAATTAGAAAGTACATTTGCTACATGGGTTTTTCTCATTTCAGATTCACTGCTCGCTTTCAGTAAAGTTTTAAATACAAATTTTAAGAGCTTTTGCAAGAAGTGCTATGCAAAGGCTGCTAATCTTTTGAGTACTTCAGGGAAAAACAACTGCAGAGAATGGGGTCAGCAGTAATAGTACTATGAAGCAACCGCTAGATCACTTCTTGTCGTCTTAGAGGAATCCGCTGCTTTGCTCAACAGGTGTTGAGGCTGCCTGTAGCCCTAGTGGTCACCTTTCTTTTCTACTGCAGCTCAGGGTGTTTCTCAGTGTGTTCTTTAGGACACACTGTATGTGGAGGCGTGCTGTTATGGTACATCACCCTATAGGTTGTATAAAATGCATTCATAGTAATACGTTGGCCTAAGAGCCTGGTGGCTGATGTCTAGAGGATGCTGTATCTGAAAGGTGAGGCACTTCTAACATTACAGTAAAATAAACCAAAAATAGCCCATTAGTAACACTAAATTGCAAATACTCCTAATCTAAGACTAGTCAGTAGTTAAATGATTCTAGAAGAGGTTTGAGAGGAAACAGAACAGAGCATTCAAGATATTGTTGCTTTCCCGTCTCCCAGTGTAACCAAGCTAAGGAACAAACTCTTAGCTTGTCATGACTAAATAGTTTTTATAAACAGATTGTGCACCTATAACGTGTAAATCTGTAACTTCTTTCTGTAGTCATTTCATTTTTAGAAGTATGCTTTTAACAAATAAGTCTGCAGAGAAAATTTTATACTGTAAAAGTTGCAAAAAATATTGAACACAGTCATAGCATTGCATTGAGAATTCCTCATGAAGGACATTTGCTGACATGTCTAGGTTGATTAAGTGTAATGCCCCAAGGTAAATAAAGACTGTGACACTTTAAAGAAAAAAGAGAAGGGGAAATGAAGTGTATTTATTGTGGCATAACAGTCGTTAATTTATCAGTAAATGTGTAACTGTATTTCAGTTTGAGATGTTTGAGGCAGTATATTTTTTTTTTTAAACAAACTTAAACTAGCACACACTGCCCACCTGTGCTTGATGTACAACAGATAACACTATATCCCTTTGGCCTTGGAGATCTGAAATATGAGGGTTTTCTAGAGTTTATGGGTTTTATCACCTGAGTTAGTCAAGCTTTTAAATTTTTTTGAAATGATTCTAACGCGGAAGTGGGAGAAGATATTTCTAAAGTTTCTTCAGGCCATGTCTCTCTTCCCTCTTATATTTTAACTTCAATCTTTTCACCGTTCTTCAGTTCCCTCTTCAGTCCTTCGTACTCTGTAAGTGCAGTTCATTTCTTTGTCCCTTGTTAGTTATTACTTGTCACTGTCTTGCATTGTGTTCTTTACACATTTGGTTTAAACTGCTTTTTTCACAACTTTCAACTTTCAGCTAATCTGATGCTCAGTGCAAGTTTTTTGCTCAACCCATTTTTTCTCTGAAAAACCTCACTGACTCTCAGTTCTGCTTTTTTTTTTTTTCCATTCCTCTGTGCATTTGATGCATCTGGTGTAAAATGTGTAAGGGCATATTAATATTTAATTGTTAGTACAAGTATGCAGTATCAAAGACTGATTTCAGAGGGGATTATCAGCCCCAAACAAACTTGACTAACAAACTTAACAAACAAGAAGAAAAACTGTTGTATATTAGGGATGGAAAGGGTATCTGTGAGGGAGAGGCTGTATAATCAGTACGCCTATGTGTTTACATCAAGAAGCTTTCTGTTAGCCGAGTGCTTGCTTCCTGGTTTATGAGTTGTAATGTGCAATACCAGTTCTTCTCAAGATTATATGTCAAAAAAAGATTCTGACTTTTTTTTTTTACATAGTTCTAGTTTGATCTAAGAAAACTGAAACTGTTGTTTCACTTGTCCTTCCAGCTGAAAACACGTTCAGCAATTTTATAAGGATAGTTTGTCTAGAAATGTACAGGCTGTTGTTCTGATTACATCTTTGTATGTGCTTTTTTGTTTGTTTTTTTTTCTTTAAGGTATCTGATGGCCAGGAGAGTGCACCACCTACGCCTGCACCCACGTCAGGAATTGTGGGTGCCTTAATGGAAGTTATGCAGAAAAGGAGCAAAGCCATTCATTCTTCAGGTAAGCCTGGTAAATCCTGACATCAAGACAGCTTGATGTCAGAAAAAATTCCAAGTGTTAAGAGTTCAATGCAACATAAAATATTAATAGGAAAAAAAAATATAGTCAAATATAGAATGCTCCAGACAGACCATTAGTGGTGGGTTCAGTGGTTGCATTCTGCTGCTTTGAGAATTAGTTGTATATAGTTGTTGGCAGTAATACTGAATTAAAAATTACTAATCAAGGTTAGTAACCACTTCTTCTAAAGACTTTTTTTTTATATCTAATAAGTTTTTATCCACTAGATATCTAATGTAATGTTAGTCAAAAGAATATTTTGTAAAGCATGATTTTTTAAAAAATCTGTTTCTAGAAGCAAGGACTCTTGCGGAGTTGCCAGTTCTTAGTTCTCTGTGGTTTCTAGTGTACTTTGAATGCCACCTGCTGGATAGTGAATGGATGACTAGTGTTGCTTGACCAGCTCTATACTTTTTACTGAACAAACTTTTCAGACTTCAGTATGTTGAAAAAGGAAGACTACAGCAACGACTACTGGGCTGGCATTTTTCAAATGTCAGCTTGTAATGAGTACAGTTCAGTAGCTGCAGTGCAGCCATTTGGTTGCACCTCCTCTTTTTTAGTCTGATACTTTTTTTTTTTTCTTCCAGGGTTTATGTCAGAACCAAATCTGCACTTGCACTTTGCAGACACTTTGGTTGTGTGCAATATAATTATATATTGATTTGTTGACCTACATAGTACTTCCAATTTTTGCACAAATTGCTTTGCACAAATTAAACACCAGAAGGAAGCTAAATTCAGAGCTTCTGGGAGGTGAATTTCCTGACCTGACAAATCAGTATTTTTATATGTACAATAATTTACTAATTGTGGCCAACTAAATGTATAAAGACAAATGGAAGATGGAATAAAATTAAAAATAGAAGCAGTCTGTAATATTCCAGTAACAATAGCAGTCTATAGCCAACAAGAACTTATCTCCCCTGCTTAGACAGTAAGCAAAAAATCCTTTCATAAGGTAAGTTTGAGGAAGCAGTCCTTAAGTTTCAGGAATGAATTTGTGCCTGAAATTAAAAATCCAGTATGAACATGATATCTGCTCACTTTTTCAGAGAAAAGTAATAGCAGTGAAAGTGTGAAATGAAAATTGTTTCCTCTCCCACAGCAAAAGAAATGTCTTTTTTTTCTTGATGGGATGGGGGGGCTGCAATGTTTTGTGGTTTTTTTTGGTTTGCTTGGTTTTTGTTTGTTTTTTGGTTTTTGGGGTTTTTTTTCCTCCCCTGTATTAGGAAGTCAGTAAGAAATGAATTAGAACTTACCTTTTGATAGTGGTTGCAGCTTAAGATGAATGTCACATGTAGCAATTTTGGAAAAATACTTCGGTGTTCCCAAATAGATTGTCTTGGCTTTGCTGAAATAATGGTTCTATTCTCACTCCTCCTTTTCCTCCCATGCTCCGCCCATTAAAATTTTGGAATAAATATAGAACACTTTTGTCCTGCATGCGAGTGACTTGTGCTTCCTTGTCTTGTAGATGAAGATGAGGATGAGGATGATGAAGAAGACTTTGAGGATGATGACGAATGGGACGATTGATCATATATTATATTATATATATATATTTTTTAAGGTGAATGATATACTAAACACTACTTTCTGTCTATGGATTCTGTAAAATTTATCATGTAAATGTTCTACCAATTTGCTGTATATTTTTGTTGCCTTTTGCTTTTTTATTAATCTGTGCAATACCTCATTTAATCTGTAAAGGTTTGTCATAATCCTCTACAAAGCTACTCCCTGTTAATGTGTGCAAGTTTACACCTGGATAATCATGTACATGTGAATACTTTCCATTCCATCAACAAGGGAGTTTAAATGTAATATGTGAGACTGACAAAAACCTTAATGTAATTTAGTTATAATGCAAGAAGGAAAACACTATTTTCATACCCTACTTTTTCTGTATCTAAATTTTCTTATTAAAACCTAGTATAGCACTATGTTCTTTAAGTGATGCAGCTCTTAGTTTATTTAGCCCCTCATTTCAAATGCAATATTACATGAATGTTGAGGCTGGTTTATGATATTGCGCAGTTACAAGTACATCACAACATGGCAGTTCAAACCTTTCTAGCACGTTTTACTTAAAACCAAAATCATACAGATATGCACAGCTAGTTGTGAAGATTACCTTGCCCTAACTGTAGCAATACGGACTGCTCTTGAACAGCAGTGAATACCTGAGTGCTTTAATTAGAGAGCTGCCTATTTGAGGTCAAACAGGGTAGTAAAGTAGTGGCAAGGACATCTCTGATGCAGGCCAGTTCGGTCCTCTCTTTCCAGCTCTTACCTTTCAAACTGAAGAAGTGTAAATTGCTGGGGGGCTTTACTGGAGTCTGGCAATTGCTACAGTTTGATTTATTTTTAAAATCAGTTTTATCTGTTCTTTGGGCTGAAGGGCTGCATTTAATGCTTGCTTCAATAATGTTTAATTACATTTTAAAATGTGTAGGGCATTGGTGTACTAATAAAGTAAACTTTAGTGGTATTACTTTGCAGTCTTTGAGTTATGGTACATAAATGCTGAAGCACCAGTCCCGCATCCAGGAAGTCGGAGAGGCATTGACTCGGAATAGACACTTCGAATATGTACTGGACTTGATGGCAATATTCTGTCTTCATATGTTGGCTTTAAGACCAAAGGTTGCGATGAAGATCAAGGACCCTATTCACAGGAACGGTATTGGAGCAAGTGGACCGAAAATGGGTTTCTCATTTCACAGCTTGCACATCTATATAAGTTGTACTTCTCTAGTGTGGTAAACATTGGCATATCTGCCTATTACAAAATACTTATCTATGTTAGGTGGGTATTTAATATCTGCAGCGCTAATTACTGTTACTTACTGTAATTTTCAGGTAGAGTGTGTTTTTTTGTTTTCCTTTTTTAAGAGAACCACATTAACTGACGCAGAATATTTAGTTAAGTCAGTCATATTTGGAGCGTAGTTAATACATGGTGTTCCTGGATCTCTGACTTGTAGTCAAGATATCAAATTTAAGTTATCGGAATTGTATTGACTGAAACCCGGTGTTGATCCGATCTTGACAGGCTGGACCTGCATGATATGGCTTGGATTTCAAACACAGTTATAGCCTAATCTTTAGAGAATGAGTTTATGAAAAAGGAAGGAAAGTTGCTGAAAGGTGGTGGGAGAGGTATGGCTGTAGTTAAGTTATTCAGAGGATGCTGACTTTCTTCCAGGAGTAATTTAAGCACATAACTTGAGGAAAAAGAAAATTCCAAGTGGTCTAACTTTCCTGCAGTAGCTTTTGCATTGCCCTCTGCTACTGGAAACCCTTCCTACCAGCTTTGCTGCTGTCATGGCTTGAGCATTGAGTCAAGTGCAAGCGCAGCCTGGGTTAACTAATGTCCATGGAGTTATGAGCTTGTGTATAAGGAAAACAATTGTATGCCTTTCATATAACTTCTGGCTCTGCTTCCTTATTCTTACTGCATATAGGGCGTTTAAAATTAAGCAGATGAGGCCTAGAGGTTTTCCATACACGCTGATTAATAGGTATGTTTAACTCTTATGTTTTCTGAGTTGCGATTTCTGTAATATAATTATGCACATTACAGTTCATTAATCAAATTTTGATTCCAGATTTTGGGAGCTCTGGTGAAGTTTTCTTATTGAATACAACTCCTATTTGTAGATATTGGCCAAAGGAATGGCTTTTTTTTCTTTTCCTTTTTCTTTTCTCTCTATAAAAAGTACACTGGCATTCTGTGGCATCCAGATTAATATTAGCTTTACAATAGTGCGTGTACATGACAAAATTCAGGCATAAGGACTGCACTAGCAATGAAGGTAACGTCTTGCCGCTGCTTCCGCGCCCACCGCCTGCACTGTGAGCAGAAGACGGCGTTCCGCGATGCCGGCGCGTCGCTGCTAAGCGTTGTGGTGAAGGCCTCTCCTGTGTGCTCCGGTTACGCGACTGCCCAGGTAGCCTTAGCAATTAACAGACTAGCATGAGGCTTGTGTATCTCAACACTCTGTGTGCATAGACAATATCAGCTAGCCACTTACACATACAAAAGCCGTACAAAAAAAAAGTCTCAATCATTCAGTTTTCCATTTATGAAACGGAAATTTTTAGTATGTGAATTTTTGAAATGTACAGTGAATAGGATGTTGCACTGGTGGCAATTCATCATGGAGCATAATAAAATTAATTTGACCCGACTAGTGTAAAACTGTGGTTATTTTTTTATTTTGTTTTCAAGTGTTAATTGTTGTGCAATGCGTTTTGCCCCCTCTCCTTGAAGGTTAATTGTGTTTGATCTGAGTTTTGTTATACAAGAATAGCCTTTAAAATAGCTGTAGGTATTGATTACACACTTAGAAAGTAATTTTGGTTGCCTAGCCAAGTTCACCAAGCAGTAAATAGTTGCTGTCAAATCTCGGTAGTTTTCACGTCTCTGGAAAGTTGGATGGTGCTGGTGAATAAACACAATGAGGCCGAGAATGTGACACCCCGTCCTGCTGGCACACGGGACCGCTGCTCAGCAGCTTCTCTGGAAACGGCGCCTGCTGCCCGCCCTGGGTTCGGTAACACAATAACCCTTCAAGGTTGAGCAAAAATAGCCTCATTAAGGAACGGTCCAGAATGAGCGCTCAGTTGAGTTGAGTCTTTTTAGAAAACTCTGTTTTTTTAACCTTTTCTCAAGATGCAGATATCTTGCACCTAGGAAGGTAGTGTTTGAGCTTGCTCTGTTTCATAAGTCTGCTTTTCTGCTCTGGGTCTGAATAGTCTGGCGTCTCCAGTGTTTATCTCGTTACGCTGGCCCGGTCCTGGGTTCAGGCCTCAAGTACAACGCGAAGTTCAGGCTGTTACTGACAGGGCTGGCCAGAGCCCGCGGTTATTTCCTCTCCGCTTAGCAAACAGAAGCTGAAAACGTGCTTCTGAGAGGAAGCTTTTCTTTCCAAATTTCGTCATTTAATTGACAACAGTTACTAACATTGTGTAAGGGATATGGAATGAAGAAAAAAGGAGTGGAGTTTTTGTTTTGCTGTTTTGTTTTGTTTTTTTTTTTTTTTTTTCTTTTGAGGACTGTTGTCAATCCATTGTAACAGCCCTTATCTAATCGTTAGAGGAATTCCTAGTCCAATTAACGTTCCTGAAGCTTAAGTACACTGATAAGCTGCTTTATTTTTAGAAAAATGAAAACGGTTTAGGGAAGCTTAGAAGATATTAAACCCTTTTCTTTTAAAAGGGGCAGTGTTGCTGCATGGCACTACCATGGGAGTACCTGTCACTATGTGTTTGTTTACTGGCTGGTGTTTTCTGTGTGTGAGAAGAAATAAACCATGGGGCAACAGCAAACTAGGACATTAGCTGTCTGGGTTTAATGTGGATGGTTAAAGTGGCAGCCAGTCACTAGCCTGACATTTTTTTCTCTCAGATAATTCTTGAAAGCTTGAGGGTGGTCATAGAAACGAGGAGGTTTTTGTTGGTTTTAACAACTTCGTTTTTGAAAATTGCAGCTACAAAAGAAACACATGTTAAAAAGAGAAATGGAACCAGTCACTGCATCAGGTTTGAAATGCAAATAATAAGAGTTGTTTTCTGACAAAATTTGTCTGAATTTTACAATATTTGTAGAGTGGCTTGCTGGAATGGGCTGGAATAGTCATTTACCAGATATTCAAGTTCTGCCCTGACATGGTTTTGGGCAACATGGCTTGGGCATACCCACAGCACTCACCCATCTCTAAACAGCTTAATGTTTTTACTTTTTTTTTTTTAAATCTGTTAGCACTAAAACACATACTTAAAGGCCTTACTGCTCTGAAGTGCTGTTGTAGTCTTTGGAGGGAGAAATTCTCTAGCCATTGCTTTGTGTTTCTTTTTTCCCTCCTCCCTGAAGGTTAATGGGAGGTTAATCCTGAGTTTTGTTACTCGGGCAGTGTGAATTTCCACTTGGTACTCGCTGATTAGAGGGGGCAGTGTAAGCTTTTCTGAGAACCGTCAGGGGAGTTGTAAGAACGGAACAAGCTAGGGAAGAGCAATAACCAGCGCTGTGTTCTTGTTTGTGCAGACTGTGCCACGTGACAACCTGGAGTTTAAAGCTGGAGACTAAGGAATAAGAAGAGATGATAGTGCGTGTGCAGACACAGTAATTAAATACCACGGGGAGGCCCTTAAAGTCACGCCTGTGAATGTTGATGCCATAGAATAAACAGCTGCCAGAGCAGTCGAGCTGGCTCTGAAAGCCTTTGTGGGTAGGGGGGACTTTCCTAAGTGTTGGGGGAACAAGTTGCACTGATCAGAGATGCTTGTATATGGGGTTTGTGTGTGTGTGTGAAAGAATCATTCTGTGCTGGAGGTGCTACTGGAAATCTTTCATGTTGGAATAATGTTTTTTCAACCAAAGCAGCACCTATTTCCTCGTCGTTGAGGGAGAAAATAATCCTCAAACAATAAATCCTTTGGCAGAGCTAAGCCTGTTCCCCTGTCAGCAGGGAATGTGTTTTTATTTTAAAGTTCAACACGAAATGGAAAGGCATTCAAGCCCTTGTTTAGATAAAACCCCTTGCACTCTGGAGCCCCATCGCAGCGAAGGTTTGTGAGCATGAAAGGTTGGTGGCCCGGGCAGGAAAATGCTCAGAATCAGCCTTGTGAAGCACCCTCGCCAAGAGGTAGGTTGTGCCTGTTGCAGCTTAAATAAGCTAGTCCTCAGACAAAGAATTCCTGACGCTTACCTACTGTCCCCAATGCCTGCAAGAAAACTAGTTCTAGAGAGCACATGAGGTGCTCTGGTATTAAACAGTGATCAGGCCCAAATTTGGCACTTCTAATAATGCTTATAGTGGCATCTCTAATTTAATAATTAAAAAAAAAAAAAAAAAGAAATTTCCTGTATCAAAGTGGTTGGTAAGGTCACATGACAGGGAGAGAATAGACCATAATCTTGCTGTTTTAGTGGGGATGCTATTGATTAGTTCTCAGCATCCCATCAGAGCTCAGCCTTTGTACTTGACTGCCTCTTTCATACATGAATAAACGATTTCTGGAAGAAAAGCATAGCAAGTGGCACCTTATTGTTACTTCTGGCAGAAGTCTGTCTCACATTATGCCAGATAAAACTAATATATCTTTAGAAGTAATTCCTGATGGCCTTTCCAAAGCTTTGGTCTGAATGGTGTGCTCTGGTTCAGGGAAAGAAATGCAGACTTTCTTGACGGGCGGTCTCTGCAGGGTTTTAGTTCTCTCAGAAAAGCATTGGTATCTGCACATGGTGGTAATGTGTTCTTAACCAGGCAGCCCATCAGTTTTCAAAGTGAACAGAAGTTGTTCCTGGTGTGGATTCCTCTTGGAGAAAAATAAGATAATCTTAACTACATCTTTATTTCAAGACTGCTCAGGAACATCCAATGACCAACAGAGAAACTTGTTTCTAGGTTGTTGTAATGGTCAATGTGAGATGGGTGGACAAGAAAAGGATTCCTCATGGATTCAGAGAAACTCGTTTGCACTCAGGGGTATAACTGCATTCCCAAAAGGCTGCAGGCATGGGCACTGACTAAAGTTAAGACCCATGTTACTAATTTCATTCTTAGAGCAGCCTTTCGGCTAGACCAGAAATCTTCTGGGAGATGATTCAATATGAGAAAAGATTGTCATAGTTCCCGACTGCACTCTAAAACTAGACTTAGGTTTCTGTATGTCTTTCCCAAAACTGTTTTCAGGGCTTGACCTCTTACCGTTAGACTGCTAGTAGCCCTTTAGGAGGGTACACAAAGTGCCTGGGCACCTGCCATCTTGCTCGGTTTTGACTGTGAGAACCCGTGCCGCGTGTCAGGGGCAGGACAGGGCCCTGCATGAAGCTGCTGCCGTGCATGGCAGAAGCACCTCACCCAGCCGCAAGCACAAGAGCTTCACGAGCGTTAGGTGAGACGCCCCAAAAAACTCCCTCTGAAGCACGGCGTGAACCCGAGCGGTTAGGTTATCTCTGTGTGCAAGTGGCGGCTCGTCCTCGAGGCCCGCCTTGGGCCGTGCTTTTGAGGTGCGCCTCTTGTGTGGTCAAACCCTGGAAACCAACCACAGGATACAGTGCCTCCCGCATTCAGTTTTAACGAGCTGTGTGTGGAAAACGTGGCTTGTGAGCAGTGTCGGGGAGTTAAAGTCCCAGCGCTGTGGCTAATGCTGTGATTTATGAGCGACAGGATGTCTCTGGGCCGGGCAGCACCTCCTAGCCCAGCTCTTGGTTGTGTCTGTCGGTGTGAGCAGCCTAGACAGTGCCGAACGCGGAGCCCCTCACCAGGGCAAGCGGCGGGAGGTCAGGTCTGGGACTGCCGCGGGCGCTGGCTGTACAACCTGCACCGCTCTACCCCTACCGTAGGGCCACCGAGAGCTGCCCGTTCAAAAAGGTCAGACTTTATTGCTGACTGCCCTTGAAAAGGCACTCGTTTCTCCTCAAAGACTCTTAGAACATTGGAGTTAGCAGGGTGTTTGTCATTAAAAACCACAGGACTCGGTTCCTCCTCTGAGCTCCACCAGGTCTACAAGGCCAGAGCACAGCAGGGTACTTGCCACGCTTTTAGAGAGCCCGGGGGCCTCTGAAGGCTGTAAGGATAGAAGGCATTTTGTTTATGACCTGGATTTATTGCAGCTCTCCGTGTGCTGGCTCCTGCTGGTCTCATCTTACCGCCTTGTCTGTCTGTATCCTCTCGGTTTGAAAGGGGCCATCCTGTTTCCATCAGCGTGCACGTTAAAGCTCTGGCTTTATTTGAGGAAAGGCAGCCAATAACTTTGAAGTGTGTGATAATATTTTTGCTGTGTGCTGACAGTCACCTTCTATATTCCCAGCCCCTTGGATCATCATGGAATATTACAAGAAACTGTCAGTGCACATGGCTGGATTTAGACCAATTTCTTTTCCTCTCTTAAATTATAATTTATTTTATTATTTGCCCTTGACAAATAAAATACTACAGCCACATGAAAGAAATATGCTTGGTCTCTAATTCAGCTGAACAATTTGATCCATACTGTTCTTCAGATTGTTGGACTTGCCATACTTTTTGTGATTGCAGAGAATTTATTAATGATTCTGTGTAATTTTATGTGAACAGCTGCACTGTCAATTTGGAGATAGAGAGTTCTTCCAAGAAACACAAGGGCAAATGTTGTCTTTTAAATCTAACCTCCCATTTTTATTGCTGTAAAGGTAGTTGGGTTCTAATTTAGTAGCTTCTATTTCAACTTTGGAGGCTCTTACTAAATGGAAGCTCATACTAACCTCAAGTTTTTGATTGAGTTTAATTATTGCTTATTCCCTGCCTATGTGTCTCAACATTTTTATTAGGACCTCTAAGCATTTCCTCACAGTTACAAAACAGGACTGCAAGAAGAGTTCACACAGTAAAATGTTACTCTGAGTCAAAAATGGGTCCATGAAGGCTGTTACAGAAGTCTGTGACAGACATTCGCAGTTAGTCCATTACTCTTTATTTCCAGCGTTACATTTCATCCAGTCACAAAATCCTTCCACCAGTCGGTCTTGAAGACTACTAAGTTATCAAGCATTGTATTAAACATTGTGTTGACTTCATCCGTTAAGTTGTGTGTGGTGAGGAATAGGGATATTGCATTTTATAGAGAGCGAGTGCCTACAGTTCTGGGGTTTTTTAAATGGCCTTTATTCAGTAACTTTCATGCACCATGGCTACCTCTTCAGCACACGCTCTATGAAGTGGGCTCTGCGTTTTGCCATTGTTTCTCTTTAAATGCTTGCTATCCCAAAGAAGAATGTCCGTGATGTACCCAATATAAGGTTACACAGAGATGGGAAGCATCTGCACAGTCTGTGTGATCAAAGCCTCCAAACTTCTCCGCGGGGCACATGAGCATTTGGCAGAATCCATAAAGCAGGAACAAAGGCTGGAATTACAGGCTCAGGGAGGCATCTGTTAGGTTATCTGAGGCAGTGCCCCATTACACAGAAAGATATCAGTCCGTACAAGACTATACTGAGAGATCACAAGTTCATATTACAGTTTTGGCAATTCTTAAAAACTGCAAAATATTTGGCCTTCATAACATAGCAATTGTCTGGCTGTCCAGAGGCAATGTATATACATAAATATATATATAAAGAACATGGTCCTATAGTCCTGAAAGATACTTCTTAAGTGGGAGTGAGGTTGATTCTACATATTGTATTATTAAATCCCTTTGATAGAGATTTTTTTTTAAGATCAGATCAAACTTACTCTCTAAGCTGTAATTAGGTATTGTATACATGGTGCAGGTGATAAAGTAGCTACAAATCTCTGCTTTCCAATGAAGTATGCAAGAGAAAATTTAGAATATAGAAAATCTGGGCAATGAGGATAAAATGCAACATGGATATTTTGTCTCTAGGGAAATTAATCATGAACAACATAGATTTATGCTCGTAGTGGAATTCTAGTTTTACCTATCTTTATTCACTAAGAAAACCTCTCATTTGTGTTTATCAGCCTTCCAGACACCAGGACAGAGCCCTCTATCTTTTCCATAACATGAAGTCTGCTAGGAAGTGTTTTCTTCATAGACATAAGATCAAAAGATGTTTTCTACTTTGTTTCTGGAAGAGACAGTGGGAAGAGAAAAATGTCTTGATGGAGCCAAAGCTCAGTTGTTTTGAGCTGGCTTTTCTTTGCCTCCTGTATTTGCATCTCATGTGACCTGAGTAATGCTAGGTGAGGATTAAAGGGGAAAGAAGACATTGCAGGATGTCTTTTCACTTGACAATGTGCAGCCCAGTGCAGAGGTGTGTGAGATAAAAATTGACATTGATGAGCGCTACCTGAGCCCAACATCATCCTTTGATCACACTGAGTATGTCTCTGAGAAGAGCTATTGAGCAGACAGGTCCCAAAGCAGCCGGAGGAAAGCAAGCCTCTTCTGTGAGAAACACGGACAGGAAGGCAAAGGGAAAAAGAAGAGAAAACGAGTCATCTTCCCTTCATGATTTTTTTTAAATAGTAATTGGAGGAGTAGGAATGGGCATGAGGAGGGAAAAAGTAGTTGAATTTCTCTCAGAACACTGCAGTGCTAAATGTGCTGCTTTCAAGGGAGCAAGGACGATGATCCCCGCCAAAGCTGTATGTTCATACTGAAAAAAAGGTGTATGATTTAGCGTACTCAAATCCATTCCTCGTCTGTCCATGTTAGCAAAAGGCTGGAACTAGATGGGTAGGTTTATAAACTTTCTCTTTTGCATGAAGACTGTTGTATCTCTTCAAGCTCCAGCAAGAGGACTGAATAACCCAGCAGAGCTTTTCCAGTCCGTGAATTTTTGAAGAGATTATCAGTTTCACAATTTTCCCCCGGAAAAAAAAAAAAAAAGAAGTCTGCCAGAGTTGTTTATGAAAAGCAAGCAGGAGAAGGACAGCACAAGATAGGAATTAACCTTGAATTCAGATAAGGAAGTGCTCCATAAACTATGTCCAGATTCAAGTTATATTGAGGCTTTCACTTGGCTTGTAGAGGGGGTTCAATATTTATTAGGTCAGAAGGACACTAATTTGGGAACTGAATGTTTCAACATTCACTGAAATATGAAAGAGAGGAATTTAGGGTCTTAGGGGCTTTTTGAGATTCCTGGTGTTGAGTCCTACTGCAGAGCCAGGACCCAATAGCCAGAGAGGCCTGGCCAATTCCCTCACTCGTCAGGAATTCCACCCCAGAGGGGTGACTTAGCCCTTGCAGGTGTAAAGGGGGCAGCAGGTACCCAGGCCGGTGTGAAGCCTCAGTAGCTCTCCTGGCGCTGCCTTCCCAGCTCTTTTCACCTGAATTCCAATTATTAAGGTGCTTGGAGCGGATGGCTCTCACTTGGGCTATTCTGATTCACCTCCAAGGAAGCCACTGCAGAGACTGAGAACTGGCCAGACAGAAGATAAGCCTGACGGGAGACCAGAAAAAGATGGAAAGGGGAAGGAGGAAGCAGGCACGTAACTGCACTCCCTGTCCTGCCCGGACCGCGTGTGGGCAGCACAGAGTGCAGGAGCCGTAAGCTGAGAGCTGGTGCAAGGGCTAGTCTTACTTCGTGTACACATAAACACTTCCTTCAGGTGCCTGTGAAATTCACTGCCGTTAGTGCTGCTCGTTTACAGCCCTGAAGAACAGCTGTGATCATGTTAATAAAGAATAAGGCTATAATGCCAAATGTTTCTGAGAAATAGCCCAGGAAATACCATAGGCCAAGGACTAAACACCTGCAGCAGAGTGGCAGGAAGTGGGTGCAGAAGGAAAAAAGGGTTCTTACTTACGGAACTGAAACTCCAAATATCTCTTATGCAAGAAAAAGATGGTCTGACTGGATATACAAACACCTTCTTACATGCCATGAGCTAGTTTTGCTTCACTAGTTTTAGGAAATTATCTCCTAGGTCTCTCCCAGGAAACAGCCTTACTTTATTGTACCAGGAATGGATGAACAATGTGGGTTGTCCTTTCAGTTCCTTATATGCTTGTTTCTTAGAGGACTTTGTGACAGAAACTACTTGTCTTCTTTTTTGACAGGAATTCTTGTGTAGCTGGAACAGTCTTCAAATTCATAGAGTAGTGGCTTATTTTACATTTATTTACAAAATCTTTCATAGGAGTGGCCAGAACAAGAACAATTTTAGCCTTGTGCTTAGTTACGGAACTTGCATGACAGCCTTCAATGACTGGAGAAGCAGTGGAGAGGATTTCCTACATTTAGTATTGAACTACGTTTCTTCTACAGTTTAGAAATTACCCTGACACTAGCTATGTTCAGTTAGAAGTATTCTGCCATACAACATCATTTTATTAGTTTAGCAGCAATAATAATCATCTTATAGCTCCTGCTGTCTGAAGATCATAGAGCAAGTTTGAGTCCTGCAGTTCTGTGAGACAAGTTAGCGCCCACGTTTCCAAAGCAAAGCAAAGGGGCTCAGGCCACAACCCAGCAATGTAGGCTGTGATACGAACAGTGTGGCTCTTTCCAGAGACTCCCTTGGAGCAAGCCTGACTCGCTGGAATTGCGCTTTACAGGTAAGCCAGGTTCCTTGTGTTGGGAGGGAAAGCTGCTCGCTGGCTATCACGCGTTCGTTCACCTCTCTGATTTCAGGGCAAGGTTACGTGGGCCCTGCAAATCCAAGGCTGTGCCTGACTGCGTGCCTTGCCTGTGTAGCTGCTCTGCTTGATCGTCCAAGCTGGAGCTCGGTGTGGGCAGGGGGAAAACGGGCACTCCATGCAGGGAGCTGCACTGCGACAGCTCCCAGTCGCCCCAGTCACGTAATCCAAATTCCCACATCTGCACAAGCTGCCATCACAGCCCCAAACTGCAGCCCAGCCGCTTCTTAATCCTCCTTCCTCTTGGACTCAGCAATGCGAAGGGAGGGAAGCCCAAGGGAAGCTCTGCTACGCTGAGAGGTGGGGTTTGGAGATGTCCTCTCTCACCTTTTAAAGGTCTTTTCTGGCTAGTAGCAGTTAAATACTAATCCTCTGTACTTCTGAGAGCAAGACAATCGGTAAAACGAACTGATCAAGGTGGTACAAAAATCACAGACATGTTCAGAAACTTCATTTATACTTGAAAACCTCTAAGTGGTCTGACATTTCACATGGCATAGCTTAGCCGTGGCTGGAAACAAAAACATCTCATGCCTCTGGCATAAAAGCAGCTGGTCCAAATCAGAAAGTTCTTCCTAAAGAACATCTTCTGAGGGGCATTTACAGACACACAATTTCACCTTAAACAAGCTTTGTCTCTTATTTGAAGTTTTTCTCCTTCTTTCTAAAGCACTATTTTCCCAATCAGTTAGCATGCAAAATGAAGTAGTTGAACTGGCAAATTGAGGGAAACTTTTGTTGTAGTTATTGAGGAATGCATCTAAAAATGCTTTGTTTCTTATGCGAGTGAGAAGCCAACAATCAGAGAAGAAATCGGTCAGGCCAAGGTACATACAATGATTTGTGAACTAAGTTCTAGTCCTTGTAGTAGGTATTCAATTCTTGCTGGTATCTAGTGTAAATAGTATTGAGAGAGAATTGAGTAGAAGACCTTGGCTTCCATGTGATGTTCTCTTTCCAACACTACATATGCTTGGCATCAGTTTGAAACTAAAGCATTTTGCTGCAAACAACAGGAGGTTTCTACAGTTCTACTCTAGCTTGAAGACCCTGCGGGAGTTATTGCTCTTCAGAACATTAAAATAACAGTGGAAGGACCTTATGCTCTGTATTAATTCAGACTTCTGCTACTGAAAGCACCACACCATACTATCTTCTTCATTATTTTAAGAGGGAATTGGCATTTTTCCCCACTAACCTTTAATGAGAAAACTGTTTCAAGAACATCCTTTTTCTAATAGCTGGGAAATTTCCTCTAGTTCCTAGTTGTAGACGATACAACCGAGTCATACAGTCAATATCTTTTGATTTTCCCTGCTGCTAACAGTGTCCTGTAGCTGAATAACTCTTTCCCCTTTGCAGTATTTATAGATATGAGCTGAAATCCCGGAGAGCCTTTGTTTGGCTAGGCTGATCCCACCACCTGTTCCCATCCCCTCTCATGGGATACAGCCTCTACAGTTCCCCAGTTACCCTCGCCATTTTTTGCCCCTCTTCCAATTCAAATTGCTTTTTTTGACTATTAGTTACCAGAAATGTATGCAGTTTTCCAGATGATGTTTCACTTGGGCCTGTACCAGTGAATACTTCTTAGAACTAGCTCTCCTGTTACATCCAAAGATTGCATTTACCTTTCCATGATTACCTCATTTTAAGGTAGCAAAAATTAATTCTGTCATCACCCTGTGGACAAACGTTCTCTTCTTCATCTCCCTTAATCATTTACTTGCATATATTCATATATGGAGATGAGCTTCTGAGGGTGAGTGAAGGAATGAAGGTTTGGGATACTCTTTTTGTTTCTGTGCTGGATTGGTTTGTGTGTGTGCAGCTGGCATAGAGGTGAGGAAGAGGCCTCGGCCATAACCTGCTCCCCTAGCTAAATTCCTAGCTAAAACTCCTCCCGTAGCTAAATTCCCCAGCTAGAGGACAGCATAGGTCACTCTCCTTAAGTTTTAACAAAGCAGCTGAGCAAAATGGAGGACAAAAGATGTAGAAATAAAGTATCTTAGACTGTTGCAAGCTGTTTTTCTTCCCAAAAGCTAAGACATATTCCGTAGGTGATGAGGCAGAAATCAAAAGGCAGTGCTGTTATCATAGGTCTTAGTTAGGCTCTGACCTTTCTGGTGCTTCAACACATCAGTCCTCTCACACCGTGTTATGTGGCAGGGGTGCTCATACGGCGTTACCTTAGGGGACGGACCGAGGCACGAGACAACAGTTCCCCCGTTGCCTTCTAGGCCGGCCTAGACCTGGACTGCCTTGAACTGCGCGGAGGGGCCTCTGCAGGGTGTCCCAGCCGCTGCCACCCCATGTCACCACAGCCCGTCCCCCGCTCCGTGTGCACGGGCCGCAGGCCAGCCGCGCGCCGTGCCGGGGACACGCGGTGAAGAGCAGCCGTGGGGCCGCATGGAGCCACCGCGTGAGTCTCAGCCGCGGAGGAGCCTGCGAGGGCTGGTCGGGTCTGTGACCGACCGTGAGACAAACGCTGCTCCTGCTATTAGACAGGCTCTCCCCAAAGACATACAACCTCTTCCTCTCCCCAGGCTCTTTGCCTTTCCAGCGTCCCCCAGCACTTGATCACCCCTCGCAGCATCTCACTCGCCCGTTATATTACTGTTGAATTCATTTTGAATGTTTTTTGTGTATTTGCTTTCTCTGAGCCTCCTTGGGCAGTGAAGGGCCTTCCTCCCGTGGCAGGGAATGGGGAGCACACCTGCACCCCTGGACCTCCCTGTCACAGTGTCACATGTGCCCTGTCACAGCACTGCACACGTGGCAGTTGCCCCAGGGGCCACATTCCTTACAGGTCCAACAGGCAGCAGCCAGGCTTCCAGAGGACACTATCTGCCTCCATATGCTTCCAGAGAATCATAGAATCATAGAATCATAGAATGGCTAGGGTTGGAAGGGACCTGTAGAGGTCATCTAGTCCAACCTCCCTGCACACGCAGGGTCGCCTAGAGCATGTGGCACAGGGTGGTGTCCAGGCGGGTTTTGAAGATCTCCAGAGAAGGAGACTCCACCACCTCTCTGGGCAGCCTGGTCCAGGGCTCTGTCACCCTCACCGTTAAGAAATTCTTCCTCAGGTTCCTGTGGAATGGTGCAGAATGTGACCTGAGCCGCTAGGAAATGCACAACTGTAGATATGTGTTCCCAGGGGGAGCTTGAGCTCAGCAGGAACCCAACGTGGAGACCTCCCACCTCTGCTTTGGCTACACTGGTCTCCAGTCCAGCACTGTACCTCCCAGAGTGGTTCTGTATGCTCTTCTTGTGGTGCTCACTTGTCCATTTGACAGGAAAACAAATTCCGTCTCCGAAGCTGCTTCTCCATCTGAAGGGGAGCTCAGCACCATCAGCAGCGGAGCTGAATTCTCCTGAGGAAGGACATGTTCTACTCTTCCCTTATGTGGGGCAAAACAACATGTTCTCAGGGGACTGCAACAGGACTGCAAAGAAGAGAAGGACTTTGAAATGTCTCCAAGTGAAACTGTTGTGAAATTTATGTAGGTAGCATGTAACCACTCAGATTATAATTTGGCTGGGACAGGCTGACATTTCATGAGAGAGTGTGCCATAGGTTCTTAAATAACCACCAGTGATCAGAGCTTCTGTGACTTTACATTTTAGTTGAAACTGATCTCCATCAACAGGGAGACCTTGGTACCAGACAGGACTGAAGAGCAACTTGTCAACAGACACAGCCAGCATGTCAAACTACATCAGGCTTCTTAAGGTTTCTGTCCACTCCTCCCCCCCGAATATACAAGCTTTAAAAGAGCAATTCAGAAAGTGGCTTGAAACTTGAAGTTTTATCTTTTTCTTCCCTCTCCAGATTTGCTCCTTCTGTATTCTTGTTTCTTTTCAGTATTCATTTTTTCCACACTCTCTTCTTTATCTCCTGTAGTAAGTTAACTTCCTTACTTCTTGCTCTCCCTGCTTTTTTAGTGTTCTTTTTTTTTCCATTTTCTTAACTTCCTCCAAAACCTCTCCGGTGTGCTTTCCCTGAGTCCTGTCCCTATCTTTTCATCCTCCTTTGCAAGTTCTTAGTTGCTATCCCTCGTTTGATTACACATTTTCCTCTGCCTCATCCCTCACAAAGCTTGCAGGTCTTCTCCCGGTTATGGTCAGAGTTCCAGGACAGGGGTCCAGATATTATTGCATTACTTCCATGCCCAAAAAATCTCAAGCTCCAGCTTCCTTGGGGTCATGGAAGAACAGCGATGGCCTGGGGGTTCTGCTGTGGCAGCCTATGTAATTATAAAGGCAGTCAAAGTCTGTTGGCTTATACCATGTATCCTGTGGATACTGGATCTAGAAATATGTATGAGTTTTCTTGTGATCCTGAGACAGAAGGAAAAAGTTTGGAAAGTGTTTCAGTTACTTTTAAATTGGGTTTGGTAGCTTCTATTCAGTAATTATAAAAGTAAAGGCATTTAAGATAGAAAAGGCGTCTTCACTTTACTATTTTCTTGACTTAGCAGTAACCTTTCTGACCACTCACTGGTAGCTCCAGTCTCCATTAAGATGTATTTAAGACGCATCCCTCAAGCAATTTTTCCCCCTTTCTGGAGAAATCTACATCCTGAGTATTTCAAGATACAAACTTAGCTGCATTTTTTTTCAGCAACTCTGCCATATATTTTTTGGGTAACCTTAAATATTTACTTCTCCTCAGCATGGTTTATGCAAAAGAAATATGAACTGTGTTGCAATGAGCAAACTCATTAATAGTTAGCAAGGTTTCAAAAACACATACCTCCTCTTCACCTTCAAGGTTTTGGCTGCTGCTCAGTTTTTTTCACGTTATCACTGTCTTCACACTAGTTGAAGCACCCAGAACCGTAATTAATCTGACAGAGGGAGACTGTCTAGTACTATATGAAGAAGGGCTGCTCATGCCATCGTCTGTGATGTGATACCTCATGCATCCCCAAATCGTATTGGCTCTGCTTCCACTGTACCATACTGAAAATTCACACCCAGCTTGTTGTTCAATTGATATCATATGAAGGTCTTTTTCCACCTGAATGCTAGACTGCTCTTCAAGTCGCTCTGTCTGACTGATTCTCTGCATCAGGGTTACTTCTGCTTAGATACACTTGTAATTTACACTCCTGCTGGGTGGATCTCATTAGAATAATTCTGTTCTATCCTTAAAATACTCAAATTAATCTTCAACCTTTTAATCAACATTAACTACATCACCCACTTTAACCTTATGTTAGCTCAAGGATTAGGAGCTTGCATACTGGTGGTTGGATACAGCTCACAGCTTAATTTTAGTTGTATATAGCTTTAGGAGCCAATTTCTTCCATGCTCTATGAAACTACACTCACGTATGGGCTCAGGTACCATCCTCCAGGCTGGCTTGACTGGTGCAGCTGAGAATGATCCCAGGAGCTTTTCCATGAGACCTTCCTGGTGCTTACAGATTCGAAACAAACACTCACAGAGATCCAGGACTGTGTTTCTGCTTAAAAGCTTCAAACTGCATTTATTGTAAATTCATTGGAAAAAAAGAAAAAGAAACTGCAGATCAGTAAACTATTGCATCTCAGTGCAATAAACTTGTACAGTGATGTGCAATCAAATATTGAAAAGAATATCTAAATAAGCAGAAATTTCATTAAATAAAAAAAAGAATATTTCCATATTTACAGATTACACGACGGATATATCCTTAAAGCATTTTTTAGTGCTTAGGGGGTTCATTTCTTTTAAAAGGAAAGAAAAATGTTTCATATCTAAGGGTGTACTCTGGAAGCAGCTTGCTATACAGTCTATTTTACCACCCGTGAACAGACCAGCAACCTCCCCTCCACCACTGCAGTGCTCTGGTTCCTCTGTCGCCCACGCTCTCACCGAAGGGCTTCTGGAAGCTCCACCTGCAAAACCAGGGGAGCAGAGGCTCGTTACATTTGCTGTTCAGTCTGGAAACCATCAACTGAGCTGTCTGCCTGTCTGTGCGACATGACGATGAGAAGTAACTATGATACACATATGTTCCTAGTCTTAACTGTGAAGATCTAGTCTTCATAATACCTCAGCCCACTATAGATTCTTAGAAATAAGTTCATCTGTTCCATGAAACTAATCTTTTTTTTCTTCTCTTTTGCCTAGAGCTTTTCAAAAGGGCATTAGCTCTGAGCGATTTACTTGTTAGAGCAAGAAAACAAGTCCATTTCTTGGGAGGCATTGTGATAACAGACTTGCCATATGTTATGCTGCAGAGATGGCAAAATTCCTATTTGAGTTCCAGGCACACTCCCAAGATCCCACTGCTAAGCATCATTTGCTGTAACAAGACTGAACCTGGGTTGCAGTAGTATCCCACTTTCTGTTGAAACTATAGTCAAATAGAAATAAAAATGAATAGAAGAATGAATAAAATTAAAATGAGTAAAATAAAATGAATAAAAAGTGGACAGTTATTTTGAAATATATAAAATATGCATAAATAATAAAATGAAAAGAAATAAAAGAAAGACTCTTCCTAAATATTTTCTTGTATTCATGTTTCTAAAAATCCATTTTTATTAAATATATATGTACTAAAATTAATTAAGCTTGTGCTATATCTGAGAGCTATAATCAGTCACTGGAAGATGATCTCCTACTTACCCGCCTTAACTGCTTTATGCTGCTTGCTCGAATTGCTTCCATAAGATTGTCATGGAGAGACCTTTGTGGGGTGGAGGGTCGAGTGGAGGGTCGTGAACCTTCTTCTGATCTTCTGTCTGAGACCGATTTTAGAGAATCTTTAATTTCTTTCAATATACTGTTCTCTCTTTTTTTGCCCTTTTTGCCTTTCTTCTTTTTCTGTCCATTTTGTAAGGCTTTTTTGGAGTTCTCTTGCTGTTTGATGACCTCAGCTATATTCCTAGTGGGTACCTTTTTCTCTGGAAAAACTAGGGGAGGAGGTGGAGGAGGAGGAGGTGGTGGAGGAGGTGGTGGAGGTGGAGGTGCTGCAGCTGGAGCTGGGACCTGATTTTTCATTGCTGGTGCTTTCCTAGAGAGTTTGGGAGAGGACCAAGGTGAGCTCTTGGGTGACACATAAGGTGAGGACCAAGGAGTTCCTTTCTGTGAGACTTTGGTCTTAGGACTGGCTGTTCCATTGCAACCGGACTCTTGTTGCCGTTGCTCCTGCATACGCTTTTGCCTTTGTTTATCCATGTTTCTTGTCAGGATACTCGTCATGCTCATTCTTGGTCCAGCAAGCTCAAAGTGGTATCCCAGCTTGACTAGAGTGGTGTTCTCTTTCAACAGCTTAACTATGTCCATTTCAACCTGGCTGCCCATAATATGTCTTTGATTATGGAATCGTAATTCTGTTAGAACCTTGTTACTCTGCAAAGCTCTCATGATGGCCAGTATCCCTTTGCCTGTGATAAAATTTGACTCAATGTTCAGACTAGTTATATATTGGTTCACCTTTAACATCCCAGCAATAGCTATTGCAACGTTGTCATCAGCACGCGTGTTAGCCAGACTGAATGACTTAACCACTGTGTTGTCCCTGAGGGCTTGAGAAAACTGTATGAGCATCTGTGAAGTGATGTTTTCTATGTTATTCAAGTTGACCTCTGTGGTGTCAGGATCGTTGTTCCTAATGTTTTCCAAAGCATCCTCAATAACAGTGGGATTTCCACAAGGGTGGATGGCACTCGATTTAAAGCTTGGACTGTCTGTGTCCTTTCCGTTATGGCCATTGAATAAGGTTTCACTGTCCTTCTGGCTGCTACATTTCTTGCGTTTACTGTGGTCAGAACTCCTGCCACCTTCACAGTTCAAAGTTCTTTCGCCAGATGCAGCATTTTGCTTTTCTTCATCCTCGTCTTCATCACTTTCGTCTTCATCTTCTTCTTCATCCTCCTCCTCTTCCTCATCCTCTTCTGTGTAGGCTTCCTCAGACACTTCACTGTTGCTTTCTGTGAAACATTCTTCCTGAATGTCTTCTGCATTGTCTTCCTCTTGCTCTGATTCCTGAGCAGGAATGGAGGTGTGGGTGTTAAACATGATTGCAGTAACATAACTACTGTCAACTTGAACAAAAAAAAATCTTGAAACTATAAAACTTAGTGCTAAAAGCTAAAAATAAACCCATAGAAACAGAGACAGTTGAGAGAATAGAAACATTGTTTCAGTTCCTAGTATCTTTTAATAGTTATTCCTTTCATTTTCTTTAAATACAAATGCTTAGTGCAAATTAAAATAGTTTTACTGACGTCAAAGATTTCTACCAAGAGAAAACTTGATATAAGATATTGCAACATGAATATACTTCATGCTGTCTATGTGTTGGCATGTTCACAAGGCAATGTAATATAGATCTGGATGGATCCTTGCCAGCACAGACACAAGACTGCAATTTCAGAACGGACATGATCTGTGAGAAACAAACTTCTTGATTTCATAAAGATTAAACACCTGCATCAATGCTCAGATTTCCATGTGTGTATCAGTACATCCACAGCAGCTAAAGAATGTCCTGATTTAGTATATAAACAGTGTGTGCATGTGTAAACATGTGCGTTGCCATACAAAGTCATATAGAAAAGAATATGGATGCTCTCTAAAGTTGTGTGTGCTTGAAATCTCTTTGCAGAGAAAAGATTCAGATACATTACCACAGATACCAGGTATTACACATCAGTATTCCCCAAATCACTTCAAGTTTGCCAAGAGTTAAGAATGTGCTCCAAGCAGCTGTCACAGGTCAGTTGCCATAGCGTAACTTGTTATAACTCCTTGACTCTCTGCCTACCCAGTACTGCTCTTGTCTAAACCCCAAGGTATTTTAGAGCACTTAGTGCACCAAATTTGCATCCATTTCTGCAAGAGGTTCTGCTTGGTGCTCTTACCTATCACTGTGGAGAACTGTTCTCCACACGCAGCGGCCATAACAGGACCCTCACAGTACAACCAGCCATAATCCTCTTGTGCCCAAAGATCTCAGCTATCCTTTTGAGCCTTCTAGACCAAGCCATAGCATATACCTATCTACTTACACCTTTAAATTTGGATAAAATTTTGCAGAAATGTAGTTGTTCCACATGTACTGCCTTATCAACGTTCATAGTTTAGTATGTGTAAAACATGAAAGAAAGATGAGGACATCGAGTGGAGACATAAGACTCCATTTTGTACTTCCAGCAAACTAAAGTGTTACAAAAATGACAGCAAATTTTTAGAAGTGCGTACAATTTTAAAATTGCTTAATTATTTGGATCTAAAAATGTGATTAAAGGTAAAAGTAATCCACCAGCAGTGACAGATTTCATGGTACCGTCTCAAAATCTTGAGCAGCGTTGGGACATAAGCAAGACAACCGGCAATTCGGTTCTTCCTGGGAGCTTGACTCTAGTGACACAAGACACGTAAACGAAACCTCCTGTCAGCCCTGCGTGGGCTCCTCAACGAGTTCAGTGTGTGGAGGACTTGCTGGGTCGGGACCCGTCGCCGTGACTGTTCTGTGCAGGAAGGCTCCTATGCACACTGTGCTGCATTTAGGAACAGGGCTCAAGATCTATATATGAAACTGCTGTAAATACCTGCAAACTTCTACCGTTCCAACCCATAAAGTATTCAGAGAGGCCTCTTTCTTGTTATGAGTTTATCTACCTGGGTATATATTCTAAGCCTTCTACAGGACTGCTTATTGAGCAGAAATTTGTACCTCTGAAGGGACTGGTAGCATGTTTCAATGATACTAGATTAAGAAAATAAATTCCTCAATTGTTTCCGGTTTTGGGTTTTTTTTACACTTATGGGAGCAAAGGCAGATTCAATTTCTGGTCCCAGGCATCATTTGATGTCATAACCAATAACAATTTGAACAACAGATTTCTGAGATCCGTTATACGCTCTGTTACTGGGTTAGCACTCACTGCAGGGCTGCCGAGGGCAGCTTGCAGATCTTTCTCTTACTTTACATCATAATAATAATAACCTGTTGAAGAGTTAGGCCTAAGACAGTGCAGAGAGATAAATAGCTCTGAAAGTGATTCAGCCTAAAAGGCTACCCGGAAGGTCGGTAGGAGGCTTGTCTTCCAGAGGGGCAATCTCTTTCCACTAGCTGTAGAACCTCAAAGTTAAGTGCTTAGTTTTCAGGCATGCAAAGGCAAGAATCAGGTTGTTTTTCAGAAACTTGGAGGGAGTATTTTTGCCATGTAAATCTGCACATTTTCATATTTATGGACACATTTAGAAATTCTCTTATCAGACTAAAGGTAGAATAGTTTTTGCATGCACTTTAAGGTTGATCCACTATCCACTGCTCATTCTATCTAAGCAACATACTAAAAAAAAAAAAAAGAAAAAAAAACCCCACACCACAGAAGACACTGAACTAGACTTGTTCAGGATCTTCCTTGGAGCTGCCCAAGTGGGAGTTAAAGACTCAGCCAGAATAAAACATTAATCTTGCTGTTCCTTCCCTACGACTTAACAGGGAGGGCAGCTGATGTTTGCAAGCTGATACTAATGGTCTGATGACAGCTAGTCGTCTGTGCTCTTGCTTAAAAATACATTATACCACCATTCACAGGTACTTTAAACCAATCCTGATTATTATTATTAGAGGTTAATTTAATCCAGATGACTCTTTTCTGATTAAGAGAATATTTTATCTAATATACAATCTGGAAGTTATCTCCTGGGCAAATGAACTAAGTTCAGTGAACTGAATCTTTTGGAAATTCTGACTGATCTCTCATCTCTTTTTGCCTTCACCTTTTTATAATATATATTTTTAAACAACAACCAAATTTGTCTCTATAAGCAGAGTCACGATTTGGTATTCAGCCGTACTTCAGAACTGATGAGCTACACACACGCCAAAATTTCATTTTGCTTTGAAAAACATGTGGAGCTATTTTGTGAACACAAAAGTTGCTTTTTGAAATAGTGCAGTTTCACAAACTATTTTTGCACAGGATGCCAGCTGGACTGAAGTTACACTGAAATTGGCTGGCCACCTTACTCCCCTTCTGACTTCTTATTCAAAATTCACTTCCTGACATATTCTCAGAACACTGAGATTTTTCTTCATTAAATGAGAAAAAAATCTTCTATATTAAACAAATTAAAAGTTACCTCAAAGTCCATATCACTACCTATTTGTTATTTCTACCCAGCTCTTTAGAACTGTACTCCTATAGTATTTTAATCACTAATGATAGTTATTTTTTACAGGATTTTCTTCTGCTCTCATGTGAGTTTTTAGGATACTTCAAGGTAGAGAGACAGCAAAGAGTCTTTGAGCAAATTAATTTATATGACATTAGCAAATGGGAAAGTATCACTAATGATGTTAGAGGAGATTGAAGGGGAAAAAAAGAGTAGATTAGGTATCATGAAAGAACAAGCCAACATATTCTTAGAGAAGGGTGAAAGCTTTAATGTCTTACCTTGTCACACGCACCCAGCCTTTCTTTTTCCAAGAGTTTTCTGGTCTCTCTCTCCCAATAGGCCATCAGCGCTTCCCTGCTGAAAGTCCCCGTTGGGGTTTTCTCTGTCAGACTCTTTTGTCGTTGTCCTACGGGAAGGTTACGGTCGGGCTCTATGTCCTCCAGCTCCCTCTCCAATTCCTTCAGCTCCTCTTCGGTCAGAGAAGCGAGGAGCTCATCTTCGTCAATGTCCTCATATTTACTAAGCTCTCTTCTATAGCCAAAGGTAGACATGGTCCCGCTTGATCAGGCTGATATCGAACTAAAATGCTCAGGCATTCAAGAAGGCTGAATCAAGCAAGCTGGATCTCGTTTGGTCAGCAACTGTTTCCCTGACTAGCTGAGGCACCCTTTTAAGAGTAATCATCGGGGCCTGCGACAATGCACGGCGGGATGAAAGCATGCTCTGTTTTAAGCATCAGACGTCAGCGAGACATCTGAACAGAAAGAATGTCCCAACACCAGTGTTTGTAGGTCCCTTCAAGAGGGGGATTATTGACACACTGACCATTGCCATATTTAGAGCAGGCTGCTCGCGGGAGAATACCGAGCACACAGAGGAGAACCGCACGAAATAAAATCACAGCCGCAATTACACGGACTTTGTGTTCAAACAACGGTGGAGAAAGAAAAATAAAAATGCTTCTAATGTGGAGCCGCCACGGGGCTCACAGCTGTGCCGCGGAGCTGTTCCCATTTCCACGGTTATCTTGTGGAGCCGCGCGGTTATCGTGCCAAGGCACTCGGAAGACGTCGTAATCAGCAGGAATGCAGCAGGAACGGGGAGGGCTGGCGTGCCAAAGAGTGCAGGAGGCTCCGCTCCAGCACTGTCATGCCTGGCAAATCACAAAACTGGATTACTTATCAACTCACCTTTTTCAAGAATGATCTGAGCGAGAATCAACCTGACATGTTTATTTGAAAATCCTACAACTTTTTTTTTTTTTTTTTTTTTTTTTTAAACATGGAGGTTTACATTGTGCTACTGAAGTTAATGGAATTTCACAGAGCTTTAGGGTGGACCCTCCGTAATTGAGTCTATAAAATCTGTCAGAACGTAGTAAATGAGGCCTCTAGTGGCCATTTTGGTAAAAGGCAACAGCTTGCTGTAGCTCATTGATTTGCAGTTGGGAGAGTGTCCTTAAATCCTATTTTCATGTAAGTATATGTTCACTTCCTCCAAAAAGTGATATATTATTCTGATACCATCTTTTCATGGATAGATGTAATCCAATATAAGAAACAACAGATCAAAAACCTAAACTTCACACTTACTTTCTCTACTGACAGTGAATGATGGTCAGCTACAGATGTTTTCCAGAGACAGCGAGGCTGTATCTAAGCAATATCTAAGCACCTCTATTCTGAGCAAAAGAGAGAGAAAAGGTTGTTTTCAACAAAAGATCACATCTATACTGATAAATGTTCATATTATCAAGTGATAAAACCTAGTGTTTCAAGGTTTCTAGTGTTTCTAGCTGTTCTCTAGATCTCCCCAGTACAAGAGGGATGTGGAGCTTCTAGAGAGGGTCCAGCGTAGAGCGACAAAGATGATTAAGGGACTGGAACATCTATCGTATGAGGAAAGACTAAGAGAGTTGAGCCTGCTTAGCCTGGAGAAGATTGAGAGGGAGGTTCTTATCAACAAATACCTGAGGGGTGAATGTAGGGACGAGAGGGCCAAACTCTTCTTGATGGTGGCCAGCAACAGAACAAGGAGTAATGGGTACAAATTGAAACACAGGAGGTTCCATGTCCACGTGAGGAAGAACTTCTTTCCTGTGAGGGTGACGGAGCCCTGAAAGAGGCTGCCCAGAGGGGCTGTGGAGTCTCTTTTTTTGAAGACACTCAAAACCCACCTGGATGCCACCCTGTGCCACGTGCTTTGGGTGTCCCTGCTGGAGCAGGGGGGTTAGATGGGATGATCTCTAGAGGTCCCTTCAAACCTCAATCATTCTGTGATTCTGTGAGAAGATTTTGGACTTTTCTTCTTGTCTAAGACCACTTGTCTTTGTTAAGTAGGGATTAGGTGTTAGTATTCAGTATATGATGTTTATCCAAATTGTTCGTTCATTTTTATTATTATGCACATTGCTTTAGTAGCAATGACAGAAGAGTTTCAGCATGATTCTCATGGATAGATATGGCAAATAAATTCCATTTTTCCTCTTATCACTTCTCTTTAGCAAACTAAACTTGATCAAATGCACAAAGCTGTAGAATTAAAGAAGCATATGCTTTCTTAACACAGAAAATATTAATAAAGCAGACTAAAGAATATAGTGCATTTGTAATCAAAATAAATATTTGCAGGTTGTTTGTATTGACCAAATCCTTGCATAAAATGAAAAGGAGGAATGTGCAATATGATTTGGCTTGGGAAGATATGTATGTGGCCTTCATGATTTCATAAGATATTGTAAAGAATAAGAAACTTGGGTCAGATACATCTAGATGAAACTGCAAGTGAGTAGAAGTTCCGTTCATTTTTCTTATTGCACTTGCAAAAATGATGCTTAGACCCAGTTTCTGTAAAACATGAAACAGGACATATGAATGAGGGTGAAACCCATGAAATTTTAAAGCACTCTTTAAAACAACTGCAAGAAGAAGAGTGATTCTGTAACATATAGCATATTACACACAGAGAAATGATGCTAAGATCAAAAAGTCAAGCTTGCTGAAATTATGCTTGTTATTTCTGATCTGTTGATGTGCACTCTAACACAGTTCTTGACTGCATAAGACTGTAGTTATATACTTTGATCCATGGACACCTGAGTCTCCAGGGGCCTTACTCTTCAGAATGGGGGGGAGTTCATATGTTTTTAACAAACAGCCTTTCAGGATTTTTTGGTCTTTTTCTTCAGCATGCTAATATTTTATTTGTCTAAGAGCCATTTCAGGAGAACTGGTAAAGAGCTTTCTATTGTAAAGAAAAAGAATAGAGATACGGAGACATTAAGTCCAAAAGTATCCGTTAATTTGAAGCGCCTGTTATGATCCCTTCAGGGTTCACTTTTTTAAAGGACTTGGCATTAGGCAGCCCTTAGTGCTCAACACTCACCTCCCAGCCGCTGCTGAAGTTGCCCATCACTTATACAGTTCAAATCACAGGTTATCGCACTAATGATTTAACTATGATTTAATTGATTTTTCTCAGAAACTTTCTTATAAAGAAAGGATAATTTTGTTTTCCTAGCATTAGCATTCCAATAGGAAACTGTTTATAGTCTTTTAATAGTTTCCATTCTCAGACATTATATTTGTACAGTTTTTGCAAAAAAAAAAAAAGATAAATAACTGTCTGACCATCCCAATGCACCTTCCAGTCCGTGTAACAAACCAAGCAAAGGTCAGCTAGAAAGCTCAGTGCACTGAATTCAGGTTGAGTGATTGAATGTCCAGCTGCTGATGTTTTTTTTCCTTTTTGAATAAAATTTTGAATAACTTTATAACGCACTATTCTAGATTTCATTTTTGAACTTTTCCCTAAAAAAAAGAAATATCCAAGATTATAATCAATATTTCTATTCTCACATAGTTTCCTGGACAATTCTTAATAAGAAAAGCCTAATATTGACATTACCTTTCCTGGAATCTGCCACTTGAAACTGCAAGACTGTTTTGAACATCTGAGCAGGACATTTTGTGGTAAGTGAGGTGTGAGCTGATCCAGACCAGTGGTGGCGCAAGGAACTTCCTGCTGATGGAGACACAATGAAGGTGGAGCATGAGCTACATGTACACCGCATGTGTAGATGTTATAATGGCTACACCAACCGCTGTTTATGGTCAATGCTCTCGAGTGCTTTGCCGCCTGCTAACAGAAAACCCGGAGACACGGTCCTGACACCTTGCTGAAAACAAACCTGCATGGAGGAAATAGGCTATCTATTACAGTTAGTGGTCAAGAATACTCATTATTTAGTCAACAAAATGGCATAAATACTTTCCCCTTCAATATCTGGACTACAATTAGAGAACATTAGAGAAAAGAGAGCCTATTTTGTAGGAGCAGGTTCAATTTAATCATTTAGATAGTTCATGTGCAAGTCTCTAACTTTGCATGGGAATGAACTCTTAGCAGCAGCTAGATTTTAGACAAGGCTTTCAAGTCTTTTCTAATAATGGTAATCTATTTATTAGGTTTCAGACGAAAGAACACTTTTGGGTGCTCATGCCCTTTTTCCACCGAATTAAACATTTCAAACAACAGTTTAAGAAATTTTGCTCTGCTGTCACAAGTTTCTTCTCTGTTGGCCATGATGTGGCCGCACCGTTGAAAGGCTGTGGTCAACATCTGAGGGTGCTATTCACCCCGTGCAGGGCAAACCCCATAGCTGGAGCCCTGCTTCCCTCGCAATGAGGGCAGGGCAAGCTGCAGGACAGCGAGCCGAGGGCTCTGCAACCTTGTCCTCAGCAGCGCGACACGGCCCGTCCCCAGGACGAGGCTATTTCCGTCCCGGAGCCTGAGGACAGCTCGTCAGACAGAGGCTTTGGCTTGTTTGGAGCTACAGTCCCACGCTGCAGGAACAGGTCCAATTGCCATAGAGCACACGAAAAACAACGCAACTACAGTGCATGCCTGGGATTTCCCATCCTCTTCTTTTGCTCGTCTGCCTCCAGTGATCACCCTCTCCTTGTCCTACCACTTCTGCACCCCTCCTTCCTCAGCCGGTCTCTCCTTGTCACTCTGCCATGCGTGAGCACCATGCCCCATCCCGTGCGCTCTCCTCCCGTGCCCTCTCCGCTGCAATGATCTTACAGGCCTCCTGCCTGCCTTCACCTCCCCTGCCACCCTCGTGCCCTGTCCTGGCCCTCCCTGCACACCTCGTGCTGTCCTCAGCCACCTCGGTGGCCTCTTCCCTCCTGCCCTCTCCTCACTGCACATCTCCACACAGCAGCCTTGGCCCTCTCTGCCTCCTGCCTGCTGCGTGTCCCCTCCAGGCAGCTGTCTCCACATGGGGTACAGCCTTCGAGTGCCTGCTCCTCTCCTCAGCACCCTCTTGGTGTCCTTCCTCTGCCACACTGTGTTTTGCTCATCTTCTTCCTCATGATTCCTGAGCTCTCCTCCTCCCTTCAATACTCATGCTGTGATTTCTCCCCTCCTCCCCATTGTATGTTTACATATATTTATATGTATGTGTAAATACATAAATACATAGAGATTTATCCATATTATATAGACATTAAATATACACACACATGAAGATATAGCCATTTCTGTCTGCTGCTGCTTCTGAAGGCCTAGGCTGAATCCAGAGCCTAAAGAAGAGACGAAGGGTCAGTAATCTCGCCTGACTTCCAAATAGGACCATGAGGCAGAGTGATGGGACAAGCTGTGGCTCTTTCTCCCCAGAGACTGGCATAGCTTGAAAACTGTGCACACTGTGCTGTTCTTGAAAGGGATGCGTCATCACCTACATTTAACAGGGGCATCGACAGAGCAAAGAGATAAAGCAGGTGTTGCAGGCATTTGAAGGAATCATTTCTCAGCTGCTTTTCTCTATGCCAGATGATTCCATTGTCCAGAACAGGTCTCCTGGGGAGTTCGTAAATGTGGAGTCACAGGACAGAAAAAGATAATTCTGTTCCTCTATGCTGAGAAAATGAAAAGTGAGATAAAGTTAAAGGAGAATTTGTACCCAAATGAGCCTTTGCTTGGGAATTGGGTTTAGCATCCTAACTCAAAGGCAGACTTTTCCATGCGGTTCCCAGCAGCACACCCACCGTGCTGAACACCCTGGCTGTCGGGAGGGTAGATTCCACATCCAGATTGTAGCTTAACAACTCAGCTGCATCACAAACAGTGATCAACTTTCACTGAAAAACATGCGCACGTGGACTGCCTCGTTGCTCGGATTAGTTCTGAAAGCAGCATTCCCAACAGCTGCTGGGAAGGTAACCAGAAGCTTGGAAAAAGCTACATAGGGAAAAAAAGCTGCTGGTCTAATGTATTTTGGTGGTGAGAGTGTTGATGTAGACTTGTTTATAAGAAAAAAACAAGAGATTCATGAATAGTAAAAGAGTGTGTGAGTTTGGGTGATGCTCTGACAGGAGGTGGGTAAGGATCCATCTTGGGAGATTGATCAAGAGGAGAATTTGGCCACAGGGAAGCATCAGGAAAAAAAACCTACTAGGTGCAGATGGGAAGATTTAATGACTCACGGATTTCTCAGGCTTTGATTGAAAGACAGAACACTTGCAGTCCACTGAGCCTGATGGTTTATCTCAGTATTCAGCAACACATGCAGTTGGGTGTCAAGGGTGAAACAGAATTTGATGTCCATTTTGCCTGTAAGAATCATACAAAAATGGGAGTCCAAGGGGGACAAACAAATTCTACTGAATAGAGGTCATCCCATTCCCAATCTTCTTTCCTTTTTACTCAGCCAACACTTTTTAATCGTGTTGTATCAGTGCATTGTCATGTTCTGCAATAACAGCGTGAGATGAGCCCGCTTATCTTTGAGAGCACACACCATTCCTGCCTGGGATTTGCTTAGAGTAAGCGCTTTGCCCCGTCTCTGCTATCCCTGTCCTCGATGCCTGTTTCTACCGCACAGAAAAACTGCATTGCACACAGTGACGATCTTAATGCTCTTGCTTTCACATAGCTGCTCTCATCCCTCAGGAAGAATCTCAGTGTGCTTTACAAACATTGACAACAGATTTACAAACTATATATAGAAATCATTTCACTCACTACTGATGTGCAGACGCCAGGGTGAACACAGCAGCTGTTTGGAATTACATAGCAATATTGCTCAACAGTTTTGGAGAGGAAGTAGAGGCCACTGTACTGCAGAGAAAGCACCAAAGGAACTACTGCATGGACACATAATGCAGTTATTAGATGTGCAGTCTGAATGATACACTGCTGAGATATCTGTAGGTAACTTATTATTTCCTCAGAAGTAAAATGAAATGTCTAATATCCACCTGTATAAGCGTTGCACTATTCTTGGTGGCATTTGCAACTGTAGAATAATTCGTATGTTCAACTGAGAGCCCATAATTACTTATAAGTAATTGTAAGAAGTGCATGGACTTATTCTTTTGTTGAATAGTCCCATACTGTTCTTCTGTGTAGCTTAGCACAACCTATAATTGCTCTTCAGTTAAAAAGATGTTCTATTTCTTATTACCCAGAGAGAATAGTTAGTTATTTCTGTTTAGCATTTCCTTTTTCCATCAAGTTATTTTTAACAGCATGCTTTTAGATTCTAAATATAAAGCCCCTGCAATATAAATAAATGATGAAAATCATGGGGAATTAAAAACAAGATCTAGTAGCTAAGGTAAATTCTCTACTGCATTCTCTACTGTAAAATAGCCCATATTAATGACAATGGTATTTATGAATATGTCATATCTAGCACATGCAGAATATCTAATCAAAATGGTTTTTTTTTTCCCTAAGAGTGGATCAACTGTAGAGCTTGCTACTGAAAATATGAGCTTTAAAAATGAAATGTAAACACCTTGCATATACCACCAGATTTACACTGCTGTATGTGCCTTGTGACTACTAGCACTTTAATAATTTGTTTTTACAGCTTTTCAGGAGAACACGGAAAACCTGTTCCTCAAGGAATATTCCCTCTGATCTACAGTACATCCAGTGGTGTGAGGGACATGTAAGGGAGCATTTCAGAGGGCAAATGCTTCCCATCATAACAAATACCTATAAATATTTATACAGCACCTCAGTGCACTTCACCATATACTTCTTTCTGATTAACCCTGCTTTTGTCCTGCTGAAGAATCAGAATGGATTTCTTTGAAGATTGTTCCGTGCATTTGGAAGCTGAGGATTTATTTTTGAAGCAAGGTCTTTATCGCTAGGGAGCATAACAAGAGTCTGAGGCACAGACACCTTGGATGGTGAGGCTCCGGTTTGAATTACTGCAGTCTAAACAAACAAATTATGGTGGAAAGGCCAGGGTGCCCAGGGTAGAGCCATTAAGGTTGAAATTTACTGTGGCTGATTTTGCCTTTCCAGATGTCTTTTTCTTGAGCAGAGACCTACCAGTTCCAAGGCTCACAGAGAAAAAAAGTAGACAGAGGAGGCTTTAGAGGGACTGACTTAGCAGACAGGCTGTGGCAGAGAACAGCAAGGGGACAGTAGTGGTTTCACAGAACAAGAGATCCAGGTGAGTTTGCTGATCAGGTGCATGGAGAGCGGAGTGACGGATAAGCAAAAAGAGAGGAGAGTTCTACAGAGACGAATGCTCGTGAATTTATGTTGCCTTTAACAACACTAAACAGCTGGGTACTTAAAAGGCTTCTTTCTAACCCAAGTAACAATCAGAAAAATCCCTTTGCCTATCCCAAAAGATCTGTTTTGTGACTCTCCATGCCCAACACCCATCCTGTCAGGAGCTATCTGAGAAAGAGCAGCCCGGGCACGAGGAGGCTGAGCCCAAACACCGGCTCCTGCAGCAGAATTCCCCGGTGACAGCACAGAACAAGGACCCGCCACACCAGCTTCCGAGAGCACAGAGCAGTGCATGGAAGTTGTGTGGAGGGCACACACAGCGCTATGAGCCTGATGGGGAATAGCTGATCCTACACAAAAGTTATGGCCGTGGTTTGGTCCTCGACTGAGCGCCGAAAAAAATGAAAGCTACAAAGTGCCTCTCTTGTGGTGCTGCGAAGGCTGATGTAACCCCCCTTGAATGTCTGGCTCCTTGGAGAGCTGATCAGCCTGGTGCAGCTGTTTGTGTCAGATTTTATGAGAAACAGAGACTGAATTACATCCCTGCTTTCAAACATTGTCTCCAACCTGAGAGAAGTCCTTACCCCAAGCATGCCTGAATGTGTGCCAAGGCATTTAATTACCTCTGACCACGTTGCTAATGGGGAGGACATGCCACGGAATTGGGTTGCGATGGAACACCCAGTGAGTCACACCCAGAGAGCTGAGAAAACCAAAGCCCTAGATCGCAAGGGTTCAGTTAGAGTCCAAGTAAGGGAAAAAGCAGAAGTTTCCCCTAGTGCTTTCTTCTTGCAGCTGGGGCTGGTGGCGTTCTCTCTTTTTCACAAGACAGACAGTCCCAGACCACTTACTTTCCCTGCTCTCACCAGTGCATACTTGACCTCAGAAAAGTAAAATGTAACAGTCTGGCTGCAAAACGTGGGATCCAAAAGACCTGTGATCATTTCCTAACAGTGTCATCAGCATGACACGAGGTTAACAGTTCCTTTCTGCATCTCTCTTCATCTCTTAAAATAAAATAATCTTTGTCCCTCCGTCATCCTTCACGGTTCAGAGATGCCTTAGAAGCATTCCAAATGCTTTCTCATGACGTGGTACTTTCTTTATCACCTAAGGGAAAAAGAATGGTCTTCAGTAAATAAACATTTTCAACATCAAAAAAAAAAAAAAAAAAAGGCTTTAGATTACCAAATGACGAAGAGGGTCCCACTTATATTGCTTAAAGGATAAATCAAATAATATCATGGCTTTTTAGCTTATCTTATGATATTTCAAGGACTAGTCCATGATATATTTAACATTTGTGGCAATGTGCTGTCCCAGAGCTGAATGCTTTGATGCTAGAGGTGATTTCTATGCCTGAGGCAACTATAGAGTCCTAAATATAAACCTCAGTCCATGAACTAAAATTACTAAGGGAATTTGGCTCTAGCCACAGAAAGGGTTTTAAACCATCTGCCTGAAGTCCTATTTGATCACGCTTCCTTTGCTTGTTGAAGTTTACTCTATTAGATATGCAACTATTTCTATGCTTGTATTATGGCCACTATAGTCATCAAAATTACCACTATTAAGCCTGTATTTCTTCCTAGGAATTCCCATATTGTTCATATTTCTGTACACACACATTTAGCCTGCTATATCCGCGATGCACTGACCTATGAGCATTAACCATGTTGGGTTCCTTGAGCGTTTGCCATTCAGACCCTCTGTGGCAAGGGATCTCCTACAGTCAGCTGCAGATGCCAGATTTTCTAGGAGTTTTGCACAATGACTAAATACTTGTTTTTCATCCGGAAACGGACAACGGAGATGACTAGTAACCTTACTGAGACCAAGAGCAATAATAAACTTATGTATTCGACCCTCCACATGTCACCAGTAATTTTTATTATTTCAGTTTGGTCTTTAAATCTATTGTGACCAAGGGCAGATCTGCAAAGGGAAAGATGTGGTGGCCTTTGGAACTGGAAATTTACATCTCTAATCAAGATATTTGTGCCCATTAATACAGCAAACAAACAAAAAATAAGGAGAAATTCTGAAGATTGCCACCAGGTAGGGCAGAAAAGTGCTTAAGCTGGACTTTCATTTGTTTGTGTGTGAGGGAAAGAGAGAAATAACCAGGACTAAGTGTTTTACTACACTCTGACTTAGTACAATATAATGCTGCCATCTGATACCATCCTCCCTCCACTTGTTTTTTTATCCACTTTTTGTGTCAAAAGTGTCAAAATCCACTTTTTCTTTTAAAACGCCTGCATAAAAGCTCTCACTCACCAAGATTTATATGATGCTGCCTTGCATGTACAGAAGGTGTACTTGAGAACATACACTCTGCCAAAATACCAAAAATTAATCTTTTTTTTGAGAATTTAATAATAACATCACAATTTTCAAAATACAAAATGTGTTATAATTCAGACCAATTACATGACAGAAGTGCAGTTAGTCATTTAATTTTCATCGCCAAAGTAAATTATACATTTCTTTCCCCAAATAAATGGATCCCCAAAAAAGACAGCAGCAATCATTAAGAAGACAATCAAGAAAATTCTTCTTAATCAATAAATATAATTTTTATCCGTTATATACCTAAATTCCCGTTTAGTGTTTTACATAATTACTTTAGTCTCTGTATTCTGATTTTAGCCTGTATTTGGACAATACAATGTTGAGCTAAAACATAAAATTTTAAATTGACCTTTAACATACCCTTTTTTTTGAGAGAGAGAAAGAAAGATTGTTCCCGTAGAAGACATATTTATATTTACAACAATAAACTAAACAATTTTCCAATTTGTCAAAAATAGTGAAGAAATCAAAGAACAGATTGTACAATTATTTTTTAAAAACTAATCTAAATGTATCCCTTCTCCATACAGATCATATTCTTTATATAGGATATAGTTCTTTAGAACTTGTGGAAGTGGAAACTTCTTCATGGTTGACAGTTTCTGGAGTCTCCTTAATCCCATGAGTTTACGTATTTTCAGACGACACAGATGCTTCAATGAGCGAGGATTATCTAAGAAAACAGAAAGAGAGAAACAATGGGAAAAACGACATAATCAAGTCAGTTTACAATCTCAAAACATGCTCTAATAAAATTAATATCAAAATCTTTTACTTTGGAGGGTTATTAATTTGCCAGTTCTAAATAAAATACCATTATTTTTACTTCCAAAATGTCATGTTACATGCTGCTGATATTCATAATCAACCTTCTGTTTTCAGCTAACATCTGCATAACGTTATTGTCCACTTTGCAAATGTGCACACATTTGCATGTATCTCCAAAGAGGCTAACCAGGACCTTATTTAGTATAGTAAATGATGAGTGGCAAACGATCTCTCCTTTTTTCTAGAAGCATAACTTAAAAATATGAATGTTGAGGCCAGTCACGTAATTCTACAGTGATAATAAGGCACCAGGGCCAGACCATATCATGCTTGGGACTCTTGAGTCTTCTAAACAAACACTTAATATGAGAATTTACACCACTCAGTGCTCAGTATAATTTAGCTTTCCTGACAGATCAAAGTATTTCAACATACTTGAAGCACCAGTACTTAACAAAACCAAATTATTCCGATATTCTTGTGACAATAACGAGAAAGATTTCCTCTGCATGCTGGTATTAACTACCAAAGCAAAATTAAATACAGGGTATAGGCTTTAATTCTAAATATTTTGCTCTTAAATGGATGATGTTGAATCAAATCCTATTTACAATTTTTTAAAAAAAAGTTAAATAAAATGAATGTAAAAATAACTAATTATATGTTTCCCTAGCAGAACAACATGTATGTGAAAATAAGGAATCATAGAATCATAGAATGGCTAGGGTTGGAAGGGACCTCTAGAGATCATCTAGTCCAACCTCCCTGCACACGCAGGGTCCCCTAGAGCATGTGGCACAGGGTGGTGTCCAGGCGGGTTTTGAAGATCTCCAGAGAAGGAGACTCCACCACCTCTCTGGGCAGCCTGTTCCAGTGCTCTGTCACCCTCACCATTAAGAAATTCTTCCTCAAGTTCCTGTGGAACTTTTGGTGCCTCAATTTGTGGCCGTTTCCCTTAGTTCTATCACTGGCCACCACTGAGAAGAGGCCAGCCCCCTCCTCCTCACTCCCTGTCTTGAGATATTTATAGACATTGATCAGGTCCCCTCTCAGTCTTCTCTTCTGCAGGCTGAACAGGCCCAGCTCTCTCAGCCTTTGCTCATAGGGCAGATGTTCCAGGCCCCTAATCATCTTTGTGGCCCTGCGCTGGACTCTCTCTAGCAGCTCCACATCCCTCCTGCACTGGGGAGCCCAGAACTGCACACAGTACTCGAGGTGCGGCCTCACCAGGGCTGAGTAGAGGGGCAGAATCACCTCCCTCGACCTGCTGGAGACGCTCTGCTTAATGCACCCCAGGATCCCATTGGCCTTCTTGGCCATGAGGGCACACTGCTGCCTCATGGTCAACTTGTCGTCCACCATGACGCCCAGGTCCCTCTCTGCAGGGCTGCTCTCCAGGAGGTCGGTCCCCAGCCTGTAGGCATGTCTAGGGTTATTCCTCCCCAGGTGCAGGACCCTACACTTGCCCTTGTGTAGGGAAAAGATAGACAAGAATAAAAAGAACAATAAATTGTTCTATGCCAGTTATGTTATATGATTCTTCAAGGAATTTTATCAATAAATATGCGAGTTCAATAAAAACTTGTATTACAATCTATTATCTAAATTTCAAAGTCTAAATTCCTGTTTATCATCTGGATATTTATGGAGTGTTTCCCAACACATTTAACCAGGCATTATGCAAAGCGACTGCAGTCAAGTTTATACCCTGGTATATAGACATTATCACATACCAAAAGAAATTGTCAGGTGATACTCTAAGGACAATTAGAAATTCATTTTTTCCATTAATTGAATTTGGGATTTCAAAATACAATTACAGTAGCTATTGCATAATGTTAAATAAAAAAAAAATTGCTTCTATGTTACTATTAAAATTAATTATCCTTCAAAATGTGGGCCTTGATTATCCCCTATACACACGCAGTCGCATACTCTGAGTTACCAGGTGACTATGCCAAATTTTGCAAACCTGATTTATGAGTTAAATGAGAGACCTCTTAAAATGAAAGGAAGTTGCACTATTAGCTTCAGTGCTTCTCAGTTTATTTTTCCCAGGCTCATTTTTCAGATGGGAAAGGTTTCATTTCAACACTGAATTGGTAAGGAAATAAAATCTCCTACATCTCAAAGATTTCTCCTGAGATGCTGGCAGATCTTGAAAGATCTCCTGTACCTAGGTACCTGACAGATATACGTAGGAAAAACTATACACAGCTAAGAAGTGAGATTCATCTAAGTAACTTATGGTATTCACAATATAAATGTCCTTTAAACTGGACTAGAAGTCCACACTCCTTTTGCAGCAATGAAGGGAAATGATCATCTCAATTCATCTAATCCTAATATATATCCACAGCAGATGAGAAGCTTTCCCCCCAGAGATAGCTCAGATGTAGACATCCATACTGTAGATTTTTAAAATTAAGGGAAGTGAAGCCTATCTTTGGTGCCATGAAAGGGGGAAGGCCCAAGATAACTTATTTTAAAAATACAAGCATACACATTAAATATTTTTCAAATATTGTACAAAAAATGACAACCCTAACCATATTTCATGACAAGCAGAATTTGGAAATGATGGTACGGTTGTTATGGATCGCTCGTTGTCACCATCTATAATCCTAAATATTATGGGATGTAAAACCTGCTCTTACGGTACTGCCCAAACAACTTGTAGAGCTGAAAAATCAAGGGAACAAAAAAGACAGACAGGTCAGCAATATTCCTCATTAAAAAAAAAAAAAAATCTCACAGCTGTACATCAGCTGGTATCTTAAAAATGCGCGGGCTAATAAGGTGTTTGAGAAGCACCTCAACAGTCCCAGCTAAATCTAGGGACCCCTCACAGAACACAGACATTCTCTGTGAGTGCAATTCTCACCAGCTCTGTGTTAGCTATATGCCAGTGAAGGCAGTTCACGTATGACTAGCGACAATAGGCAAAGATCTGTCTCAATCTGAGAAATGGGTGAAGGGCGAAACCTTCACTTCAAGTAGTATACTAAAAGGGACTGCAAAAATATTCTGGTTGAATATGGCCTGCATAGACATTTAAAATTTCTAATAAATCATAAAGTCATTAGGTAGAGGTTAGATATTTACCCAGTATTTGTCGTATCTCTGGCCACTCCTTCTGAGTTTCCAGGACAACCTTAATTTTTGTGCATAGAGGAACATAATCCATATAATCTATGAAAATACGAACCACTTTTCCTGCTAAATGCTTCAGCCAAGGGACAGCAATAAAGTCACAGAACTGAAAAGCAAAAGACATCAGAAATTTCAAAACCTGTGCAAAGGAATGCCAAAACAAAACAAAAAGCAATTATAGAAAATAACTAAAGTATTAGAAATAATTTTGACAATCATAAACTAATACCTAATCAGGTTCCTTCAGACCTCATTTGCTTCCACGCTTAACTTCTGTGATCCCTTAATCTGTCTAGACAGGCTTGATGGCCAATATCTGTGATAAGATGGCTATTATTTCCGACACCATTCTGCTTGAGAGTGATTTCTCTTTGGAGAAATGCATCTATTCCATTTGTTGGGACAGAAACAGAAATTCCCTTTTCTGGCCCTATGGCTTCTTACCTGTTTCTTCCTAAATCTCTAACATACAAGCCCAAAACTAAAGTCACTCCTTGCACATAATTTTCTCTATCCCAAGGTCAAAACTAAAGAAAAACTCTTTTATATTATAGGTCTTTTGAAAAGGGATTTTGCCTGTATGTTCGTTGTGCACAAATATTTGGGATTTTTAAAAAAGGCTAATGAAAAAAGAGAAGGAAGTAAGGTATGTATTTACTGGATTATCCTTAATTACAGAAGAAGTCCATCCTGGGAGAATTTCATCCTCTGGAGTTGACCACACAAAGGAATTTCCAAAGATATCTTGATGCATGCAGTCAAAGCACATTTCCACACTGTATCCATGATTCAGCAAGAGCCTCAACATCACCTCGTCATTCAAGGCATACTGAATGGCACTGGGGAAATGGGTATCGTTGACTAGCATAAAGTAGCAGTTGACATTTGCTCCATAGGATAGGAGCAGCCTTACTATTTCATGATTACCAGCTCTCACTGCCACAAGGAGACAGTTTAAAGGATCCTTGTTCGGATTTGCTCCTGCTTTGAGTAATATTTCGGTGCAAAGAATGTCATTGTTAGAAACAGCAAAATAGAGTGCTGTTTTCCTTTCGTCATCGTAACTCTCTGAAATGTGCTCAGCCAACACAGCATTGACATCAAAGTCACTTTCGATGAGGAGCTCTAGACATTGCAAATTCTGGCCATCTGCTGCTGAGTGAAGAGGACTTAACCCACTTTTCTGGATTGCAATTTTGGATGTCACTGGAATGAGATACTTCAGGGCCCTAAAAAACAGTGAAGAGTAGTAATAAGGCATCACCCCCCTGCAAGAAGAAAATAGACCATCATCCATCTTTTTGCTAACTTACTTGACAAGGCAGAATCTACAGAAGATTCCAAAACACAAACATCTCTTTTGAGCAATGTCAAGTGGCACCTTGTGTTAATTTGTTTCAGTGGTTTTCACTAGTCCTAGGCAGTAAGTTTTCCATTTTGTAGTTTATGCGCTAAAACAATATTTTACATTTAATTCGTATTAATGTAATAGAGGTACTTCTGAAATACAAATGGTCTGTACATTTACATATTTAACACAGTCTTCCTCAGTTTGACCTTGAGCCACAGAGTATCTTAACCAAAATGTGAAACCCGAGCTCATACTCACAGGTAATGTCCCTCATAAGCTGCTTTGTGTATGGGAAGCAGTCCTGCCTTATTAGGCACATTGCCACTTCCTCCATACTCCAGCAGAAGTGCTATGCAGTCTGGATTACCTCCTCCAGCAGCTTCAAACAGTATCGATGAACCATCATCTGCTAAGGCCTGGACATCTCCACCTTGAAGAAGGAGAGGGAATTTATTGTTATATCCCTATTAATTTGCAGCTCATCACAAAAGTCAGGCCATATTACTTACAGACAATACATATGCAGGTGCATTCTTTTTAACCTGACCACATACCTTTGTGAATAAGATGCTCCAGCACATCACAGTGACCATATTCAGCAGCAACACCCAACGGTGTTACTCCATATCCATCCTTAAGGTTCACATTTCCACCATTCTTCAGCAGAAGAGAAACAATATCTTGGCAGCCCTGTTTGGCAGCTTCATGCATTGCTGACCAACGTCTCACACATGGCTGGTGAATATGACAGTTATGTTCAATCAGAGTGGACACCATTTGAAAAGAGCGCCTTCTTACAGCTTGAAACAATTAAAAAGGTCAGAAAATAATACAATTAGATTTGTAGACATACTGTCTTGAAAGTTAAAAGATGGCGTAGTAAGTCTAGAATAATTGTTTTTGTATGTTTTTTGTTTTGTTTTCTGTACTGATATAAGGAAGCTAAAAATATTTCCAGTTCTGGAAATCAAACTCACTGGTAAGTAAATGGTGATAGCCACGACACAGGCAATCAAGATAAAACACCATAAGCTGTACAATATGTCAGTTTTGCAAATCTGGGGCAAAACTAGCATCAGTAGATTCTGAGAAAGCAGAAGTGATTTATAGAAAGAAAAAGCAACAATAAAAATAATTAAATATTAGAACACAGTCCTTTGCTTTTAATCATCGCACAAACATTACAATGCTTCTAGAAAATTACAGTTGTAATTTAGTCATCTGGTATCTCTAATCCCAGAGTGTGCTCTGTGGCTGCTATTAGCCACAGTACAACTGACATCTGTCATTCTTAGGGGCCATGTTCTAGCCTTTTGAGATTCCCAGTTTGAAGTTTTCATGGATAAGTTGAACAGGAACTTATTTGCATAAAAGTTCCAGAGTTAAGAGTTTAATTTCACTTCCTAACTGTCCATTGGAATAGTGGGTCTGATTGATGATAGAGCTGAGAGAGACCAGCCTCACGGGGCTAACAAATTCAGCTTTTGTGAATACAAGCCCAAAGTTTGAAAGAAGCAACAGTCCAATTGTCTAATAAGTACTAACCACCTTTCTGTTATGCTGAGCCTAACATGGAAATATATGATACAGATCAGTATCTACTAGCACATCTCAGCATACCGTGATATATATATAAAAAAATTTATATAAACAATACATAGCTGCCAAAACTTAGTATTTAGGAGTTCATATAAGGAAATATTTATGGAAATAAATTATCATTATAAGGAAAAACATATTTTACATTAGCTCTGGTTGTTCTTTTCAGTATTCAAATAGCAAAGGCTAAAAACAATGTGAAAGTTTCAGGTTTAAAACAGCTGTAAAGGAAGTCTCTCAAAATGCTTTAGGGCCTTAAAATTTCAATACATTAATTGCATCTGAATAAAACGCAAAAACAGCTCAGCGAACTGAGCATATAAATATTAATAATTATATTATATACTGTATTTTCTTTCTTAGTCTAATAATATTTTGTTATATAGTACATGAGAATTGTACTCATTTATCTTCAGAAAAATGAATACATTTCCATTTTCAACAGGAATTGGAATCTGACACAGCTCATATGTAATGAGGTATAGTTAATTCTATCAGCGTCATAAAAACTTGCAAAAGAATCACTTTTCTTGAGGTATTGCTTAGCAATGTAGTTAAAACTCATTTTTAGTACAAGAGGGAGAGAAATGAGCTTCTTGATTTTCAAATCATTCAATAAAAATAAAAATATTCAGTATAAATTACAGGCTTGAAAGTTTAAGCAGCAGCATATTCTCTACAGTACTCAAACCTTAAGATACACAGGACCCAGCTGCTAAAGACCTTAAAATATCTGAAGGTATGGAGAAATTGTCTTGAAGAAAATAAACAGATATCAGACTCCTAGGAGTATCTTCAAGAGCAAAATTTCATCTTGGTGATCACCTAGGGCATAACTAGTGTTGACTGAATGCCCGGCATGTTTTAAAAAGTTGGATATTATTTCCACCTAAAAAGATGACCACCATTTTAAATACAAGCCAACAGGAGTACTTAGAGCAGTAGAAGTTACTCACAGCTACAAGGATTTGCAAAATTGGACCTAAATACCCCTTGTTAGAGTCAGTTCTTGAGTCTGCAGAAATGGACGTGCCAGTTTAGCTGATGAGAAGAGCTACTTTTTTTTTTTTTTTTTTGCTTAAACACAGGGAAAGGAGGCAATTACCAATAAGAAGTGGAGTTTCTCCTTTGTCATTTGTGGTATTTGGCCAAACACCCTTTTCCAGTAACGCTCTTACATTTTCCACAAAGCCAGCTTTTGCAGCCAAAGTTAATGGTGTTTCTCCATCACATGTTTTGTATTCCCACATTGTTTTATAAGATGCTAGAGTTAATAAAATGAAAACAAACAAAAACAACAAACAAAAATAAAACTAAAGCATGAGGCAGCTAGGACATACACATATCAGAAATTCTTAAGTGCTAAATCTTTATGAAAAGTACTTGTAATTATGCTTAACTTAATCCAACTAGTATGGCCAGCATGAGTATTGAAGAGTAATTTTTGCTCTATCTGTAGATTTTTGAACAAAGCATGACAAAATTACCCATGTTCTTTGCTCCTGTAAATTCATATGACCTCCCCAAAACAAAATTTGTCTGATATTTATACAACATAGCAAGATATGTTATATGTTATATGCTATGTTATACAACATAGCATATTCTTCATGGAAGAATATGTTCACATTTTGTTTATTACTCAGTTCTAGCTTACTTCTGTGCATGCTTGCTTATTTTTGTTTCTTTGCTGCTCCCACCAGTTTGGTGGTGGTTTTTTTTTTGGTTTTTTTTTGTTTTTTTTTTTTTTTTTTTTT
>PTEX01000145.1:1556431-1641886 GCA_003342815.1 Eudromia elegans | reverse complement strand
GGGAGGGGAAGGGAGGGGAAGGGAAGGGAGGGGAAGGGAAGGGAAGGGAGGGGAAGGGAGGGGAAGGGAGGGGAAGGGAAGGGAGGGGAGGGGAAGGGAAGGGAGGAGAAGGGAGGGGAAGGGGATAAAGGAGATGCAGTTGAAAAGAATGTGCGGAAAGTTCAGAATTTTGCATAAGGACTATTTTATTTTAGGAGTTTACCTTGCTTTATGGCTGTTACAATTTTCCTATTTTCCTCACTGGGTGGTACAAATCTATATAAAAAAAAAAAAGTGAAATCATTTATTCCGAATTTGCCATGTGCCATCTGAACCAGCTTTTCTCCAAATACATTAGCTGCAACCTAGATATGCCTTGTGATCTCTTTAGTTAGTGGAACTTCAAAAAAATCCAAAGTCCCCAGATTAGATGCAATTCACATTGCAAATTGATCTCACGAGGAATCTCTAGAGTGTGTTTTTCATGGTCCTTTCCCTCCTTCCCACACTGCTCCCCTGCAATAGCAATTTCCAGAAGGAGTTGTGAAGTGACAAATCTTCTAATTTGGAACAGAATTGGTCTAAAAAGAGTATCTGTCACATAGTGCAGAAACAAGACCTTCAGGTTCAGAAACATTTGACAGTAAATTTGAGGGTATAAAAGTATCAATGTTCATTAGTGAAAGAGAGCTTGACGGCATCACTGTTATGACTTATCCATTACAAAAATATTGACAAAATGAGTTGTCATTTTTTTAACAATATAATTTAAACCTACATGTAATAGAAACTGAATATTGGACTAGCTGAATGCTAGTTTGCTTGTGATTTATTTTGGTGCTAAATAGATCATAATAACCAGACTAGAAAAAAAAAATAAAGAAAAGAAAAAAAGAAAAGGCAAAGTAAAATAATAGACTAAAGGCTGTAATGAGAGCCTTCAGTAAAAAAGAGAGATTTCCATTTTAAAAGAGGAGTCCCTCATGAGGACCTGAATTTCCTTAAGATCTCACAGGAAATCATTCAATTGAGACTGTATCTCCCTTTCAAATTTAGATAGAGATACTAGAAGGAAAGAGAAAAAAACATTTATGGTATTTCTGCCAAAGAATTCTCTTAAGATCACGTTTTGTCTCACAACTATACTTTTTAAAAGAATGTGAATAGCCTAAAATAACTAGGGGAAGTATTAATTTAGGCAGGCGAATTTCATCTTCCTAAATTCTCTCTGCAAGCTCCCAAGAAGGCGATTCAGTGCGGATGCCACCTTGTAGAATGCTGCCCGCAGAGCACAGATCTCTGAAGACCTCCAATAGGTAATTTTTGCCACACTAAATGGCTTAGTTGAGATTAACATTTTCTAGTCAAAGGAACTGGTCTTGAATCATTAAGATCAGGTATGGATCCTTCTGGGATCATTCCTGAGGGGTTTTCTTGTTACTTTAGTTTGGATTTTTGCTGTATGAGCAGCTCACGGAAGGGCTGGAACAAGCAAACAGGTAACTAACAAATCAGATGTTCTTGTATTTTAAAGTTGATCATTTAGAAATTTATGAAAAAAAAATCATCATTTTATTTTGCATACTCTTTTTCATCATTGCTTCAGACAATGCTTTATAGAGACAGACATGTAAGGGCCACACTAAGAAATCTTTTCAGGAAGATACAAAGCACTAAAGCAATAGCAGTGTCAAAAGCACTCTACAATTATGTCATAATCTGTTCATGTCTGTATTGAATTCACAGTACCTGTCATTGTAGCTGGAAGATCCTGGTGGCTTGGCTGCACTGGATTCTTGAATACTGAGCTGTATGGCAAACTCAGTGAGCAAGCGTTCAGCCAAATCTTCACTTTCATCCATTATTTATTATGGAATGAGGAGCTATCTTGAAATATACACAAAACACTTACTCAGGATCATGTGCTACAGAAGGTACACTTCACTTGAATGTTTCTTGTAATAAAATCAGGTGTTTATACCAATTCTTTTTAATTGAATAATACCTTGGCTAACTTTATTTCTATTTACAAATAATAGAAAAAAAAATTGGAAACATTTGAATTGGGAGTACTGGACATGCCATTTGGAAAAGCTCTTTTATTATTTGCATATTACATTTACCATATGCAAACAAATATTAGACAATTTTTGAACCATTAAACTAAGGTAATCAAATCAAAAATATGATTTCCACAAAAGCATGAATAATGAAGAGTAAACAATCTTAAAACCTTATGAATGATTCCTCATTTAAAATAGGTATTTGCAAGCCTAGCTGAACAAACTAAAATACATACACATTTAAAATTTGTAGGAAAAAAAAAAAGACAGAAGAAAAAGAGAACTATGTACAGAGGAGATCAAATGTGATCAATTATAAGGATGACCACACATCATACTTATTCAGGATTATACAAAGGTTTTTAATTCACAGAAGTTATGAACTAGCTTTTCTTTTTTAAAAAAATTTTTGAGAATTTTGATCAAGTTTCTTCTCAGATGGAGAACAGTATGAACCTCTCCGTAATTTTAAAAAGATTTATAAATACATTCTGAAGCTCTTGTAATCAAAACAAGCTTACGAAAGCTTATCAGATTTGTTGCAGCAAAAAATATCTAGGAGTTTTTTCTCTACATTTTTCCACAAGTTTGCTTTAAGCAGAAAGGAAGTTATTCATCATAAACTTTCAAGGTGAAATACAAAGTATGGGTATGTCAAAAACATGTAAAAAGAAGCATGTTAACACATATTTTCTAAATGATGTCACAAATTCTTGTTAACAAGAATCTAAAATTTTTCCTTTTTTTGTACCTTTTGTTTAGAAAACCTTCTATTTTCAATCTTTGTGCACTTCTAATGCTCTCTCCCTGTGTGTTGCTGAGATAAAATGCATCCCTAAGGGAGGACTTCCATACCCTGCAAGCCCTCCTAAAGTTGCAGTGCATAAGTGAACCAAGCTCAAAAGTTTATTATTATATTATAGGCTATCATAGTATATTTACTTTAGCACTTGAATCACATTGGAAGATCACTGAAAGAAGGCAAGTTCGGTATATTCCTGTTACTTTCTTGTTCATACATGTTCCTAACATTTCTTAACAGGTTTAAACTTGTGATCAATACCCTCAAACTTCACAGATTCCTAAAGGGGATTGAAGAGCACACAGCATTTTGCACAAAAACCCTAGCTACAAATTTAGCAAGAAAATCCATATATTTGGGGGCAACATATATTGCCTGTCTACCTCTTCCTTATCTCTGAAGGATTATAAAAACAAAATAGTTAACAGGTCATCATATACCTTTGTTTTTACTAGTTTTATAGCTTTCTTACCTATTTGGTCAAGTATCTCTTTGCTGCATTTCCCATAATTGACTATGTCAGAGCAAGTACTGAGCTCTGCTTGCATGCACATGTAACTAGAAAGGTCTCAGTCTAGCACTACTTTAGCAATGTTGTATATACTGTTCTCAAAACACTTTATCCCACAGAAAAATATATATATACACACATATATATATAAAATGGAAAAAGAAGGTAGAAAGTGACTGTGACATGGTAGACTAAATATGATAAAGCAAATAGATCATCATAGCACAAGTGTTGGACACATTACTAGAGGTTTATAAATGGTTTATAAATGCTTTGGGAGCTTGATTTGCTATATCACTGCTGGTAATATGCTGTGCTGAGGTGACAAGATCCAAATGAAGTGTGGATGTTCCAGTGGGATCACAGAGGAATATAACAGTGGCTGGAACACTGAGCAGCAGTACAAACCTCTCCCTCATATGAGGTATCAGTGAAAAAGTTAAAATGCTCAGTAGCAAAATTTTAATTCATTTGCTCATGGAAAATCAGCTTTTGGAAATGCTTCCTCCAAACAAATTTCAGTCTTTGTATCACCAGGAATATTTTTTGTAAACACATTTTGAGTACTCCGTCCTTTTTATGATTTTCTCTCTTTTTTTTTTTTAAAAAAAAAAAAGTTGCTTGCTGCTCTTAACTTGGTATTATGAGCATACTTACTGTGAAATAAAAATTCAGTTTTTCCTACAAAAGAGGTTCAGCTTTCTTGAAGTTACTTTTGTTTTCATTGCAAAATGTCTGAAATACTTGCTAATCATGGAAAATTGGGTCTTTCTGTAGAGAGAAGTGTATCAAAGGTTTTTCACTACTAGATACCCGGATACAAAATTAATGTTATGTGAACATTAATGTTATTCTAATTCTTATCTTTAAAATAAACTAGGCAATCCTAGCTTGGCTTTCTATAAATAGAAGTCCCTTAGGCATGCAGTCCCGAAGAGGTTATTCATAGCAATAAAATAATTAATAAGTCTAAATTTGGTTTCAGTATATTAAGTATTATTCAGTTTGCAAGTATTTCACTATTAGTCAAACTGGAGCATAGCAATTTCTCACCTTTTCAACCCATTATCTCCTCACTGTTACTCTTGGGCCTGCCTTTCGAATAGCCAGGAATAGCCTCTTGCAAGCTGAGGTGTCCTGTGATATTTCTAAAATTAAATACACAGTTGCTAGTTAAATTAAGGTCTGACCTTGTACAACTGTAATATAAGCATGCTCAACCCACAGGAAAGTATTACACATGACTTCTCTAAAATCTCATGAAATTTAACACGAGGTCTGGATGGCACAATGAGATTGTCTGTGCCCTCATTGGCTCAAAAACTCTCATTAAGAAAACAGATTATTTGCAAACTTACTCTCAATGGCTCTGTTAACAAAATCTAGTAACATATTTACATAAATTGAAATAAATCTAAGGTCTAATCTCGAACTAGTCTTGGGTGTTGTCATGTCACATCATCAAATACTGATCACTTTCTCTGAGGCTTATACACAGTGCTTTATGGATTCACTGACAGTCAAGGACTGTATTTATTTAAGTAGATTTAAAAATTTGAAATTGGACAAATAAGCAGGAAACAGAGCGGCACAGGCATCAGTGAGACAAAGCAGAGTAACCCAAAGATAATATAAAGAACACTGTGCCCAATAAGTTAAGACAAAGAGTATAAGGCGAGTAGGAAATGAGATTTTTTGTTTTCTCTCTCTAGATAGACACTAATGTTATATTATTTATCTGTCTTGGTTTAGTTTTTACTCAACTGAAGTTCTTATGATAAAAAGAAACACAAATTTCAACAGTCACAAACTGAACATAACAAGCTGGAAAGCGATCTTCAAACTGGCCTGCAATTGGTCTGATGAAACAAAAAATTTATACTGTGAATTCTGAGGAGCTACATAAACGGGTAGATAGGAGCAAATGTCCTGAACTCCATCTCTCCGCTTGCATTTATAGAACAACAAAACCGAAAGCCTAACCAGGATGCTTAAATGCATGTCATGTTTGGGCATAAGATCAATAAAATAATTTAATGATAATGAATAATGTTCACTTCAACTGCTTTCACCGTCGTGCCTTGAATAACTGTGAAGAGCCTCCAAAACAAATCCCAGTCAATGCAACAGCAACAACAGCAGCAGTGCTGAGAACCTGCTCCACAGCTGCCTAAGAGATAAAATACATTAATAAATATAAAATATATGCAACTATATGAGGTGTGTACATATGTGTATGAGCATGTTCCTACACACATACATATAAAACCACAGATGTTTTAACTGCTTCCCCTTAGTGCTTCCCCTTGCCTCACCAGGACACTGTCATCACTAGTACAAGTCCATCTTTCAGGTACAGTATAATTTTGCTTTTCGAACTGTTTTCAGTACTATGTAGCATTGTTATGCAAACAGTGTCCGATTCAGACCTTACACAGCTATTAGGCTTAAATCCGTCAGTAAATTTTAATTTCAGGCATGTAGAAAAAATAAGACTCTTGTCCAGATATTGAATCTTGTCACAATTTGCAAGTTTTCACACTGTGAGATAAATTCATTGGCGAGACCAAGAAGAGAGAAGTCGCAGCTGTAGTAAGGACTTCCTGGGGTGCCTATGCACCGTGTAATGACAACACACAGGACACATTCCTGAGTACCCACTGATAAAATGATAATAAACTGTAAAATGCTATGTAGATTTTTCTTTCAAAAACATGGTAATTACTGTATGCACTCTGGTAATACTTCTTAGGTAGTAATGGTCTCGGAGCTGTTACATTTTAAGCTACATGAACTACTCTTTGAAACAGTATTTAACAATTTGAGCAACTTGTTACTGAAATACCTTTGGGTTCCTGATATATTTATCAACTGTCTTGTCAAAAAACTTAACATTTTGTATACTTGGTGCTTGGAGTCAGCAGGGACCCCTGTGGGCTTCGGTTGTCTAGACAGCTGATTAAAACTGGTATTTGAATGGAGCTAATTGGGCTATATGGCTAATTTGGCTGCAGACAACGGCCACCCATGGAGTAATATCTGCTAAGGCTGGTTATGAATCACACATACTCACCTGCTTGAAACGCTACAAAGACCAGAAAAATATGGGGATGGTCAACTAGAAAGGGATGGAATTTTTAAATAATTGCATTTTGAACATACGGGCATATTCCCTATGGCTCAGAAAGGCCGAGTTCAGGAGCCTCAGGCCTCTCAGACTGCAATCCCCAGGAGCACGCAGGAGAAGCGGAGAAGCAAACACGGTGCATCCTAATAGCAACTTTGTCAATAAGGTTGCTTGTTATGCTGCTCAGGTAGCCCCTATGTTATTAAAAGACTAATTTTCAGTGAAAATTCATTGATATTCTGCAAGCTCAGATATTGGCAGGGCTTATCAGTTAGAGGAGAAAGCAAAAAAAAGTAAAGGACCTCAAGAGTAGACCAAAAGAAATCAGTAAAGATTTATCTAGAATAATTACAATACAAACAGTTAAAATACAAATACTATTAAGTCCTACTGTGCAAAATTTGCCTTTTAAATAAGCAGTTAGGTCACTAGGATAAATCTTAGCTGTCTGATATCCAAAAGAAAACCTTGAAACTACTTTTGCATTCTACTAAGCTTAAATGCTGTGGGACCATTGCAAAAATAAACAAATAAATAAAATTAACAACTCCCAAAGCACATGCTGCTGTAGCAGCTCTAAGGACACATTACTGGCAGTTACAGACAACAACTGCTTGGTAGCCATTGCTTTCAAGCGTCACCAGTGATACAGGAGACACGAACTATCTACAACTTTTACCTTTGCCTAGGGAGAATAAAATAAAAAACCCACACAACACGCAGGACTCGTGATTTTTATGCGACGCCTCCCCAACCCGGGGAGCCGGAGACGCCGCCGCGCGACAGCGCCCCGACCGCCCCGACGCCTTGGTGCGACCCGCCTCCCGCGCACCCTCGGGTCGAGGCTCTGCGCACGCGCCACGCTGCGCCGCACCACCCGGCGCATGCGCACTGCTGAGACAGCCAATCCGCGGCTCCGGCGCATGCGCAGCCGCCGTCCTTCGCCGCGTCCTCTGGCTGTCGCTCACGGGGTCTTGGTGCGGCGCATGCGTACGGCGGCTCCTGGCGGCGCCGGGCGCAGCTATGGCGGGCGCGCTGAGGAAGGTGAGAGGGGTCTGTGTGCTCGTCCCGCGTGGGCCTTCCCGCCGCGGCCGCCTTCCACGGAGCGGGGAGCCGAGCGGGGTGGCCGCGCAGGGGCCCAGCGCGGCGGCCCAGCGCGGCCCGGGCAGCCGCGACTGTTAACGTCCGCGTGGGAGCAGCGAGGCGGCGGCGGGCGCGGAGGTGGCGGCGCCGTGTGGCGCTGGGGGCTCTTGTCGCGGGAAGTTGTGAGGCGGGGAGGGCCCCAAAGGGTTAAGCAGCGCGAAGATAGCGCCTTGGTGCGCGACACGCTCCTGTGTGCTCTCTCTGCAGACCTCCGGCCTGGTAGGATTAGCTGTCACTGAAAACCCCCACGAGGTACGTTACAAGTTGTTCTGTAAGCTGACAAGTAATTCCGTGAAACTGAGAGGGAGAACAAAGTGGGGTTTGTTCGTGTTTGGGTTTGGGTGAAATCCCTTAAAGAGGTCACAAACTGAATGACAGATTGTGAGTGTTTTCCAAAGTGAGAGCAGAAATACAGACAAACAGATGAATTCTTAAAGTTTTAATTCACAAGGCATTATTTTGGGTATGTTTTCTTGTTACATGTGCTCATTTCAGAAATCTCACTTTCTTCAAGTTCTTTTCTTGAACTCATTTTGATGCATCTTTTGTAGTCCTCCAATTCAAACACAATAACTAAATATTTAATTAAACCCTTTTTATAAATATCATTACTAGTGCACAAGCACAACAAGCACACTTTTTTTCTTCATACCTCACTATTTTATTTTCAGTAAATACCTAAAAAAGCTATACTTCGTCTGAGGGTGTGGAGTAACTATACCTGACAGATACATTATCATTTAATGAAAAATCACATCCAGGGATTGTGATTGGAATATCCCAGTAGTTCTTGGGCAGCGGGTAACTTGTTTATGTGCATTTTGGTACCTGCTTATTGCCTACTCGAGGCAAGTATGTCTGTAGCATCTGACTTCTTTATACAAGAGATGGGAACTTTGGTAGGGTTTCTGCAGTTTATTTTCTCCTCATCTTGAAATTCCCAGCTATGCAACAATTGAATTTAAAATATGCTTCTGTTTCTTCTTATAGAACTTACTTTCTACTTCAGTTAGGTACTGTTATTAAGCCAAGAGATGTCCAATAGCTGGCATGTATTATAATCTTGATATGTGCTTTACTGCTGCATTTAAATACAGCAGTATTTACAGTTGAACTTTGTACCACCATGAGCAGAGGTTCCGGGGGAAAAAAAAGCCAAAACGCATTAGTTTAAGTAATATGTGTCTTTTTATCTTAAGTAATTTTTCTGAAACTAATCATTTGGAGTTGAATTTGATTTGTGAGAAGCATCGTTAATACTAGAAATACCGGTATCTAGTTCAATTTTGTATCATATATACATCAAATTACAATATTTTATTTTGTAAGGAAGGTGCCAATGATGATTTCTGATAAATTCCAATCTAGCCCAAGAAAATAATTTTGTGGGTCAGACTTGGCTATATTGTTTTTTCAAACACTTCAGATCCAAATAATTTCAGTACTTTGTTCTGTGTGTTTAAGGAGATTAAGTAGGATGTGTAGTTAAATAAGTCCAGTTTTGTATTTTAACACTGTCTCTTGATCACTTCAGCGCCTGCGAATACTGTATACAAAAATTCTCAATGTCTTGCAAAACATTCCCAAAGATGCAGCATATAGGAAATACACTGAGCAGATTGTAAATCAGCGAATTAATTTGGTGCAAACGGTAAGTATAGAACTGTTTCATACATATTGCACAGTGAAAAGATTTTTAGGATGTGAAGAATGACTTTTGAAATGACTAGCTCTTTTCTAGGGGTATAAGCAACTTTCAGATAGTAAATCAGAAATAATTGAGGTCTCGTTTTTGTTATTGACTAGAATATTTTGAATGGATATTAAAAATAGATATTCTTATAGACGGTGCTTTCTGTAAAAATTAGAAGAAAAATGATTTTTGAAAATTTGTAGAATAGTGACAACTTCTACACGTTTGTACCAGAAAGTCCATGTGATTATAGAACAATTGACATTTACATTTGACATTTTAAAACACTTACTGGGTGCAGTAAGCGATGCGATATTGGTGGTGTATTTAAGGTGATAACTGCAAGATTGAATATTTTTCGTAAGGGTAAAGAAAATATCTTTCAAGATGCATACTGCAGCCCTTTGCTGGTTCTTTGGATGCCATTAAGTAGTAGTGCTTTTCAGTTTTACAGTTGAGAAATTGACATTTTGTTTACTGTTAGAGAAGTCTGTTTCTATTGCTAAGTAAAATTAAACACATGTATTTGAATACACAGGAAAAAGATGTCCAAAAACTACAAGACAAGCTGAATAGTGGTCACATAGAAGAAGTCATTTTACAGGTAAAAAATGGGAAACTTAAAATTAGGTACAATTTGGAGTAGTGTTTCCAAGTGTTGTTTTGGCTGAACTTAAAATTTGCAGTTTAACTTTTCTAGAAACCATCGTTGTTTATTTGTTTTATAAAGAAGCTGAAAATGAAGCATGAAAGAGATGATCAGGTTGAAAACTAACACACTTAGTAGTGGTTACCATGTTAATGCTAAATATTTGCTTAATATGCATACAGTCTGTGGAAGGTGCAGATAACAGAAGATAAACTAGGTAGAATGGGAAAATAATGGGGTTGAAGAGGTTGTCATGAAGCTGTCTCTGGGAATGACTACATGATCAGGTGTCCCTGTGAGCATTTTGGGGTCACCTGAAATATTAAAAATCAAAAGAAACTTTTTGTTTGTTCATTGAAGTAATCCCTGACCATGGTAGAGGGTGATCTATCACTGGTATGATAAGCTGAAACAAAGTTAATTTCATACTTGAGTGATACTCAGTTTTTAAAAGGTTGTATATGTTGTTTATATACAGGCCGAAAGCGAGCTCTCTCTGGCAAGGAAAATGACACAGTGGAAACCATGGGAACCTCTAATTGATGAACCTCCTTCTGACCAGTGGAGATGGCCAATATAATATTCAAAGCGGTGTAACTTGAAATTCGAAAAAATGTTAAATATGTTAAATGTTAAATAATGCTACTGACAATTATCTTTAAATTAAAGAAAATAACTTAATAAAAACATGTTTTGTCTTCATATCCACTTATATTTAGTCATCTTAAGACTACTTCCAGTGTCTTACAAAAATAGTTTAAGAACATTCTCTTCAGCTGCTCTATAACCTTTCACTTGTTTCCCCTTTGTCACTTCCTGATTAACAAGGTTTTGCTGCCTAATTCTTTCTGAACAACCGCTCTTGTCTCTTTAACAAACAAAAATTATTTTACAAAAAAAATTTAGAATCACAGTGATTCACTGTATATTGTTATATGACTAGATTATAGTGTCACTGAGCTTTTTAAGAAATGGCAAGTATTGCAACTGACAGTTGCTTTTACCTGTATTTTCATGTTAACAAGCATATGTGATAGGCCATTGGAAATTAATTAGTTTTAGAAAGATGTGATCCTGCCCTTTCCTCACATCTTTATTTGTGTATTTTTCTCAACTTTATAGTGCTAATACAGTATATCTGTAATCATGCAGCCCCTAGAATCAGACTTCTGATATGAACCTTACCAAAAACTATTTTTGTTTGATCTGGTTGACTTCTCTGGCTGTGTGAACACTTAATTCTAGCAGAGGGGAAGGATCAGGGAAGACTCAAGGTGAGAGCAGGAGGGACTAACCCTTTAGTTGTGAACAGAGATTGAGGCTTCTTGACCAGGAAGTAGGTTACCACATTTAGTGTAATAACAAGTTTAAGTGGCTTTTATATGTATAGAATTTGCTTTTGTAAAAGATTTCTATATATAAAGATCTATTTTCATGGATTTATTTGTGTATCATGGATCTTGAATTAGAATATTACCTTCTAATAAGGAAAGACAAAAAGTAGATATTATTTGGTACATCTGGCTAGGTGCTTCTTTCAGATACTTAAAATAGTATATATCACTCCTCAGATTTAAAGTTATGGACACCAATTAAAAATATTCAAACCAGAGAGAAGAATTTGCAGTTCTGTGCAATTTGCCTTTGATTTTTCAGTTCCATTGCAATTTTAAAGATAATGTGTCTGTTCAAGGAAAAACATATAGAGTGGATTAAAGGTAGTTTGAGTGCTGCTACAGTCAACTACCTAACGTTTTGTAGGAGCTCTTTTTTCGTAGAAGTTGTTGCAGGTTTGTACTACAGACACTAAGTGAAAATTAAAATTTTCCATTGCAGAAGCAATGGAGCTACAAAGCTGAATAAGATGTCTTGGAAAGGTTATTCCGAGTTTTCACTGCCATCTAGAGAAGAAAATTTTGTGCTTTCTCTTGTATTATTCAAAGCTAACCTGCAGACTTCCCAAAAGTTAATCCTTTTTGAAGGGAATTAATGTGAAAGTATATGTGGGTACCAACTGAAATTTGTTTAAAAAATGTTTAAACAAGCTTTTTTAAACTGAGGAGCCTAAAATATGCTCTGTCTTTAATGAGTACAAAAGATGCCTGGTCTAATAAGAAAGCTGATGATGACTAGTAAATATATTAAAATTATTTTAGGATTTTAATGATAAAATGATTGGGATTATGGTAAAACACAACCCTGGTAGTTAATGCAATACTGAGACTTTATCTGCTAAACTTTCTTTACTTCAAATGCTGCATCTGGCTTTAATGCTATGCCTAAGAGAGAGCTAAAGCCAAATGTTGGGAGTTACTATTTAAATTACTGTATTACTACTTGTAAGACAATTACCTTTATCGGTTCTCTCCAGTAGCATAATAAGCACTTGCTGGTTTGTGCTTTTTAAAGCAAAATTTAGGAGCAATTCAGAGGCCTTTCTCGGGCGTTAAGATTTGTATCTAGCAGGCATCAGAAGATCTCAACACTGGAGAACGCAGAGTCAAATAAGTGTGTGTGTGTGTGTGTAAAAGTGCTAGATTTACTAGCACTTATTAGATTTACTAATTCATGAGGTTTCTCACACAGATTCAAAAAACAAGAGAGAAAGACATCTATTTTGAAAAGTTTTACTTTCTGTGAAGATTTTGATAGAGGAAAAATTGCTGTTACTTTGTATTTTATATATTCATGTTGATGAAATACTGAAGGCAGTGTTCGCTTCTTTAGGTAACCTTAGATGTACACAGGTGCATGTGTATTAAAATAGTATTCTCAAGTGCAGATAGCTAACTGCACATAACCATTATGCATTTTCAGGAAATTATGTAAGTTATTTAAAAGGAAGAGCCTCAAGAATATTCTACAATCTCTTTTTTTTTTTTTTTGAAGAAAATTTATATGAACCTGTAATGGTTTATGAACTCTTCACAGGGTCAGTTGTTGAGCTTTTTTTTTTTTGTTTGTTTGTTTTTGCCTGTTTGTTTGGTTTATCACTGATATTTTTACTATAACTACAGAATTCTTTAGGCTTCTGAAAATTTCAAACAGTCTTTTTTCATTTTGACAAAAGTAAAAGCTGGTCTTTTCCAAGATGAAGCCACTAGATGGCATTCCAGAGGAGGACAAAAATTTTCAAAGTACAAATTTTCAAATGAAAAATGCTAAGGGATAATACGCTTAAATGAAAGAAAATGATGTCAAAAATAAAAATAAAGATGAAAACTTTATTTTTCAGGTAAAAACTACTGAGCTGATGTGAAGAGCAAAGTAAATTTGTGAGGTCTAGTATGAGTTATATTGGCATGAGGAAAGCTCCCAAAGCATGGTGAGAACTATTGGAATTCTTTCTGTCCTTTCATAACTAAAGCAGTAGCTGAACTCTCTTCTTGCTCTCCACTTCTAAAGCAGCATTTGTCATGATATTATAGCAGTTATCTTATAAGCTTGTGTGTCGCAGGGAAGAGGAAATTTCTTATTTGAGGCCCACTGTTCCTGAAGTTTAATATTTGTTATTTTAAAACTGAGTTTCAACTTTCAAAAGCTTATTCACAGCTATTTTCTCATTTTCTCAAATGCACAGATGTGTCCTCACTAGAGATTCCGATAGAGGTTGTTTGCTATCCTGAAGGATGGCAGATTATATATAATCTAATTCCTATCCTCACTGTTTTCTCTGGTTTATGTATTTCTGCGATATGAATCACAAAAAGGGTAATTTTATGAACTTTTCTATCCAGAATAAGCCAGGTTAGCCTTCAGAAATGACTCAATTTAGGAATCTACCTGAATTTTCATATGGTCCTCCTGAGGACAAGCTAAGACAAACTAAAAGTTTTGAGAATATCAGTGTTTTGTAAATTGTTTTGTTCTTGGCTAATTTAAATATACATCTCTGCCAAGAAACAAAACTATTTTTTGTCTATTATCTGTCATATATCTGATGCTTAAATCCATGCTGTAGCATCAAACAGTGCACGTGTGATTTATGTGCAAGAAGATAATCTATATTACAACAACTATGTTGCAAGTGATTTATTTTAAGATGAATATGCTAGCAAGGCATAATTTAGAGGCTGGTTGTAAGGATTTTGCTTGATTTTTCTCCATTGCTGGAAATATGTGATGAAGGAAAAGATTTTATGATTACCTGCTGTAAGGTAAATCACCGACTAAACTGAAAAGTTTAAAAACACTTCTGGATGTTCTGATTAGAGTCGTTATGTGAGTGAAACCGTCCTCTCTCTAGTGTTAGACTTGAAACCACAAGAGATGGAGATTGTTACACCAGAAAAACAGCCTCATCCTGCCGCGCAGCAGCCGTGCTGAGGGCTTTCCTGGTTCCTAATCCGCCGTCCCTACGACGCCTTCCGAGTGACCACGTTGTGAGCAGAGCCGCGCTCCTGGCCGCGGTGCGGAGGTGCTCATCGCGAGGCGGATGAAGCGAAGGCCGCTCCCGTCTCGGGAGCAGATCCCGTTTCTCCTGGAAGGAGGGAGCGCGGGAAGACCCGGGCTCGCCTTCCAGGCGCAGACAGCGCTGCGGCTGCCGCGTGGCCGTGCGCGGCCTCGCGCCGCCCCTCAGTGCGCACGCGCCCCCTGACTCCCGCGAGACGCGGCGAGGGCCCGCGTTGCTATGGCTACCGCCGCCGCGCAGAGGCGACGCGGGCCGGAGGGCCGGAGCCGCCGCCGCCGCCCGCCCGCCAGGCTCGGCCCCCTCCGCGGCTCCGCTGGCTGCCCCTGGTACAAAGTAGGGCCTAAAGTAGGGCCTCCAGCCGCTCTCAGCAGGTTCTTGGGGAACGGGCGTAAAACAAGTGCCCCTGGTGCGTTTCGGAAGTGCTTGTTCTTGCAGAGAGCTTAGCCATGCGCAAGCTGTGAGGTAGGGAATGGAAGGTACGTCAGGTAGCTGCAGCAAAGCAGATGAAACAGAAACATCAGGTACAGAGCAGCTCGGTGTGACTTCCCAAATAACGGAGCTTGGGGGCACTTATGATGGTGACCCGGCAGCGAGACCCAGGCCCACAGAAAAGGCTATGGCCACAGAGCAGCAGGGCGAGGAGGCCGAGCGTGAGGCCGGTGCAGAGCCTGCGTTGCTGCCGGCCGAGGACCTGGGCCTTGGAGAAGAGCAGCTGGAGAGCATGGAGCAAGCGGGGTTTGAGCCCGACGCCTCGAGCACAGCGTCACCTGTTGTGACTGAGAAGTGCGCTCCTTCTCCTGAGTTAATGCATTCAGAAAAGGAGCAGCAAATGTCTCAAGAGCCAGCACTGTCAGAAGATGCAGGAAGTGTCGTGGTAACAGGTAAAAACTTTGCTGAACACTGAACGTTTCTGCTTTACAAAGACATTTTTGTTCCATCAGCTTGACTATGGCTTCTTGCATACCTTCCCCCCTGCAATTCAGTTCAAGTTTGCATACTTTTGATTTTAAGGTGACCCTGAAAATTGCCATGTAAAAAAAAACAACCTGAGAAGGTGTAAAATATACTTATCTGAAGTTGCTAAAGCAATGTATGGACTGAAGAATGGCATTTTGTAAAGTTATGCTTGTTTCTGAAAATGTGCACAAGTGCATCTGTGTTTTGCACATGTATTTTAAAAACAGCAGTGTATAATTTGTAGGAGTGTATGAGCTCTGAGCCAACAATTCGGACAGGATCTTAGCAAACATTTCAGCATTTTAAATCTCTAGCAGCTCCTGTAATTCACTTGCCACTTTCCTATCTCTTACACTTTTGACCTGCAAAGTAACTTCTGAAGCTCCAAGTCATCCAGTTCATAATGTTGTCTTTGAATCATAGAATGCTTAAGGTTGGAAGGGACCTCTAGAGGTCATCTAGTCCAACCCCCCTGCACACGCAGGGTCCCCTAGAGCATGTGGCACAGGGTGATGTCCAGGCGGGTTTTGAAGATCTCCAGAGAAGGAGACTCCACCACCTCTCTGGGCAGCCTGTTCCAGGGCTCTGTCACCCTCACCGTTAAGAAATTCTTCCTCAAGTTCCTGTGGAACTTTTGGTGCTTCAGTTTTTGGCCATTTCCTCTAGTTCTGTTGCTGGCCACCACTGAGAAGAGGCCGGCCTCATCCTCACTCCCTCCCTTGCCTCCCTTCAGGTACTTGCATACACTGATCAGGTCCTTTCTCAGTCTTCTCCAGACTGCAGAGGCCCAGCTCTCTCAGCCTTTGCTCGTAGGGTAGATGTTCCAGGCCCCTAATCATCTTTGTGGCCCTGTGCTGGACTCTCTCTAGCAGCTCCACATCCCTCCTGCACTGGGGAGCCCAGAACGGCACACAGTACTCGAGGTGCGGCCTCACCAGGGCTGAGTAGAGAGGCAGAATCACCTCCCTCGACCTGCTAGAGCCACTCTTCTTAATGCAACCCAGGATCCCATTGGCCCTCTTGGCCATGAGGGCACACTGCTGCCTCACGGTCAACTTGTCGTCCACCATGACGTCCAGTGGCATCAGCTATCACACCCAAGAGCACACTCCATCAGACATTACATCAGGTCTAAACCGGAGAAGGCTTTGGTCAGATTTTCAAAAAATTTTGACTGTATTAAATGAAAAACTTTGACTTAAAAATCTTTATTTGCAAACACAATGAGTAAATATATTCACTAGTTGATATAATATGAATGGCTTTATCTAGTGACAATATTGCATTAGACATAATTGTTGAGTTTTGTGTAAACTCTACGGCTTAGGAATTTATGATTACATTGTGTTGAAATGTTCCAATAAAATCTTCTCAAGGTAGGGTCATTTATTATTCAATTTATTTGTTTTGAGAAGAACATCTGATTTTTTTTTTCCTTAGAAAGTGTGATTGAGGATAACGAAAATCCTGAAAATCCTGCAGGAACTAGGGCAGAGTCTCCTGAAATTTTCCCGACTGAGGTGTCATGTCTTGATCCAGAACACTTTTCCAGGAAAGTGATTCAACAGGAACACCACATGCCTGATGTAATAACTGTCAGAATACAAACAGGTATATGGTGTATTTTAAAATATGTACTAATATATATTAATTCAACTTGTTACTTAAATAATATTTTGATCTTGTAACTTCCATTTTAACAGATTCTGATTCATTTCAAGATTTAACTGTAAAAATAGAAAGACCTACCTATTGTAAACCGTTTCTGGGTGGATTTAAACATAGGATAACAGGAGTGGAATTTCACAACGCAGGCTCACAAACAGTACCCAAAAGACGACCTGACAAAGGGATAGAAGTATTTTGTAGGGAAACACAGGTAATCTGTTTAAAATATTTCATTTAGAATGTTTTTGCCAAATTGAATGTCAACAGAATTATTTCAAATAGAAATGAAGCAGTATACAGCAAAAATAAGTATACTTGTATGTATTTAATAAATGAATATCGTTAGTCCATGTGGTTAATTTTAGTGCTTATCGCAATGAGGAAAAAGAATCTATGTATGTATTTATTACTTGGCATGCATTTTTTTTCCAGACTGTTTTTGAAAAAAATAAGCTCCAACAAACAATAAATACAACATCCACGCAGATGACTAAAATTGGTCTTTATGTATCAAACATGACTGACAAAATAATAAGACCTGGGAAGTACGTTACAGCGGATGAATATCATAAACGTAGACTTGAGGCAGTAAGTTTTTACTATTTTGAAATTGTATTTTTAAAGCCTGCTTAAAGTTTAAAATATATGCTCAGTCTTCACATTCTTTTGTTTTTGCAACATGTAGAAGGCATATACCAGCTCATTTACAACATTAATAATGTTTAGGAACTTCTGAGACTTTTAAGTTTTAAAATATTAGAAATTATAAATTTAAATAAATTTTTATATTGTATATAGCATTAGAGGTTAAAAAGTAAACTTATTCCTGTGGCATGGTCATCTTCCCTTTAGAAAGGCCCAAGCTACATGCTTAATGCCATGAATGACCTCATATGGATAGAGCAATAGATGAACTGTTAGGAGATCCGGATTCAACTTCTGAGGTTTTTATTTTATAGGCCCAGTGGGTGATACTTGGCAAAATGGTTCATTTTTGATAATTTGCAGACCAGCAGCTTTGGCATGAAGGTAGAACCTGTATGTTCAAATACTTCGTGGGTTTTTTGATTAAGGGTCCTTTGAGGCATCAAACCGCTTCATGAAGGCTGCCTGTGTAGTCAGGGTGCAGAGGTTGCCATTTTGGCATTTCGTTTTGAATTGCTCTTTGGTAACTCTCTATTCAGTGTTTGCACGTGTAACTTCAGTACTCAAAATCAGCATGTTAGACTTGTCATCTGCTTCTTCAATATTCTGGTTCTTAATTGGATGCTTAAAATAGGCAGCCTGAATCTACCTGTCTGTGCATTGGTTTCCTCCGCTGTTCAAGTGGGATAATTGCATTGATACGCTGCTTGTGGTTCCAGTGCTGACCTGCTTGGTGGCAGCTTTAGGCCCAATGTAGGACAAGGTTCTCCCTAGTATAGTACAGATACCTCCTTCATGTTTAGTAGACAAAACTTTGGAAGGTGTGTGTCCTAACAGCATTGTTTGTATCATGTTCACTATGTGCCCACAAGCAAAACGCAATGTGACTGTTTTTATAACAAAAAAATAAGCTTGCGTACAATAAAAACATTAGAAAATGTAATTAATGAGCTAGAAAATATGTAAATAGCATAGAACAAAAATGCTAAATTGTTGTGGTTCAGGTTGATGATTCTTATGCATTGTATCACATGTAGGTAATAGTATTGCAGACCTATTTCCGTCGCTGGCATGCTATAAATTTAGTACAAAACCTGAGGGAAAAAAAGAGATTAAGACTGGAATGGGAGGAACAAGAAGAGTTAAAGAAAAAAAAAGAGAAAGAAGAAAAACTACAAAGTGAGTACAGGCGAATACAGAATCCTAAAACAAAAGAAGACTATGAGCTACTTTACCGTGCTTTAGAAGGTAAGTTTTTCTTAAAGAGGCGCTCTCAAATCAGCAATATTTTGTTGAAAACTGTGTATTTTGTTTAAAACAAAGCTTTCCTGCATTTATGGTTCTGTAGCTACTTCCTTTAATGTTTTGGATAGAAAAATTTCATTTTGAAAGAATCATTTAATGTTCGCATACTTCTAGAAGCCTTGCTAGGAAATAGTTTGCTTATAGAGAGGTGCTGATAGTTGTGCTATTTGCAATTTTATTTTCTTCATATATATCTTAAGCTAAGGACAGTTAGAAGAACTTTTCTTTTGTAGAGTAATAAAATTGAAATATATCTGGCACATGTAAAGAGTTGAAAATAATGCCATAATGAATTCAATGTTAAGATCTATCATTCATAATTTAATATGTGCAATTTTTATAACAGATTAATTTATTACCGAGAATTTTACAAGAGATAACTAATGCTCTTTTATCTGTGTTTTCTTTTTCCCTTGTGTTTTTCTTTTCCTCCTATTTTCTTTATTTCATGGTTCACTAAACCACTGTCAGTTTTATAGGGCATCCTCACAGACCTAGTTCTTTTACCAGAGTGAAATGTGTCTAATGTAGATAAGCATCTCTAACCTTTACTGGCAAAATAAAGTGAATACTGCAGATAATTGGCCTAACAACTAACAGGAGAATAGCATTGCAAATACAACAGCAGCAGCAAAAAATCCAATCCTTTTTTGGATAAACAAAAGTAGAAACCAGTGGAAAGCAATAAGCTTATACCTGCATATAATGAAACTGCAAATCTTTTTAAAAATGTCTTCGTAAACAAGGTACTTGGTTGTGACTTGTAGCAGAACATTTTGCCTAAGGCAATTCTTTGGCAGTGGCTGATGGAGATTACTGTGCCTGGTGCATGTTTGGCAGAATGGATCACCCGCCTCATTGCAGAGACTGTTAGAGCTCTTTCCTCCCTGATAAACTGGCCATAAACATGGTGACCTGTGCCGTGGTGGAGGCAACAGTTTCTTATTCAGAGACCTTAAGATCATGGTTCAAGAATTCCCAAGTTATATCCTAACCTTTTAAATCTGTCGTATTTTATATGTGATCTTGAGCAAATCAGTTTAAATTCAACTTCAGTTGTTTGAAAGTATAAATGACTTAACTATTTTTATTTTTCATAGCAATTTTACATTTTTATTGGTTCCCTCTTTAGTTTGGAAATAGTTTATTCACGGGACTTTTTTTGTTCTTTTGGTTCTTTTTTTCTTTTTTTTTTTTCCATTTTTCTTTCGAAGATCCAAGCTCATAAGTGTATCTGATTAGGTAATCAAAACCTAAAGTACTCAGATCACCATTTTTTGCTGTGTATTTATTGCAAGCCCTAATGTTTGGGGTGTGATTTGTTTTGTTGATCTAGTGTTTTGTTTAGAAAACCGCTTTCTGTTTAATGTTCTATCCACTACTTGAATATCTTTATTTATTTTAATCACCAACCTCATTTGCAGTAGAAAAAACAAAGTGAACAAGCCTTGTTGGTTCTCCATACGGACATTCGCAGTCATGTGCTTTATTATAATGGAGCTTACTGATTCTATAAACATTGTTTTTTCCTACCTGCATCTGAAAGCTACTTTTACATTCCAGTAGTGTCAACAGTCTGTACAAGCTAAATCATTGTGACACTAATAGAATGAGATTATTGTCCTCTGGAGAGCTGTGAAGGGTATTGCTACTGATCACAACAGGGGGATACTATTACAGGGTCAGCCAGTACAAGCAATTGCTTTCTGGCACAAAAACTTACCTGTTGACTGTATGGTGTAAATGAGATATATCATCAACACATCAATGTGTCTGCGTCTAGAGACGTTCATTATTTATGTTTAAAAGCATCAACTATTTTATTTATGAGTTATAAAAACTGCCTTATAAATTATAATGAATAAAAACTACAAGCCTATGAAACAGGCAATGTAAGAGGAGTATATCTAACCTGATTGTACATATATGGTCAATTGGTAGACGAATATTGATGATAACGGTGTTTGAGAGGCTGTTGATTTCTATAGGAGGCAAGTTGTTTACTGTATTTATTAGATTTGTCTTTGAAATTGCTGCCCCCTTCAGACATATAAAGCCTCATGTAAGTCCATGTTGTGCAGTGTAGATGTTTGCTAAACTGGTTTTATTTGAAAATATCTTGGGGTACTCAGAACTTGTCAGGCAGCAGTCACGTTAATACGAAATCTTGGAAAACCTTAAGGAAATGAACTGAAATACTTAATAATGGAAAACATGAGGTATTGTAGATAAGAAAACCAAAGGCAGAAAACAAACATTCCCCCTCTAACCCTTCCTTTGCCCCTGCCCGTTCTTTCTTGTTTTCTTTGCACTGCACCTTGTTTTTCTATAACTGTTCAGAAACAGTAATGACACTTTGAGATAAGATTCAGGAATGTAAAACTTCAGATCTTACAAAATCCCTTCTCCTCATCACCTTGCTCCCACCCAGCACCAAGGAAAGAGAGAGAGAGATTAAAAAAAAAGCCAAAATGACCAATTTTGCAGCATACTCTGACCATGTACTGCTGACATTATTATTGTTTAGTTTGCATGTCCCTTCCTTTCACTTGAAGGACTCACTAATGAAGAGGAGGCGGAGGAAAGCTGCTGTCTAACTGTTAATGCTTGTGAACTCCATCTTGGATGCAAAGAGATGATGCTTTTTTTTTTTTTTTCTCTCTTGAATCCTTATTGGTATTGGTGATGTGGTGTTGTTTAGCTATCACGAGGAATGTAATTTTTATACCCTTTATAACTATTTAAAGCTCAAAGAGCTGTTTCTGTTGAAAAAATCATGAAGAAATCATTTCCTCACACATATCCAAGAATTCTTCCAATTCAATTACAGACTTCATTTTTAATTCTCATAAACCATCCCTGAGGTTGCGGCATGAATTGACAGTTTGGCAGTGCTGTACGCAAACATACCCTTAACAGAATATTGTTATATTACAAAAATTAATTTCTGGACTTTTTTTGTCTCTTGACAATATGCATAACAATCTCTTAATATGCAATTTGGCTTTTAATTAATGCAGAATATTAAATAATTTCTTAAATATGAAAGTAGAAATTTCACTTGAAAAAAATCTCTTGATTAAAAATAATACTAAAAATATTTGTATTCATAGTATGGAGGCAAGAGGAAACTAAACGGATTAACAAAAGTTTTACTGGAGCCGAAAGAAAGGCAGCCCTTTGTGGACTTCTTGAACAAGAGGCGAAATTGATTGCTTCCATTGGCAGGTACAAACTAGACACCGATGAGGAGAATCGACAAAAAACAATTCTGCGCTTTCTGGGTAAGGTCAGTGAAGTCATTTCAGCATAAACAGTACCACAGATATAGGAATACAGCAGACAGTTGCCAACTGTCTGATAAAAGTCTCCCATTTAACTTTACTAGTTAAGCATGTGAATGCAAAATTTATCTACGCTTTAATTATTTGGTTTTATTCATGTCAATACAGTTCAGTGATCACAATGCAAATTCAAATTTTTTTTTCCAAGATGAGAATTTTCTATCTCTGTGACTGATGATTACTGTAGAAAGCTAAGAACAATATATCATTAAAGCTGTTATTTGAGTTTTAGCATAGCCACAAGTAGTTATGTATCTAATACAAAAATTCACTCTGAGTAGATAATTTTGTGTTATGTAACCACTGTGCACAATTACACGATTCTGATGGCACTGTTGTCAGCGTTAAAAGGTCATATTTTAACAAAATCCTAATTGCTAATTTGATATGATAAAGCATGTCAATAATACAAGTGCACACTTTATATTGTGTGAATTATAATGATGTAGGAATCCATGCATTAAACTTAAACTACGTCTATTCTTTATCTGTTTTTTGAAACTTCAAAAGACTGCCAATCAGCTTTTCTTTCAAGAATACCTTGTTCCACTTACCAAAACTAAGGATTCATTTCTGTCTATAAAGAAAAGTTTGATATTGCATTTTAATTATCAATACAAACACTTAAATAAGACTTCAAATGCTTATAAAATTACAATTTAGCCCCAAAGAATAGATTGATAGATTATTTTCCTTTTTTCCCCTATAAAATATTACCATATAGGAACTGGATTAATCGTTATTCCTCCCCTGAGCCTAGGTATACCATTTGTCTGTCTTTAAGTATTTATTCTATGTTCATGTATAGATTAGAAAGTCAAAAGGTCATTGACTGAATCATATCTTATTAAACAAAGGAACTAAATTGACTGATTTCATTGAGGCTGGAATTTCAGACTGAAGTTTTATTCTTTTATGATTTGAGAGATGTAATTTACTTCAATATTTCATCTAAAAAAACAACGATGAGGATGCTTTTGTATAAATATGATTTAGAATCACTTTTAAGGTTGAAAGTGAAACAGTTTCCGTAGCTGAATGAAATAAAAGTGCAAAGAATTGGCAAGTAGTCTAGTAGATCTTCATTGCTCTGGTACACCCACAATATTCATCATAGGTATTCTAAATAGTGTTCTTAGGTTTCAGTGAGGAATGAATTTTGACTTTTTTTGGGCATGAATAACTTGACAGCAGTGAGGACTGTTAGGCTCTCTTCAATCTAAGATGAGAAAAAGCTATTATGGGAGGGAAGATATTTTTAAAAAACTTTACCAAAGTGAATAGATAAGGAAGTAAAAGATTTACATACTTACATGAAATATAAAAGCACAATACTGGAGATACAGACAGTAATAAGAAAAAAAGTGTCATTTGTGTCTCAAGATTTTGTGTAATATTTGCTTCGGTCTGTACAAAAATATTGCTGTAAACCTAAATTGTCCTGGTAGAGCCTGTCAGATGAGCACTACAGCAGCAGAGAGCCCAAAACATAGTTACAGAGTTAAGTTTGAGAAATCTGCCAGTAGTTATCATATACCCCCCCCCAAAAAAAAAGAGAATTATCCATCTCAGTTATTTTTTTTCTGAGATCTGAATCTACATCTATCTGGACAAACATGTTTTCAGTTGCATTTGTGCAGTCCAGTTAACCTCTATTTCACAAGGTTTGTTAGTGGGGGAAGCTGACTCTGCTGTGACTGTAGATTGTGTCTCTCTTCCTTCCTGTTCACCAAGAGAGCACCAGGGGGAGGATCCCCAAGGAGGGAAGCATCCTGGATTCTGCCTGCCTGTTCATAAGATGATTTCTGGTTTTTCTAATTGACTTCAATATAAAATACAGGAAAGAAGGTCCTTTGAAATAGAAATAACATTCCAGCAACGTGTCCACTGGAATAGCCAATTTCATCTGATTGCATCCATCTGTGATGTGCGAAAGGAGAAGTGAAGTAGTAGGCATGTGCTGTGTAGTAGCTCCTTGTTTGTAAGGTTACTAAAGTGTCTGAAAAGCTGTGGACTCATGCTATACCTTAGTCAACTTTATCTAAGTCTGTACATTTTATCCTTCTTATGGCTAACATATCTCAAATCAAACAGCCCCATGAAGGTGCTTCATACCACCATAGGATTTGAGGGCTTCAGTTGGCAATCTTTACAAAGTCAGTAGTCTCACTGACTTTAGTGATAGTTTGGACTCATGAATGACCGAGATGAAATATGGAGCACCATCACTAAGCTCATTTTAAAGTAGAGCATATCCCTAAAGAAGAAGAATATTTATTTTTAATATGCCCTATGCTAAAATTTTAAAGACCTGAAACTTTAAATAAATGGCATAATGCAGTGCTTGGTCTAGTAGAAGAAGATACTGTAGAAATATCAAAAATGGTATTGCTCTTCCATATTAGGCACCTATTAGAGTTAAGTCCTTGTTTGCTCTGGTGAAACTTGATGTAACATTATTTACTTGCTGAGCTGGTGATCAGATTGTTGTAGCTCAGAGCGATACTTGTTTCTGAAGTGTGCACAGCCTAAGAGTTGGAAAGCATTTGATGGAAAAATCACCGAAATGGATACACAGTACACACTCCGTGCCAGAGAACTCCTTGAAATCTACCGCAGCATTAGCATGAACGAAATCCCCAAAGATGAGAGAATAGATGTGCTGCTAACGCTCAGACGTACAGTGAAGGTATGTTTTATTTTTTGCTTTGTTTAGCTTGAAGTTGTACTTTCCATATCCAAAGATACAATCACTTAATTATGTTGACACATAAGCAGTGCTTCACCTGGCAAACAGGTGCCAGAATCATCAATTGGCAGCAAGAAACTCATGTACTAGCTGGCATGAGAGAGTAGTTGTTACATGTCAGATATGCTCTAATTTTGTGTTGCACCTCAAGTGATGTGGTTTTTTTTTTTTTTCTTCCAGTTGTGTTATGAACCCACTGTTTTAACCTTTTTTGTGCATGTAATTAGTACGTAGTAATTTCGCTATAAAGTTTAGTTTAATATTTATTACAACTAGATAAAATCTATTAAAAGATTTTAATGAGGGTATTCTTTGGTTATTTTTTCACGGCTCTTTGAAATACTTTTTTAGAATCTCTTTTGTTTGTATTTGTCACTGTTACAGCTGGAAGTACTGATGCCCTCCACAACTCTCCACACTCTTCTACCCCAACTGATGCTACTAGTGTTTACATGAAATAGCAGCTGGCAGCATGTCTTCTAATGTTTTGGTTTTTATTCACATACAAAAATATGATAAGATATAAAATACTTTCAGGATGCTGTTGGCATCAAAATAAGGTGCAGCTTCCTGGTCTTATATAAACACATGAATACTTGGTTGTTGTTTTTGGCAATAATTCAGTCTAAAATCAGTACAGCAATGGGAATGTTGCTAGTTAATGAACTTCTGCCCATCTTAAAAAAACTCAGTATTGTTTTGAACAAATTTATGTAAATTAGCATTTTACTTTGGATAAATAAACGCTGAACTTACCGTCATTCAGCTGTTGTTATCCATCTTTGGAGACTCTGATTATCAAGTCCCCCATGTTTGTTTCTTTTTTTTTTTAACTTGCCTACTATTTGTATTTTTAATAGCTGCTATTGCATACTCAAATGAAACTTTGTAGGGAGATACTTGAGAATACTTGAGATACTAGAAGCTGAAATTTTTACATGTGCCCTGTGTCTCATCTCAGATGTTCAGTCTTTAGGGCCTTTAGATTTACCATTTCTCACACTTTTGATTCAGGGTCTGACAGCCACAGTCCTGCCACTTGAAAGCAGAATCTATAAGCACTCAGGGTGTTTTTTTTTTTTCTTTTTTTTTTTCTTTTTCTTGAAAATTACTTGGCTTGGGTTTTGTTGACCTTTTTTTAAGAGTTAAAAAAATAAAAAGGAACATTAATCAGGTCTCTCTAAATGGAGACATTAAATGAAACACTTGCAAAATCTGGTTCTTTGATTAGTACTGGTTTTCCAAGAAGAGTGAAACGGTTCAGAAAAATGTATAAGATTTTGGTTTTATTAGACTAGATAGAATGGCCACACATGAAATTTATGAAATTTGAGTAGAAGTCTAAAATTGTCCTGTTTTGTACATGAAACACAATGTTTCTAAGATAATAAGGGGTCTTTTTGTTTGTTTGTATTGTTTTCTTTTTGGTATTGTTTGTGAACATACAAAAAGATAAATTACATGGAATCCGTCTTTTTTTTTTTTTTCTATCTATGTTAATTTTTTATATAATTTTTTATTCATGTACTTTTTCTGTGCTTTCAGGAACACGATTGTAAATTAACACAGGAAATAATAGAATTGATTGACAGAGAAGTCGATCTTATGATGAGAGATGTGAAAGAATGCAACTTAGAAGGGCTGAGGAAAAGAATTTGTACTTTATTTCTACAGTATATTAAAACTCCAAAATTTAACCCTGAAGTTGCTAAAATACTTAAGGTATATTACTGTTAACGCGGTCTGACAGAGGGGCCAGCAAACTAAAGACAGAGAAGGGGAATGGGAAAGAGTTTGATACTAAGGACAGATTCTAAATGAAAAAAATACTGAAAAATTACTTTGGAAAGTTAACAATTTAAAGCAAAGAAGTTGATGATTATCTGCATACATAAATGTGCCAGCAACAGCACTGGGTGAGAATGTTTGAGGTCTTTATATAGTTCATGAATGAAGGGAATGACTTATGTGACTGGTTTTAACAAGTAGAATAAAAAGATAGGTTTGCTTTTGGTCTTTCTTAAAAACAGTATCTAGTGGATATTTTAAAATAAATATTGCTAACATTTAAATATTAGACTATTTGGAAAAAAAAATATGTAAAATGTATTCCTGATACTCCTGGGATTACACACTGGTTGTAGTCAGATGTTCTGTAATAAATTGACCTTTTCTTTTTTTGAAAAAAAATTGATTTTTAGGTTCCACCGGATCCCTTACAGCTTTATAAAAATGTGTACTTCTGCCAGAGCTGTCAAAATTACTTGCCGTCTTCCGAGTTTGCTGTTCCTGCTAGTTCACGCACCGTTGGCAGGTGTCGTTTGTGTTGTAAGACCGATAACGAGGCTCGGAAGAGAGAAGTGTTTCTGAAGTACAGACTTATGCTAACAAATCTCAGAGAATCTGAAGCCAATTATGAAGATGACGCCAAAATTGTTTACTTAATTCAGGTACTATCTGAAAGAACATTGCCAATAATGAAACCTAGTGACTTTGGTTACATTTTTTTTCCTTTATTTTGTATATGTTCTTTATAAGAGAGATTGGCTAAATGGTACAGGACTTCTTCCTGTAGTATGGAAGCTCTCAAGTTCTGGAAGTATAGCTGTGCTTTCAAAAGTGATTTCAAACAATACAGTAAAAGAAAGTGGAAGTCTAGCTGATGGATCAATCAATCAGATGCTAAGAATTCTTTTTCTAGTTCTGCAGTGGCCATCTTGTTGCTTGAAGACATTGGCATCATCATTAAAGCGACAATAATGTTTGCATCATTATAATGCCATTCAAGATATAATGGTTTTAAAGTATTTATAGACCACAGATAAGAATTTGTCTTAGTAAAATGACTATATTATTTTATGTTTTCATAAGGCAAAAATGAAGAAGCTGAGGTTTTGACGTTCTTGTTCAATGTTAATATTTATGTTTGGAGGTGCTACTTGTTTTCCTTCATTAAGAGTGAGAATCATTAATTATGTTAACTGTATAAATTATTTACCATCATCTGTATTCATCGTATGTATTACTATTAAGTAGCTAATGTTTCTGGTGTTGCAGAGTCTCCTATAGATAAAATCCTCTAATATTTTTTCCATAACTAACATAGAGAAGAACTAAAGAGGGTGACAGAAAACCTTACCAAAATTTGGGGGCAATTCATGACTTAACGTATTTTTCTTTTTTTCATTCAAGAGACACCTTTTAATTGATGATTAGTAGTGATTTCAGATGTGTAATAGTAAATTAAATTAACCCTAAACAATGTGGAAAATGCATCTGCACACCTTTCTGCACTAGAGGACCTTTACAGACAGGCCTTCCACTGTTTGTGTCTTTTACATGACTATGTGATGTGATAACTTCATTAGGTCAAATGCATAACAGTATCATGTACATAATAAACTCTTTATAGGCAGAGGGAGAAGAAGAAAGCAAAGTAGGCAGTGAGTCATGATTGGGGATTTTATCATCTTCATTTCCGATATTCTCCAGACAAAATTATTCTGATTATATGTAAACTTAACATAATTTAGCACATAATGATAACTCATTTATTGATTAACATAAAAATAAGTGCCACACCACACTAAAGGAAAATGTGCTGTATATCTAGACATTGTTTAGCCAAGTGATTAACCAAGGTATATGCATAGAACTGTGTTTCACCTGGAGCTTTCTTTGGATGCTTACATGATTACAAGACTTTCCTTTAGAATTAAACATGCATCTTTCTGATCACTGTTTTCAATTCCAGGTACAAGATATGCAGTACATGGTTGAGAAAATATGGGATTGTCAGTCAGCTCTTAGCGCCTGTGATGACCTCTATGATTTGGTTATGGTCAGATGGGATAAGCGCCATGAGTGGTCTCCATGGAACACTATTCTGTTGACTAAAGATGAGGCAGATGCACATCTTAAACTGTGCAACCTTCAGGAGGTAGAGTTTCTTTAAATATTTATGTTATATTTTAAGTGAATCTGATGAAATTTGTTCAAATTACAGATTGCTTATAGCTGTTCACATTTAGAGTGGCCTTTTGTGAACATTTAAATATTGCATCTGCATAATTAAATAAAACAGACATTAATCCAGAGAGCAGTTGACACAATGGACCTCACATGCATGTTCCTACACTTTGTCTTGCCCTATTTTTTCCTCCAGAAGTACAGAATCTAAATGATCTCATCTGTGCTGCTACTTTCTGAGGACAGTCCCATGCCTAGGCTGTTCCTTCAGCTGGTCTCAGAATTGTATGTCCTGGATGAAAACCATTAACCATAAACTGTATGGCAGTTGTATGTCTGTGATTTCACACATATTTTTTCCCAATTAGTTTACTAGTATCAATTTGACATTAAATAACAGAGTGGTTATATATAGTGCTTTGCTTACAGTTTAAGCATTTTTGATTTAAAAAATTGACTGAATTTACGTTATAGGGCTGTCATGTAAGTGAAGGTGTAATCTTATAATTTGTAAGGGGACAGTAAAAACTGTCTCCAAAAAAGTGTTCCCAGTTGGAATAATTGAAAAAAATTCTTAAAGAAATCTTCTATCTAGATATGGCAGTCCAGTAGATATCTCACTCCAGTGAAGATCATATGGTAGAATACTTAGCTTTCTAAGGCACAAGCAAATCCTGCAAACTGCTTTTTAGTAATGGATTACTAAACCTTTCTCCTTAGGTTACTGATTTATTGAAGTGATTCAAGGTTTTTGTTGTGTAGTGTCTGTTTGTTCAAGGTGTTCTTAATTCAACTGCAAACAGAGTATGTGTGTATTACATATGCAATTTCTGTTGTCATTAATTACCTACCTTTTTGGAAGCCTTGAGAGAATATGTGAGAACTAAACAGGCAGAGAAAATGAATTACTCTGTCAATGAAAGGTTTGCTTTGGGGACAAAATAAATCGGTCACAGAATTCTAAAAAGAAATGGAATTCTGACATCCATGATATATATACACTTGAACTGGACTTTCAAGCAGAAACTTACTGTGTTTGCAAGCATTAAAAATCTGTTTCAAACTGGAAATTCCCTTTTTGAGTCTTCCTTTTCAATTTCACTCAGCAAAACTCTTTAAGCAATGTGAACCTAGAAACATATCTGTGCATGCACAGATTTATGTTACTGGCATTGTGGAGGGAAGAACTTCTTTGGCTGGCAAAGGATCTGATTAAACATTTATCTGGATTAATTACTTTGGATGTCACAGTCAAAAGATGCTATTAACTTAATTATGTCCCGAATTTATACTCGTGTTTTAAATATGAATGATAACTTCTAGTAATGGTTTTATTCATTTTTGCTTGACTAAAATAGAAACATTTTTGATTAGCTTGAAATTTATTTTCAGCATTGAATTCTTCCCAAATAATGAAACTTAAACTACATATGAAAAGTATATTTCAGCCTTTTCACATCACTCAAGTATAGTGTAAAGCAAAAAGTGAATAAACTTCATCTATGACTATAAGTAAATTAAATCTTGTATATTGTTTCTCATTATACACAGTTTCCAAAGGAACAGTTACTTTTTTTTATTCCTAATATTTTCCTTCAAACTTTACTGTTAACAGGTCTGAAATACTGTTTTTTACAACAGCTTCTATATGATGGCATTGAGCATCTGAAGGTTGATAATAATGCATGCCATGCACCACAGCTTTGAGCATACCTCAGTGGTATAAATTCCAAAAAGAAGGAAGAGAAAGGCTTTGCAAGCCTACTTGAAAGCTCCAAATTATTTTCATTTATTTCTTTCAAAAAAAATATAGCCACCTCTAGCAAGGAGTATTCTGCCTTGGCTGGTGACCAAAGCTTGGTTTCAAGAAATGAATATCAAATAAGTAAAAATAAGACAAAATAGAAATTGAATGTTATGAGTTGGATCGTTGCCTTTCATTCAGTGAAATTAAATGTCCTCCTAACTGCTTCCTTTAATAGTTGTTCTTTCTAATAATGATGGCAATAGAAATAGCAAGTTGGGTTTTTTTTTTTCCAACTAAATATTTACAAGGTACTATGAGTTATTAATAATAAATAATCATTGTATTATCACAGAGATTTCTTATATTCATCACTTACAAATATTGTTATTTAAGCATTGCCTTTTTATTTTTCAAAGGTAAGTAAAAATGATTTTATATAAAGAGGTGTTAATGAATCTTGTCTTGGATGGGTAGAAATGTCAGCTGTTTTGCTTTTAAAGATGTGGTTAATATTTCACAAGGAGTGATCAGTAGTTTCAGTAGTTTCTAGTAATGCGCTGCAAAGTAGCAGTATAGAACAGCTAAATATTTTATTTTCTTACATATTTTTAATGAATAAATTATATGACATAATCATTAAATAGTCATTATTTAAACTGTGTAAAATATAAAGCAGCATATAGATTGCTGGCTATTTTAATTGTGTTTAATGCAATTTGCATTTCCTTTCCTTTCAGGCATATGAAGCGGTATTTATTCACAGAATAAACCGTAAGCATATCCAGGCAAAAAAACACTTTGCTCAGATTCCAGCGATGGCATCCGTTTTGCACAGGACTGGCAATCAGGCTAATGCAAATGAATGTTTAATAGCTAAGCCCATTCCTGGTACAAAAGCATAACTTGTAGGATATGTTAACCATATTATCGATTAATATGATTTCCCTGATGTCTTTTTATTTAAAAATGTCTTTTCTTCACCAATACCTGAATAATTACATACACAAATGTGTGAGGATAAAATAATTTTATCTTGACCAGTCTGCATTTCTGCAATTAACTGCATTTCACATTTTACAGCCACCTTGTTTTAAAAGTATAATATTGTTGATGAGCTTTTTCAATTCCAAATAAATATTGCAGCAGTGACTATCTATGTGTGCCTGTGTTGCTTGAAACATTTTGTCTGCAATAAAAAGTACTCCTGCTGAGGAAATGTAGCTAAGTCTGTGTCACTTTTTTTTTTTTTTTTAATTACAAAAGTAATACAATATATTTTTGGTTCTTTTTGAAAATACTTGTGCAAAAGAATAACTTTACTTTTTTGGCTGACCCTACTTGTCATAATGGAACTGCCAGCATGTATTCATTGTGTCCAAGACCTTAAAATTAATGTAAATCAGGGTCATTATCTGAAGTACACAAACCAGTCTATTTTGAACTTGTTAATTTCTTGAATACTTTGTGTTATTACAGCAGAAGAAAGTGCTCTCTTTAAACATATTTAGTTATGCATATGTTTGGTTATAGTTACATAGAAAAGTATTACATGATATCTTTAGGACAAGAGGAAATAGCTTCAAGATGCACTAGGTTCAGGTTAGACATTAAAAAAAATTTCCACATGGAAAGAATGGTGAAGCATTGGAACAGGCTGGAGGTGGTGGAGTCACCATCCCTGGCAGTGTTCAAAAAAACGTGTAGATGAACTGTCTACAAGTTCTATGAACTTCAAGGCTCTCCAAGTGCATATGATGTTGAAATCCATGGAGTAGAGGCCTTGCACATTTGATTCAACTAGGTCCTTACTAAAATCATCCAAATCATCCTTCAGGTGTTGGATTTTTTTTTTTATTTTTTTTTATTTTTTTTTTTTTTTTTTTTAGACAACCATTGGTGGAGTGGAAGATAACAAGTGTAAAGAGGTGTACTATTACCTGCGTGATACATGCTGTCTTATTTGGCCTTCAGCCCATGTTTTCTCCAAAAAAAAATCTATTAATTTGGCAGAAGCCCAATCTTAGAAGCCACTTCTATTCTAAGACTCTCATCCTGGGAAAAACAGTAGCAGCTGGATTGCTCGTATGCTTAAAGTTCTGCATGTATTGAACTAAAGTTCACTACACTGCTCTTGATAAAAGCCATGAGGCCGTTGGCCTTCATGGCTCCATGGGCACACTGCTGGCTCATGCTCAGTCAGCTCTCGACCAACACTCTCACATCCTTTTCTGCCATGCAGCTCTCCAGCCACGCTGCCCTAAGCCCATAGTGTTACACGGGATTGTTGTGACCGAATGCGTTGTGACCCAACGCTTGGCCTTGTCGAACCCCATACCATTGGCCTCAGACCAATGATGCAGCCCTTCCAGATCCTCCGCAGAGCCTTCCTACCCTCTAGCAGATCAACTCTTCCTCCCAGCTTGGTTTCATCTGCAAACTTGCTGAGGGTGCACTCAATCTCCTCATCCAGATCATTGATAAAGATATTAAAGAGGACCAGCTCCAACACTGACCCTTGGGGAACACCATTCATGGCCAGTCACCAGCTGGATTTAACTCCATTCACCACCACTCTCCTGGCCCGGCCATCCAGCCAATTCTGCCTCCTGCAAAGAGTATACTGGTCTAAGCCAGGAGCTGCCAGCTTCTCCAGGAGAAGGCAGGGGGTGACTCTGTCAAAGGCCTTATTGAGGTCTAAGTAGACCATGTCCACCAATGTTTCCCTCATCCACTAGGTGGTCACCTGGTCATAGAAGGAGGTCTGATTGGTCAGGCAGGACCTGCCTTTAATGAATCCATGTTGACTGACCTTGATCCCTTGGTTGTCCTGCACATGCTGTGTGAATTACGAAGAATGGGAGTTCTCTGCATTGCAGCAGTAAGTACTAGAAAAGTTGGCTAAGAATATTGGGGCCAGATTAAACGTTATGTTTTGAGGAGTATTTTTATAATAAATCAGTGTGTATTTATATGATATACATATATGCTTAATAATATCCATATTCTACAATGTGCATATAAGATAGATCCCAAATTGCTGCTTTATTGGAACCTGACTGCTTTTAGCAGCAATTTGCATATGAAAATTTCATCTGTGTGAATGAGAATTGAGCTGTATTTGCAGACCAGTAACAAACATATTTGAACATATTATCTACCCGGTGAATAGCAAAGCTCTCAAACTACCAAATTCTTATTCTATTCCAGTTGGTAGCACAAACGTTTTTGAAAGATACTTTATAGTTTTTGCTATTCTACTGTGTCACAAGTTTTTTTTCAAAGATCTTGATATCCTACTTATCCGACATACAGCTCAATAGAATGTGAAAAGCAATTCTGTCCTACTCAAGCTTTGTGCATTGGTGTGAGCACTAGGTTTGTGAAATTACTCCTACTCTTGCCAGTACGAGAAAAAATTTAAATACTGGTTTGAGAGTAGAGGGCTGACATTTTCCTTGCAGAGTACTAAAGTTTCTGAACATTTTCTCTCGCCTAGCTGTTTGCAGGTGATTGAACCCACAGCTACCTCAACCTGGGGGTGAAGTTCAGTTGTTGTACAGCCAGCTGCTTGTCTCCAAACAAGATGAGTGCAGTTCATGCTTCCCAGCATTACCATCTCTGAGCTTATGAAGTGCAAGGTATTGAAAACAGCTCATGAGTTAAGCAGCCTTAAAAATGTGAAAGAGTGTTACAAAATAAGGAGGACTCTCAGCCTCATGAAGTGGAGAGGTCATAGCATAACAAATAGGAAGGGGACAATAACTTGCAGCTGTTGAGTTTGTTACCTGTAAAAGTACATGTTTTGAAATGAACATAGCTTGTTTTGTTGTTTGCGAAATTATTTTTCAGCATATCATCTTCTCCAAAGAGGTAAACAGAATTATGAGGAAACAGAGTAAGATGGTTTTAAAAATGAGAACATGGAGGAAAATGTGAATGAAGACAGAAGTGAATTTGAAAGAAGGATAAAGGACTGAGCAGGACAGACTTAGGGAAGTGACAGCCAAAGTATTAAAATTAAATATTAATATTAAGAAAGCAGCTACACTCCTCCTGAACTACAATCTCATATTTCACAGGCTGTGACTTTGAGAAAGTCTCTCTCTTTCTGCACTTGTCTTTCTTCTTTTATATGATAGTTAATTAGCCGTAAGTCAATGTTTATGCAGGCAAAGCAGTACAGTATTCCTAGCAACACTGCTGGAATTCTTTGACTTAAATGATTTGAGGTGTCAAGAGAGGAGATATAAAAGGAACATTCATTATTTTTGAAGCAAACTTCAAATGACTGCCTAGTTTGAAATACAGCTTTTCTGTTTATAACCTGCAGAAACTCATTCCTTTATACTATGTTGCGTCTCCTTGGGTAAGGTCTAATACCAAAGTCAAGTGAACATCATAACGCAAGTTTTCAAGGTCAGGTATCTCTTGCAAACAGCAGCTTTTCTTTGATAACTTTAAGACTTGTTAGAAAGGAGCCTTATTTTAAATTAATATTTAAGAAAAATGTATACTTAAAATCAGTAGAAAAATAACCTTGATATAATCATTATCCTCAACATTTCCAAGTCTTATAGATTGTAAGTGTTCCTCAGAATTAGCATTAGTAGTACTACTGTCTTACCTTCATAGGACAGAGTAATTTTTAAGGTGTTTGACCTAAATAATTTGGGATATTTTTAGGGATATTTTTAGGTGTCAGAGTAGTATCTAGGACACATCTAGTACCATTTTGTGATTCAAAAAGATTTTTTTTTTGTATAAGCTCTCTGACAAGAAATTTGAGTTTCAGTAGACAATAACATAATGTCATCTGACTATTTTATAATGTTTTCAGTGTCTTACAGCATGACGCTATAGAGAGCAAAACAGTTTTCTTGCTTCTATATAGTGTCTTTAAGATCTCAGCAGATTTACCTTCAATTGTTATTGCATATTATTAGGAAAATAAAATGTTCAGGTAGAGGATATTTTCTTGCTTATTTGAGAACTGAGTAAATTCTCTAAATGCACAGCTGCTAATCTTTGCTTGGATTTCAGAATGTTACTCACAAAATGATTGTGGAATTTACAGGAAACAAAACCTGTGCTTTGCAGTCTAGATTTTTCCTGGATGATGTGATCAAGTGATCACAAACTGTCCCTGCATCTTCAGAGAAGAACAAACTGTAAGTTGAAATTTTCACATTCTCACTTCAGAGTAGTAGCTAAAGTGATAGGCTTAAGAAGTCTCTTAAATCCTAGCTTAAAGGTTGAGTCCATGAGGAGTCCACATTCCAGAAATTCTTCCAAGACATAGATACACCTTGTCTAACAAGGAAAAGGTGTCCACCTGACTTTTATTTTTTGGCACTAGCAGAGACACAAGGCCAATTATGACCTGCAGCTTCCTTCATTGGAGTCTTTCGTGAGCAGGACTGTTAAAGCAGGAAGCAAAATTTGTATGCCACCCACCTCCAACACCACTGTTAAGCCTTTTCCAGAGGGAAAAGCTCCAGCTGTCCTCCTATAAGCACAAGTGGATAATATGTTAATTTGTCATAGAAGATCATGCATTTTGCCTTCCCTCTCCCAAGAGGAGCCTCTGTAGTTTTTCCTGGTTGTAAATTCCCCTATTTATGTTTCAAAGGGAGAGAAACTCAGAGTAATCACTGTGCACCTCCAAAAAGTCGTGTCCCAAAAAGATGCCCCAATTAGCAAAGCATTATTTCCATTCTTATATCAAAAGGTGATTGTAAACAATGATAAAAGAGAATTACAGATTAAGTAATGTGGGGGGAGCAAAGCAACCAACATTTGGCATTTTAGAAAATACTTTTTTTCAGAAGGAAATAGTACTAGTAATAGCCAAGATAGAAAATATCTTCTGAGTCCTGAATTAATTTATTTTTATTTCTTTTCCTAAAAGAACCAAATTCATATAAGTCTGTTACCTGATCTGAGGATAAGACTCTTTAATATACTGAGGTAGTACTGTGTTAGCTCCTAAACCTGTGGCTTCAGCATCATATTTCCATGCAAAAATTGACGTTGCTTTTTTTTTTTCTACTTGCCTTTAGGTGACTCCTTTTTTGCTTATCTCACACTATAAAATGTCCTTGTTATAAGAGTTGTCCCTTTCAGCCCAGCTTACAGTCTTTACCTTCCTCCCACCGAAATCTGACATTCACACTTTTTTAAAATTCATATTTTTTACATCAGGAATGAAGAATTATGAAGCCGAGGAGATTTTTTCTCCTTCTTTTAAAGATTTGTAAGTGAAAGAATTTAAGCCTCCTTCATTTTAGTGTTTTCTAATTCTCTGTTATTTCTTCTGAGTCCCATATTTCAACTTTGACAGGATGAGAATTATGTGGGATATGTGCCATACATGGGATTGTAATGTAAGTGTGTATAAATTCAGAGAAATGGGTAGGAATAGAAGGTAAATATTATGGAATATCAATATTATAACTTCATTTTTAATAAAGTTATTTTAACTGAGCAGAGATATAGTAGTAGTATAGGTTTTCTTCATTGTTTTGTAATGATTTCACAGTAGTATGATTTTCAGGATTTTCAAATTAATGCTGGATTTCAGAAAGATCTTCAAGCAGTGGTTGCATCCTGACAGTGTTGGTCGTATTTACCAACCAGTGGAGGAGACCCTCAAGATCCTGTTTTTGGTTGGATCATAAAGAGAATAGTAAGATATACTTCTTTACTGTTCTTTTTGCAAAGCAAGATTCTTTGCATCATGCCAGCTAAATGCATGTTGTCTATAGAGCCACAGCCTAAGAAGGCATGGGGTTGAGTGGGATCTGAAACAGTGTAGTAGTAATGTACTATTTCTGTAGAATGCAGTGCAGATCCAGCACATACTGCAAAAGTCCTGCTGAAAATTCTAGTGAAAATGTCTTTAGTATACCACAGACAATTACATCGTGCACTCTTGGTTTATTTAATGCTGACCTTCAATTCTTCCTTTTTTGTTGTTGCCTTTTTTCTTTTTTTCTTTTTTTTTTTTTTTTTAATGAAGAGTAATTGTAAGCACTAGCTGGAAAGAATTACAGTACACTTTGTAGACAGAAGGTGCACACAAAAACTGTCAAGAGTATTCTGGAAGGCTATGAGAGAAACTGGATCTCTGATTTTCTAGTATATAACCACGGAGTCCATTTCTGGTATTAAAGAATTTTGCCCGCACTGACCAATTTATTCAATTTATACTAAATTCTCTTTAGAGAATTTCTACCAATTCTACCCTCGGTCCTTTATGCTGTGGACTGTAGTTTAATCTTCATGTTTTCTTAAGCAAAAAACAAACAAACAAAAACCCACACAATCATTTGAGAAATGGGAGATGGAGCGTTTCTAAACTGTCTCTGACTAGAAAAGGGAAAGTTCAACTGAAGTGTTACCTTGTAGTAATGGCAAGAAGAAAAGGTTCAAATAGGCTTATTACTTTCTTCAAATTTATTATTTTTGCTAAGTCTCAGAAAACTGATTTCAAACTGGAGCGATGAAATAATTGTCTTATATTAGACTACAGAGATGTAACAATACAGAGATGTACTGCCAATGAAAACAAAAGAACTTCACATGTCAAGTTACTTGTGCTCAGATTCAGAAGTGAATATTCATCCTGCCCTCTCTTTACGTCTTCTCTTATCACAATAATGATTATTGTGTTTCCTTATTTCTCACTTACCTCAGCTTGTTATAATATAGCTAACAATTTCTTTTGTGTATCATCAGTCTTATATCTTGTTATGGTCAGAAAGAGGCTTCCATACCCTGTGTTGAATATGAAACAGTGTTTATTGTCTGATATGAAGAAATGCCACATCATTGCTTTGACCTTGCATAAGCCTTGTGAAGTACTGAAGGCATATCAGGTTCTGATATGATTATAAATTTGCTCCTGACTTTTGATTATTTTGGGGTTATGGGTCAGTACCTCTCCATGCAAAAGATAGTTGAACAATTCCATGCTTTGGTAGATACATTCCAAACTTACCATTTTCTCACTCTCTTCTTGTTGGAAGCAGCAATGGATAGACTTAGTGTAGATTTCAAACCTGCCGACACCCAAGTATGTGACATCAGCTTTCAATACATGCAAAAGAGCTAAGTTGAGGCACATGATAATATATAGCAGGGAAAGTTATGCAGAAAATATTTTGTACAAAACACATAACTTTCCTGTAAACTCCATTTCGAAGCTGAGTGAGTCTGTGGTTGTCAAGTGTTAGAAGAGGTGTTTGAAAAGCACAGATCTTGCATGCACTGGAATAATATTTTTTCAGGGGAATATCTGTACTTACACTGCACACAGTTTTATGGGCCACTTAAGCCATGAGATGAAAGGTAATAAAACTATTTACAGCTTTAATCTTTGAATTAAGGAATTCCATGTTTTGAAAAATCGCACTGTTGCCATAGAGCAACCTCACCCAGCAGCCTGGCTGGATCCGGATCATGTCAGCTAAACGAGAAATGCAGCTTGCTTCAGTTTATGCTCAGACTTTTCTTTGCAGCTAGCCAGCTATGTACGAACTTGCCTGGAATCATGGCACAGCTTGACACTGCTGCTTTAGTCCAGCTGTTGTGCACTGTGACTGTGCTGTTCAAAGTGACTCTGGCAGTGGAGCATGCCCCTATGCTGCTTTGGTCAACCGGGAGGTAAGAAATCTCGTAAGGGTACCTCTGTAAGTAGTTGCTTTATGTGTGTGTGCGTGTGTGCGTGTGTGTGTATGTAAAATGTAGTGCGTTTAATCAGCTGAAGTAAATAAAAAATTGCTTAGCTCTGCTCTCATCTCTGGGCAGCAATCTAACTGTTGAATTTGCCCATTTTTATTTATAATTTTGTTGTTCAAAGATGGGCAGAGAAAAGTAAACAAAAAATCCTAAAATCTGAAGTAGATCCAATTTACTCACTCTTAGCAAACCTCAAACCCTACCACCATTAGTGATATCTTAATTAAAATTCTGTTACATAAGGCGAAAAAAATGGAGCTTACCAAAATCTCTATAGGCAACATTTTTTTTTTAACTTTAATATTCTTTTTAAAGCAGGGTATTTTTAGTAGAACACATTGATTTTTGTATAGTGTATGTTATTAGAAAGGATCTAGAGGTTGTAGAATTTTAAAGTTACAAGCAATACTTGAAAATCAGGATTATTGAAGGAGAGTACCTTTGAAATAGGACTTAACCTGTTTTGAAAGAGCAAGACTGGTTTCAGGAAATGTAGACTTATTTTTATTTTTTTTCCAGCTAGAAGTTTTATTCAGATACAATTTAAAGATTTTATATAATTATTTGGCATTTCCAGAAATACAGTCACTTGGGCAGAGCAGAATCTCCAAGTGGGATACTGAATACATAAAAATATAAGCAGACTGTGCAGTGCTTGCTCATAAAACCATTTCTGCAGATTTTGTTTAGCAAGATTTATCCAAGTTTTTATCACAGTAAATCTGTGTCAGAGACTTGAAAGAAAATGTTTCTAAAAGACTTACAGGCTCCCAGAACTGCTTGGAAGGGCTAAAGGCAAAATAATGATTTCACTACAGAGTAGGAGGTGACAGACCTGCTGCACCTTAGGCTTTCTGTGTGTCCTTTGCTTCATGGAAATCACTCCAATCTCTCTCCCTTATTTTTGCCTCCACCTTTCTAAACTTATTTATTTAAATTGTTAATGTCTAGTGGAAAGTTTATCTAATACCTTCTGGAAGTAATGTCTGATTAGTTTATTTGGTTGCAAGTAATATGTACTTATTTTATTCAGAAGCATTACACTTAGTTTAACAGGCTACCTGATCTCTTCCGGGTATTTGCTCATTTCTGTAGTATAAATAGTCCTTAACGTCAACAGTATTTAGAGTCTGTCATAATCCATTCAGGTGGCTTCATAACCATAAAATACTTTCCTGTACCATGAATAATAGCCTTGCAGCATATGTCACACGTCACTTTTGCCCTACAAATAAATAAAAGGGGATGAGGATTCCTGCCAGGTCCCCTTGTTCGCATGACTACTTGTATGTCCCTGGATAGGGGGTAATGCTGCTTCCAAACTTCTCTGGTCATCATCATCTCCTATCATCAACTCCTGTCTCTCTTGAGACTTGATTCTTTTCTACATTAGTTGCTTCATTAATTTCTAGGATGTTATTTATGATCTGCTATTCTGTAGAGGGAAAAAAGAATCAAACCAATGGTTTCTTGGGAGCTAATTTTCCCTTCGGGCAGCTGTGCTGGATTCAGTATACCTTTCTTGAGACTTTTAATCCATTCTTCAGCACGTTCAAGACATTATGAATTATGTGTTTCCCATTAAGAAAAGAAGTAAGATTGTTAAGATTGAAATCTGGGAACTAAATCTTGAAGCTTTTGGATCTCTTGGGGAATTTTTTTTTTTGTATTGGCAGGCACAGGAGGATTCAGAAATGTTAGAAACATGAAGAGTTAGACTGAATAAGCTCTTCAGTAAATCCTCTCCATGTAAAGTGCTATCTAGAGAAACATGCTACATTTATCATCTTTCAGATGTTATGTTTTAATCTTGAGGGCCATGGAGAAGCTGAATTTGAAAACAAAGGTGCGTGATGTTAAATATGTTTCTTTCTAGTGTATTTTCGCAATTGTATTTCTTCCCTGTCAGTAACAGCACCTTTGACATAAGTCTTCTAATCTGTTCGGCAATTTCAGAAAATGAAACTCTGGTCTATGGGGAGCCTCAACATGTGGGAACCAGTAAATGTTACCATGTTGACGTTTTTATTAGCCTCTTTTTTTTTTTTTTCTGAATAAACAAACTAATGTTTCAGCACCAAGGACTTTTTTTTTTTTTTTTTACATTCAAAATGTGTAATATGTTCACCCTTAAGTAATATGGAAAACTGAAAGACTTCTAAACCTCTGTATTTAAAATCAAGTAAATGTTGGAGAGAGTTGTTTTTTAGAATAGAAGTGATTCTAACATTCAAGAAGAGATTGTGTTTCCTTTGTCCTAGTCCCCAAGTTATATAAATATGACACCTGTTGTTAGCATAAGCAAAGTCTTATCAGTTAATCCAAGGTAGTCATAAACACTAACTTTCTGCCAGAGTTCAGTTTTCAACTTGCTCTAGTGCAGATTGTTCAGGTTTCTGCAAAAATAGAGCAAGAAAATCAGGACAGTGGACTGATAAAACCAGTTTCGTGTTTGCATAACTAAAACTTTTTTTTTTTTTTTCCCAGAAAGGAGTGTTCCTCCTACAATGACCTTTGCATTTTTAAAAGCTATGATTTTGTTAGGGAAAAATTAGTTCTGGTGAAAGTCAGTGAAGTAATTGGCAAGGAGAATCAAATTACTTTTTTACATGTAAAAATAACTTCTGTCTGCATAACCCTTCATGTTCTCCACTTGTTGTTTTGACAATGATGCAAAGTTTTAAGTGTGTGATCTCCAAGTTTATGAAAACTGGAAATAATACTAGATTTAGGAAGAAGGGTAACTAATTCACTTTGTGTGAGTGTGCCCTCCAGGGTAAAATTTGGAATTCATAGATTAAAAGAAGTTGAAATTCATCAGTCTAGTCCACCCCCTTAACCCAGATTAATTACTATGGGTATGGCATATGGAGAACGATGAGGTGGGAACAAGTCAGTAGGCTGTAATGTCCCACTTCTCACAAAGCAACACTAGTATAGCAGAACATTCTCCAAAATGACATTAGCCTGGAACAATGAGCCTTCAACTTAAATAACCCGTAAACTAATACCCTTTGATTTCAATGTTGAGAGGAACCTCTCTTTCTTACAACAGAGTAGAGAGGGGCCTCTGATTAAAATTAGCCTTTGTGCCCCCTCATGTGTCTGTTTCAGGAATACCTTTTGCTTGCAAGCAAAACTAAGAACGTATCATGTAACACTACCTGCATTTATTTTCTTCTTACAGTGGGAGATCTTTTATGGAAAATCCAGATGTTTTGAGGTGTTTTGAGGTGCTAATACCAAATTGCACAGTTGCAGTGCTTCTTAAAGCTGTAAGAAGCTTTCTGAAAAATCAGTGGGAGGAAATGGCACATAGAAGTGAAACCAGAGAGTTATTTTGGCTATAACTCCTATGGATGTATATTGCGCTGTAGTGCTTGAGAAGCTTTTTACTTTTTCTTTTTTTGTCATATAATCACCAGTTTTCTTTCTACTGCTGCTACTAGTAATGAAGACATGTAAAGTTAGTGTCTAGGAGTGGTATTTAAGTAAACTTAGTGTCTAGGAGTGGTCTCTGTTTACTTCTTCTGTACAGGAGAAAATATTGTTTCTTATATGGTGTTCACGTGATGACTGAAAGAAACAACTGAAAAAAAATGTAGCAGAGATTCCAAAAGCCATCTGCATAACAAAGATGTAAGATTATAAGATGAAAGATATGGAATTCCTTAACTAACAGGCTATTCTTCCCATACATTCCCATACAAAAAAATCTTGAAAACTTTATTTCCATCAAAACTAACTGCCCAAATCCTAAATAGCCAGAACTGCCCAAATACCTATTAAAAGAAAAAAACTAAAACCACACAGTTTAGAGAAGGTATTTTATTATCCCAATTTTGCAATACTCTATATGCTTAGATTTGTTGTAAAATCACAGCAGTTAGGGGAGAAAGAGAGGCAAGAACAAGCATAGCTGTACTTCCTTTCTTCCCTGAATCATCTGGCTCCTACAGGGAGAAGAGAGCAGTTGAGCCTTAAGCTTCTTTCCCTTTTAGCTATGAGCATACACGTTAGCAGAGATCCTCACCCATATGAGCCCCCCATGGCTGAGGATGGTGGCTCTGTGGTAGAGAGGTTAAGTCTAATATGATTGGCATACAGATGACTGCGCAGAAGGCTGTGCATGTTTAGTCGTAAAATTTGTAGTGGCAATCAATGCATATATTGGTGTACTGACCATTTCTTACTATGCCCGACACACTTTTCCTGGCCAGGGGCCTATCCTTGCTGTTTTGAAAGATCTCTGCCATCCCTGTGTGTTCCTTTTCCGCCTGCTCGAGGTGAAGGATTGGAGCAGTTCCCTGAATCCAGGCATAGCTTTAGGTCATTCATGAGGTGCTGCCTGTATCAGTCAGGTATCATCCTCTTAGTAAAACACGTTGATCCTTCCCATCTGAACCATATCCAGAATGTGCATTCAGCTTATACCAACTAGTTCAATAGAGAGTGTTGCCTTGAAGACTGGAACATCTAGTACTCAGCGCAAGAGAAACAAAATAAATGTATCCCTAACATGGTGAGTGTGGATATTGGGAAAACACTGCTAGAAAGCTAGCAAAAACTGCCTCAAGGAATAGGCAATAACTTGGAAGCAGTTATGCTTTCTAATGGGATCAGTGTAGCAAGAACAGGCAATAACTTGGAAGCAATTATGCTTTCAAATGGGATCACTGTATGTCTAAAATCTATATGTATGGCATTTCTGAGTTCAAGACAACAGCCTTTGCCATTGCGCTGCTCTGTGTAACTTCTGCTCATGTGTTATTTTTTTATTTTCAGCTATAGAAAAGAGCTCAAAATTTGCAGTCTTTCTAATATTTGGCATGAAATAGATTTTATCAATCAACTGATTCACTGATAAACATAGCAAATGGTTCATTATCATTTCTCATCACATTCTCTAACATCTCACATTAAATCTATCTTCTTTGCCTTTAGTATTATTGACATTTTGGTGTGGCTATGCAAATACAGCAAATATTCATAGAGTCAGGGTGAAAGTTGGCTCCTCAATAGTCATTTTGAATCAGTGGGAGATTTTTTTTTTAATATTGTATTTTTAAAGATGATACTTAAATCTTTGAGATCATGGGGTATGTATTTCCTCAAAAGTTGAGGAATGTCTGAAATAATCTCTAAGTTGTTTGGCTTCATAAACATAATGTTGATTTCCAAGCATAAATGAAGAAGGAAGTGGAGATGCTGAGTACAAGAAAGAAAATGTTAAATGCTAACTTTTGTCAAAGAGGAGAAACAACTGCTTTCTAAAACCAAAAAAAGTTTATTTTAAAGCTATTGAAAGGTGACAGGCTGAAGGTTTACCAGAGTACCTTTTCCTGGAAGAGTCTCCCCCATGTACTGTTTGCTCTAGCTCAAAATCTACAGTGAACTAGGTATCTATTATGGCATGATTGCACTTTTATCTCTGCTCTTTGGAAACTTTAGGTTTACTGCAAGCAATCTTTATTGGAATTATGGGAAATCTCAAAGTGAAATTTAGGTTTTGTTTATCTGAGAAACATCACCGAATCTTCCTACCTGTTCATTGCCACTGCTCTACCTCTGTCTTAGGAGACTGCAAAGACCATTTTCATTCACGGAAGCTTCATTTGAAGTGGACATTCTTGCAATTTGCTTTTGAAAAATATAATCATCATCTCAGCTTCACCTCATTGCAGCCGTGTAATCGTTGGTGCTACTTGTTATGTTCTGTTCTTTGAAAATTTTTATGTTCTGTTCTTTGCAATTGCAGCTGTTTAAGTAGATTAGAATACCTGAATTCTCAGGCTGCGGCAGCCAATGGAAGCTTGTGAAAAAGGAACGATTAAGCTTCAAGGTCTAAGTTTTCTACAGAATGACAATGCTATCTTAGACATGCCACTGGGAACCAAAATTTTCGTAGTAAATTTCATCCAGATAGACCCGTGTAACATGTTATTAAAGCTGCATGATAAATTGTTCTTGCTTTTACAAAAATCCAGTCATTTTTAAAAGAATAGTGCCACATCTAATTTTGCCCATAACTGTTCTTTCTTGTAATAAACTTGCAATTTGCAAGTTTAGAAGTCTTGTGAAAGCTAAATAAATGGTCTAACTTCTCTATCAACTCCTTGCGATGACAGGTTGGCAAAAGACTTGTAAGCTTTTGGAGGCTTTTGCCGTTGTGTTCAGAAGGGTTCATGCCCTTGAAAAGGTTGTTTTTCTGTGCTGCTTCTGCAGAGAGGTCATTTTAATACTGAAAACCCTAGGAGAGAACATGTTTTTCATACAATACTAAAAATCCACTTTAACTTAAGAGAAGGTTTGTGAAAAAGTGTTTATCATGCCAGCTTATGGCCTAGCTTGATTTCTGTTGCTCTCTGGCCATCAAGACATCTGACAACACTAGAAACCTTGTCAGGAGTTGGGATCTCCTTTGGAAATATTCTCTGAAGGTTTTCAACATATTCATATCATTTAGTAGTTAATTTCTGAAAAAAATGGATCTCTGTTATTGTGTAAAAGCAAGAAAAGCTAATAATAGATAAACATGGAGTAGGCCAATTTTATTTCTGCTGTAACTCAATTTATTATGGATGTAAGTGGACAAATTCTTTCCCCTCTTGAATGAAAATAAAGTGAACTGTAAACATGATCTTAATCTAGATACGATAGCAATACTTTCTTCTACAGAGCTGATTGAAAGGAGAGATTTCATCATTGGCAACAAGTTTTACAGGAAAAAATAATTTTCTTTGTAGGCCGCAGTGGGATCCAAACATTACTTTGCATGAGGGACACATTATCTCAGCACAGGAGCTGGCTGTACTCTTGCAACCTGTTCTTGCTCAGGATTCTAAAAACCTCGTTGTGTTTGTTCAAGATATGGTATGTAATGTTCCCTCCTTCGCTCTTACCAATGTCGAGTGCTCATCTGTATGTAAATACACATTTTTTCTCACCAGTCTGATCTCTTTCTTTTTCAGCTAAGTGTAGATGATTTCACATATTACAGTGAAGCCTATGGTAACAAGAAGCCATTTGAAAATGTTCAGGCAAGCATATTTCTCTTTTATGTCTTTTTATGGAATGTATGAAATTAAAAATCATGTAAGATGCAAAGAGACAGTAATTGGCAGAATAAAACTGAATTGCAACATTTTCTCTTTTATTTATTGACATTATTTGTGTTAAGCAGATGGATTCAAGTAAAGCAAATGAACTTGCAGAAATATCTTTGGTAACTATTTTATTTCTGAAAATCAGGTCCTCAGAGTTCATCTTAACTGACAAACTTTTTCTAAGCTGTAATTTTATATTGTAAAAAACAACCCCAAATACTGTTTTGACACCTCAATAAGAAAAGTAGCTACAGCAGTCAATTGTTTATTCTGGATTTTTCAAAATTGAAAATGTTTTGTTTTCATGCAAAGTGTATCTGTCGTAACCTGTCCAGACAGCTAACAGTTGAATATAGTTAACATGTTCTTACATAATAGATTGCTTTAATCTACATGAACAAAAAGTTCTACTTCAGTAATGTGAAATAAACTGCAGACACGTAAATTAAGACCAAGTCCTCCTGAACCACCAAGCCACATGTTTGTTCTTGTCTTCACAGAGGAGATTTATAGTTTTTGTGCATAACATCTTCGCTTACATTGATGTGACAATTTTCTGAACTGTTGAAAAAAGTGTTGTCCTGTAGTGTTGGATGACCAGAGCTATTTGCAACATAACTAACACCAAATCATGAGAGGATTTTTAATTTTTAAGCATAACACAGCAAGTTATATGTGTAGTTAAACATATAAATATCCACATATTGCATTCTGTCATTGCGTCTGTCTTTACATCTATCCTCTAAGAACCTCACATCTTCCTTATATCACTTACTGGAAACTCTTCATCTTGTTGCCATCTGAAAGTTTTAATACTGATGCTGGAATGAAAGCACCAATTTGAAATGTGTAAAAAGTTTGCTGTGAGGAAAGAATGGGAGTAATACTCATATATACTGTAAGGATCAGCATGCACAGATAGCTATATGGATACATGTCCAGTGTGCCCTTTCTCCCTTAGATTTAACATCTATGCAAGGTTGTGTCTGGGGCAAATTTTCTTCATGCTTCCATGACTACAAAGCTAGTTTGATTCTATAATTCAGAGCTGTGTGAAATATAGACATCACTACTGCAAGCTTTGGTGATACTGTTGTTAAAGTAGGCCCCTATTAGGGCCTATTAGTAGGCCCTTCCTTAAGAGGAAAGAAATGAAAGTATTTCAAACCTTGCATCGGTTTGCCTTGTAACTGGGATTCCATCAGCACTCCAGAACACGTAGCCAAAGGCTAGAACTGAGTCTTGGGACTGGTGGATCTGAAAAATTGGAGTGGTATACTGAATGGATTGGATTAACTTAGTTAAAAGGATTGACTAAGTCTGCAGTAGTATGTCTGTGGATTAACTCAGTGTGATTACAGACACTAACTGGGTCTGGCAGAGCAAAGATTTGAACCCAAGTTTTGAACAAAATGTGTAAATATCAGTAAAAGGAAGTTCATTTGCTTTCTGGTCTTGCCTCTGCTTCCATTGTGTTGTGAATCTGAAAAATATTTTCTGATTAGAGTTTCTTCAAAACTGAGAAGTTTCTTTTGAGAAATTGGTAAACTTAACTCCAGCACTTACTAGTTTTGATGTATTGACTGGGCAATCTTAATAGTTTTCTAGCACAGTTTTGTGGCAGTGAGGTGCTGTGGCATAGACAAAAAGGAATGAGATATATAAACTAAATAGTTCTTTTTCGTTTAGGTGCACATGCGAACAATTTTGACCATATCTATATGCATAGACTCATAGCTTTTAGTGCCCAAAAGGCTCTTTAGTCTAATCATCCAGTTTCATCTTCAGTGTAACAGAGGCCACAGAATTTGCTCGGTTGCTCTCACATTAATTCAATTCCACTTCAGTCACTTTGTGAAAGAAATCCCTTCTTAATCATGGTATGAAAGACTCTATAGTAATATTCACAGAATATGGGACAGAGTGAAGGTCAGGTCTGAGTTTTCTCACTGGGGAAATGAAAATCTTTGATGTTGCATGATCACAAATTTTTAGACCTTCATATTCCGTATTATACAACTAATTCATTAGCTATAATAGATGTTCTGTGTCACTCAGGTAGCCTGCTTGTGAACTTCAGCAATGCAAATTTATTCACAGTCTTAAACTGAAGGTCTCATTTACTATGTATATGTTCATGTAGCAGCATATGTACTACAAGAAAAAGGTGTTATTTGTTAGAGTTATAGGCTTGTAAACCACAGAGACATTTGCAGATATTAGATCTGTTCAGCTACATTAGCAGCTGTTTTGAGCTTTTAGGATCAATGGTTGTGTTTATAATAAAAAAATTCCATTTCCAGTTATTAGAAACAGAGTTCTTATAGGTAGATCATTTGCCTTAAACATTCAAAGATCTTTTTAATTAAATAATAAAACATGAACATTAGCATTTGGGGATTTTTTCTGTCAAGCAGTCACCTAATCTACAAACTATTTATTCTACAAATTCTTTAATATTAGCTTCCATTTTCCCCAGTTAAGACTCATTTCCTTAAGACTGCGTTGTATGGTAATGCACTCCAATTAGTTTGTCACTGCAGTTGCATAATTATTACTGTACTGTATTACTGTTTTTGCTAGTCCTATGTGATACAGTTCTGCCCATCTACTGTTCTAGACATTAGAGATGCAAATATATTGTACAATAACCTGTATAATTTAATTTATCATATCAGAACTAGACATGATGTGAAAAATCATCAATCGCATCATCGTAGTAAGAGTAAAGCATGTTCATTTCTTAACCAGCTGGCTAAACAGCATCTTATATTCTGATTTTGATAAGAAGCTGCTTAATAGAAATGTGTTCCACTGTTAAATGCATGATGATATTGCTGTTTCCATAAAAGAACTGTACATTGTTTAGGTTATTCATTTTGTCCACCCATGGAAGACAACATATTTTGATAACTAAGTTGATTTCCTGTATCTGTATATAAAATTACCATTGTTTTTTCCTCCCATGCTCTGCTTAAGTCAATTTTACATTAAATGTCATCAATTACTTCATCTCCCATCTCTAAGATGCTAGACCAAAAGGTGTTACTGCAGATGTTTAGTCAGCGTTTATCTTCCTATCTCCAAAAATCCAATGAAATCATCTGATTTCACCAGTTCATCAGTATTCATGCCTTCTTACCAGGTTCTTTATGAACAGAACAGAGCCCAGTAGACAGCTCTATAAGATTTCACTGATGATCTTTCTCTGCTTTTGTAACTGATGCTTATTTCTACCTATTCTGTTACTTATTTTTTGTCTTTGTGAAGATCTCTCTCACACTAAAGGAACCCTTCCCTTTCCCAGATGCTATGTGGTTTTATTTCTTTATCTTTAGACCTGCAGTAGAACGCAAAATTGGGTGCATTCTTCATCTTGTTTTCAAGATTTCAGAGCTTTGAATATGCAGTTGAATTGAAATGCTAAAATATTTAAAGCATCATATAGGCATTTTAAAGAGAAATGTGCACTCACCACACATCACAAGGCACAAACAAGAGACAAGGGATGAAAATAGCTCCCCAGTGCACTGAGTAGATCTCCAGCTATGCCTGTCCTTCAGATGGAAAGCAGTTGAATACCAGTGGTTGAGACAGATGGCAGTGCAGGATTGGTTAGGAGTAGGGATTCAAATTCGAATATTACTCAGTAATGAAGCATTTTATCTCTTATGTTACAATAAATGAGTAATCTGCCTAATATATATTCTTGGAAGAACTGGCTACTGTCATTTTGGCTGCTGCTAGGGAAAGAGGGATTAAAATGTCTAAAACAAAATAAAATAATTGAGTATTGTTCAGGATTTTAACTCTAAATTAATTTATGCAAAACTAGAATGGAATGTATCATCCTTTTCTCCCTGAAGGTGTTCAAAATACTACTCAATGGCTTGTGAACCAGATCAGTGCTTTCTTGCTTTCTGCTCTCGTTTCTCCAGTTATATTTTCTGTTGTTCTGGCAAATCAGACATTACTACATAATCCTCCCTTTTAAGCATCTAAAGAAATGTGAACATAACAACCCTTTGCATTTGTTCCCTCTGTTTTAAATCAATACTGAGAGAACATATAAACCACAGGAAAGCATGTGAGCAATTAGAAAGAGCCAGAAAAGGTCAGAAAGTGGTAGGCAGTCACAGAGCATACAAAAAGGAAAAAGAGTAGGAGGAAAAGAGTGTTAGCAACACCACAACACTTGCACCAGTTGGAGAGAGCCTCTCTAACACGTTGGATATCTGGATGCTAGATCAAGTGAAAATTTGACTGAGATGTAGAAATGCAAAACAGAAGTTAAGAGATTGTAAACTCTCATATATCTGCAAATGTTCACATTAAATTTTAAGCTAATTAATCTTGATCGTTCTCAAAGCCTTCATCTTGCATTTTCTTTCCCTGTGTTCCAAGTCAATTTTATCATCAAGAAAAATCTTTGGAAAGATGTTTTTCAATTTTTCAGGCTTCAATTTGTACAAAATGAGCATGTTTTAAAATTCATTTCACTCAAGTATTTTCATCAGAAACTCAGATATGAGAATTTAAAAAAAGTAATAGGTACCCTGATAGTTGATTGTATGAACCAGTTCAGCCTGAATTTTACAGTTTTATATTTTGAGTGGAAAGATAGTGCATAAAATACATTAAGTTTGTGCCTAGAGGCTTTGTAGATCCTAAAGCAGGTAGCATTCTTTAATTAGTAGTTACATATTAGAAACTTATCTATATTGCAAGCTACACCACTAGGATATATACAAAAGCAGGGTGTTTATTATATTCTGCACTGCTGGTGGAAATTGTGCAAAAATATTGAACCTTTTGATGATCTTTGCTTCTGGAAGCTATTTGTAACCTGTTTTTCTTTTTTCTCCATCATCTCCAATGCCTTCTCCATATCCTTTCTCAGGCTGAAAACTTCAGCTGCCTCTTCTCTCCTACCACACACATTGAAAGGGCAGTTAGAATTTGATGACACTTAGTGCCTTAAGCTTCCTCAAAGAATACATGAATAAAAGCTCTAACAGGTACCACTTCACTGCCCCTTTTCTCCTGAAAAATCTGTGGTTAGCGTTATGCTGGTGTGAACTCACTTAATGTTTATTATCATGTTTCCTCAACTTAAATATTAAATATACTTTATAGAAAAAAATGGTTTGTGTTTTGATCAGGTAAAGAAGTTGTCCGTAAATTTTTACAGGAAATTCTTCAGTCTTCTCCTTCGTCCCTGGTTTTGCCTGCTGTTGACTGCGAGGCTGCCCGTTGTCTCTTGGGCGTTCTCAAGGAGTCTGTGAACTGGAAGTTAACAAACATAACTGATCTTGATGTCTCTCAGCTAGAAGTGAATACATCTCAACCAAACTTATTTGTGGTCCAGCTGCAACCGTTTACCAGGTCGGAATTTGTAATAATTGAAATTGACCTAAATATATGTAAGATATTTAAAGCTTTTTGAAAATATCTCTAGTACTCAGGAAATTTAAATATCACAATGGAAGTTGGATCAGTAAAAGCTATTCTTTTGTATGAGTGCATTCAGTGTTGGTTTTTCTTTTGTTTTGGTTTGGGATATTCTTTGATGAGCTTACCAGATATAATAGCTGAATTGTATTGAGAAAGTCAGTTAAGTATTCCTCTTTCCCCTGCCTCATTATATGAGAACAAAGGGACAACTAATAAATTTAAATGACAAACACTTACAGCAGAAAGGCAGAATTACTTTATGCAACACATGATTAGCCTGCAGAATTAATTGCCAGAAGGCATTCCTGGAGTCAGAAAACTGTCAGGATAAATAAGCAGACAAACAAATATGCAAACAAATTAGAAGTTAACCTCAGTAATGAGACTAGTTTTGAGCACACTGGAATGAATAGGAAGGCTATAATTCTTCATGTTTCCAAACCTGTGACAATCATTATCTAATGGAAGTAGGGAGAGGCTATTCCTTCAGGTGTTTGATTGCTATTTCTAGGGCTTTCTCAGCTCTGCGGATTGTCAGGTGCAGAATACTCTCAAACACTGGCCTGATCTGGAATGGCATCTATTTCATCAGAAAGCTGGGCATTTCCTATGCATTCATACTGACTATAAGTGATGGCAAAGATACATTTAGGAAATACTAGATGTGAGTGGATTAGGTTCCTCTGCTTGTCTCATGCTGCTCTTCTCCCTTCCTAAACTGTTACGTGAACATATTAGCATGTGATCCATCCATCCATGGACCCTAAGAAAATGCTATTGTACCAGTCATGTCCCTATGCAAATGATAGCCACATTTGATACCCATTTGAAGAAGCTCACATACAAATGTTAGATCAGGGAAGAGAGGGGCACCAAATTCAAGGAAGGCTGGCAATAGGATGGCCAAGGTAATATTGATGTTCTGGCTTCTGTGCAACCAAGGAAGTTTAAAGTTTCGGAGGAAACAGCTGAAGATGTAGTCCTTGTTGCTAATTTCTACTTGAATCTGCAGAGGAAAAAGCTTATGAATAGAAGAGAATGGTGAGAAACTATGTAATCTGGCAGTAAAAGTAACACCTTTATTAGTCTATGTCTATATATACTTCTGGGTAACATTGTTCTTCTCTGTAAAAGATTTTTAATTATCTTTCTTGCACTCTCTTTGTAGTAACTTCAATGATATTTCTACCCTGGAAGCACTTGCTGAAAATGGTAAGGATTGTGACCAATATCTTACTAACATTCCATCAATTAAGTCTGTGTTTTTGCTTGAACAGATTGTATTCTCTAGAGTTTCCGAGGTTTTACTTTAAGACTAGCACTACTATTTAAAGAGTTCCTTTTTTTCCTCATCTATTCCACTTATAAATAGTCAATTAGCATAACGCTTAACTGAATGTCTGATTCAAAATCCACTGAAAGGAATACAGTTCTATATCAGACCAGATTTTTAATTGTAATTCACCCCTGCTTCAGTGATGGATCTTTATGCAGACCTTGAAATTCTCCCATTTGAGACTGTGAGCCCTACCTCCGACAGCAGCTTGGATCTTGCCTTGGCTCATCAGGCTTATCTGGTGGTTCTGAGTTCTTACAGCAGAGCCCAGGTGATTGAATGACTCCAAAATGGCTTTCTAATCTTTGTAAAATAGTTCCCATGACTTTCACAGCCTTTGATTTTAGAATTGTTTATTGTTTCTGCAGGTATTATATACAGCTCATTAAGGATGAGTCTCTCCAAACAATCCTAAAATAAACCTTTTCTTATTCGGATGAAAAAATGTTACCATACACTGAGAGACATCTGATTTCTTTGGCAGGGCTTTTGCCTACTGCTCTGCAATTTGCAGATTTGCAGATATTGTCCCTATTTTGAACAAGTCTGCAAATTACTGTACAGGTAGTTTCAGTGACACACATTGTGCGGTAGATAAGGCAGATAATTAAGCAGTTTTCCCTTACTGTTCCCAGGAACTAGTAGATATAAAACAGCCTTTATGGCCCTAAACATGACCTACTTTTTTTTTAATGGGCATTTCTCTATTTGTTATCAGCTGCACAAACTCAAGCCTAAGTTAACAAGGGATCTGTGGGATGACGGAAGAACAAGCTATCCCAGCTTTCTAGTTAGTGTGAACTAGATGTTATCGGGAAAGATAAGTGTGGATCTGGGAAGACGTGCCACTTCGTATGGCTGAGTGCAAGATTTTGTCTTAGTATTCTGAGTCTCAGCTGTGCTCTAGAAAGGCAGAAAAGTGGGTGAAATCCTCACCTTCTGCTACGTTTGCCAAAGCTGCCACTGAATTCATTGCTGAACAAATCCTGGGAATGTAATCAGCAGGAAGTTTTAATTCAATTGAAAGTTACTGGGCTCAAGTTCCTTAAAATTATTGTGAAGCTTATGGGACAGAATGCCAGAAGAATCATCCCAAATGTACAGTATACAAATAGAAGGTCCCAAATAGAGCTTTCAAATCATATATTCTGATCATGTATTCTGATCTTTAACATGTCTATGTTCGCTTAGCAGCATTACTGCAATCATTTGCCACATATTGGTATCAGGAGACCCTTTAAGATCATAACAGCTTGTGACAAATACATTAGGATTTGTTACGGAGTGATCCTATCTGAATAAGCAACAAAAATATATCAGTGGTAACCTGACAAGTGAATTTTCAGCCCATAAATATTGCTTGTATTCTTTTTTATTTTACGGTATCTGCAGTAAAACCACAGAAAAAGACTGCAGACCTGTATGAGGTTGTCTGGCAGTTCATAAAGCATTTTATGTTTGCCACTGCAAATTCTTTCCTTTTCACTGTAGGGACTTTAAAATCTGATATAATAAAATGCTGGAGAAATCTCTCCTGCTGTTTTACTCCCTGCAGATAGCAAGCCCTATAATATGGAGAAAGAAAAAAAAAAAAAGGGCCAGATTCTGGGTCCAAGGAAAAATGCTGGTCTGAAACACCTAGAAGCTGAAGTAAGGCAGGTTTTCTAAGCGTCTTTTTAAAAGGAGACACACTATGAAATCCCTACTGGACTTCAGAATACAAACCTGCTCAAGATTCAAGGGATCCAGGCTTATTTCCAGTCTCTCCCTGACTGTATCTTTAGATAGACAGGCTCACTTCTTTTTTTTTTTTTTTTTTTTTTCCTTGCAGTAATAAGCTTTTGGAGGTGCATCTCCCTTTCTTGACTTTCATACAACCAGAGCATCCTTTTTGTTTTTCTTCTTTTATCTCTCTTTGTTCTTCTTTATCTTTCTCTTTGGTATTTTTTCTTTTATATGAGATTTTCTGCCAGTTTTGCTAAATGTTTCTCTTCTCAGAAGAAGGTTTGCATTCTGTCTTGTTGATTTTGAATTCAGCATATCTTAAAATTCAATGGCAAACCTGCTTATCTCTCCATTTGCATAACATGAAGCTCTTCAGTTGCTTTTGCATATATTCCTCTTTTCCCTCAGAATCTTAATCTAGTCAACTATATTTCCTTTTCTTGCCCAATATTTTTCCCCTTCTCATTCTCTCTTCCCCTTTTTTCTATCTCTCCTGTTCATAGTTTATACTTTTCTCTTTCTCCTCTGAGAACTTCTCAGTTTCTTTCTTCTACTCTTTCCATCCATGGTATAAAACCACACAAAGTAATTATGAGAGATTAGAAATTAATAATCCACAGTTCCCTTGTGAAGTTCAAGGTATATTTTTCTCCAGCAAGTGAGAAAGGTTTAATCCTTCTGAGAGGACACAGAAGCAGGGAATTATGCTAACTAGATGAGGTCATTCTAGACAAACTTTGCATTCATAGATCTTCATAGCATTTCCTAGATTCATTGTATCTAAAGAAATGCCCGCATTAGGATCACTCTAAAGTTGCTTTAATGTCAAAAACACCATCTGGAGATGCCTCTTTTTCTGTACAGAGTCTGGGATAACTTAAGTTCTCATGTAGGCATGCCTTTTAAGATAGCCTGGGAAAATCTATGCCTTTTGCCTTGAAGAACTTGCAAACATTTCATAAGCAATGATGTGAACTACATGGCTTAGGGGAGTTTGGATCGCATGTAAATGAAGATCTGTATCAACTCCATAGTCATAAATAAGCTTGCGGAAACTTCTATGAATAAATGCATTTCCTCTAGAATATTCAGAAACCCAAAGATTATAGATTTTACTGGTAACTGTAGTTATGCACAGCTCGTTATTGAAATGAAATGAAATGAAACTAAAATGTGATTTCAGAATACATTCAGTTGTTTCAGTGAAAGGAAAAACAAGCAAAATCTATGCATTAACCTATATAGTATTTTTCCTTCCACAAGTTTTAAATGATGCTCCTAATTTATTTAAAAATAAATTGCTCTCTGTGCATATGGAATATAAAATTTACATTATTTAATTCCTTAGACACTATCTCCAAAAATAATTACACTATCAATGCACAAACAATTGCTTCCTCAGCAAACTTCTGTTTCTCATAGCGGATACTTTTAGAAATAACTTTTGAAAATGAACATTATCTAGTTGTGATCCTTGACAAAAATGTGCAAATCAGTTTGGTAAAAAATCAGCAGAAAAAAACCTTGCAATTTTTCAAGATCGAAGCTTTTTTTTTTCATACCCATGAGACAATATTTGCTATAACAGGTTAAATAGAGTGATAAAGTAAAATCTGCTACTAATACAAGAAGATGAAATACAATTGTAAAGTATACCCTTGAAATCTGAACAGCCTGTTTGGGTTATACAATATTCACTCATTAAAATGTTTTGTGAATGAGAAGTGGAGAGACAGTGATATTGGATGAGAGACACAAATGTTAGTCTGCTGGCTTATGTCTTTGTCAGCCTCAGTGACAACACTAATAATAATTCTTGATTCACAACTAGTATACTCTGCCTGATAAGTCAGTCTTGAAAGTTCTACATACAGCCTGGAAACTTTTATGAATCATAAGTGTTTGTCATAATGACCTGTGTTTGCAGAACTAAGAGAATCTTCTGTAGAGAGTTTTTTGGACCTTACAGAAAATTCTAGTAAAAGTCTGCTAAGAGAAAAAGGATGGAAACTCAGGGATTTTTTTTTTTTTTATTTCTTCTAAATAAAAAAGCCAAGCCGAAACCCTTTATTTCCAGACTGCATTTTTCCTTAATTCTCCAGGAATATTCCAGCATAGTTTTTCTTTGACCTTCATTGTGTTCATTAGCAACATTTTCCATATCCTGTTGAAAATACAGAATCAGACTTTACCTCTCTCTCTAGTTTTTTGAGTTTTGTTATTCAGTGATCATTTTTCTTCTGTGTACTTTGTAATTCACAGACTAATACTACTTCAGCATTATTATTCATTAACCAGTCACTTGACAAACAGTATATGCACGCTGGTCTCATTTGTTAATTGATTTCTCCTGGTCCTGCTTTTAATTTCAAAAAGTTTAATCTTTCAAGTATTTTTCAACTATACTTACTTGTTGACTTCAAAATCACCCCTTCATCTGAACTGCTGTAATGAGTTTGTTTTGCCTTGTGTCATTAGAACTGTGAATTTCTCAAGACACTGAACATGTCTTAGCCTGTTTGTAGAAGTTGTCAGCACCTAAATCATATAAATAAACTAAATAAGCTAAAGGTTGTTACATCCAACAACCATAGGATTTTATTTTTCTCAGTTGACAGAGTCTGTTAAATTATACTAAATTCTCTTTATAGATAAAATAATTGGAAGACTGATCATGGACCTAAAAGAACGAGGGATTCATTTTTCAGTAATTTATACTGCAGTGAGACCTTCAAGGGTGAGTAATGGTCAGTGCCTAGAACTGTCAAATTTTTGGTGTCTTGACAACTTAATATTTACCCAGGAATGATGTGCATGGTTTTCAAGATTACATAACTGATTTATATTATATTAGGTTTTGACTAGAAATGACTGCTTAAATTTTCATGTGCAATAGCTATATAACAGAACTGTTGAAGTCTATCAATGTAAGTGACTAAAAATTTGCTACACCTGTAGTTTTCTTTAAAACTTATGTAAGTTAAAGGTTTTTTCCATTTAACTGTAATGGTTATAAGCATTTGATGTGGAGACTTGGATGATCTATCAGGTTTTTCTTGATTCAGCTATTTCATGTCTAGACCAGGCCAGTGAAGGGTGAGTGTTGTTAATTAACTGAAGGCTTAAGTTAATTGATTGCTTCATTCTTTTTAGTCAGTGTTTAGTATTTACAACTGCAACCTCAAATCCGTAACTTGCACCCTTGCTGATAGTCGGAACACTGTTTATAGATGATATCAAACCATGTTAGCAGTAAGTAGAAATAGGAAAAAGTTATTTATGTTAGAATTATCTGTTTGCATGAAATACTAGTCATAATCAAGTAATATTCATATTTTAAAGCAATTATATGGAAGACAGTCATGCCTTGAGAAAAACAGAATGCAGCTCCTGTTGAAGAGAGGCATAGAAGGGATCAACTGTATCCTAAAAAGCAGTGACTTTGAAGGGAATTAATTTGTTCTAGTGGATGACATATTTGAGCTGCTAAGATGATGCTTGATTTAATTTGAGTTTTGAATTCAAACTCAGAATAATGTCAGTTGACAATACAAAAATTATAATTTCCTTGTGTTAAACAACACAAAGAAAATCACTACTGTAACTCATTTTTTAGTGTGAGCACTGCAGATGGAAGCTTGAAAAGAGGGAGGGGTTTCAGGAGGGGAACATTAAGGACAATTAAAGGCCAAAAGAAGAGTAGAGGTCAACTTGACCTAGTTTTATAAGTTTTATTTAAATAATAATAATAATAATAATAAGAAGAAGAAGAAGAACGGCTTCCTTAAAGGTCTTCTGTGTTCAGTCAGAAATGATCTGAATTTTGCAGGGAAATAGAACTAGCTACCCATCAAGTTGTTCAAAACGGCCCTTTCAGACCCTGGGCCAAAGGCTAGTTTTACTGATGGAAAATAAGAACTTTCTTCAATAATCTGCCTTATGAATCTTATCTCCACAGATCAGTTTTCAAGATGAGAGATGGAGTACAAAGGCAGAGTATAAGGAAGTCTACATTGCTATTCTCAGCACTGTGTATTTCTTGTGGTAAAGGAGAGGACTTAAGTCTCCGAGAGCTCTGACCTCCTTTTTACAATAATAGACCATTAATTTTTTATGAAGATCCGGAAAAAAAAAAGTACAGTTATTGCAGGTCTTCACTGTTTAAAATGAAAGGGAGATGGCCGTTCTTATCTGCAAATATGCATTTGGTACAATTGGAATGAAAAATATTTTTAATTAATGAAAGAATTGGAGTCAAGAGCAGGATTTTTTGTAGTAATTTTTAGAGTCCGTTGAATTTTAAAACCCATACATATTTCATCAAGCTTTTTAAATTAACTTAGTTTGAGAAATTGGAACATTTCTAAATAATTAAAGCAATTTATTTTAAAATATTCTCCTTTTTAAAAACTAATCTATTTAAACTATTCTTAATTCTGTAAATTCAAGCCCATATAAAACCACTTGATATATATATATTTTTTCACAACAAATTTAAGTTTTTGTAGCACATTTAAGGTTATCAGCTTCTGTACAGAGCCAGGGGGGAGGCAAAATGAGAACTACCTTTGAGGATTGATCTGCCTGTATATTTGCATATAACCTCTTCTCAGTATGTGTTGCATATCTTTCCTTGTGCTTGGACTACTGAAGATGTGAACTGTTTTGTAACCATAAGCTATAAAACAGATTCCTTCTGCTTAAGCTATAAAGACTATATTCTGTGATCTAGGAGTTACAGGGTCACTCTTCAGTGATAACCAAGAAGATCATTATATATGGGAAGTAAAGACTTTGCTTGTATGAGAAAAGATTTTGCATTACTGAGTACATTTGAAGCTACTCAGTATGAAGGATTTGCATTTGCTAAGTGGCTGTTTTCCCACTGACGATTGAAATAAGCTTTAAACATGACACTTTCTAAAAAGGGCAGCTCCTTCTGATCAGTAAAATTCACTTTATGCAATGGAGCTCCCAAACACTAGAGACAAGAGGTTATTTCTCTCTGGATAGCTCTACCTTCTTGTTGATGGACAGCTTCAGAGCATCTTCTTGTTCTATCCATTCATCTTTCTGTTGTCTCAAAGAGAGAAAGACTTCTGTGAGAAATGCACATATTGAACCAGATTTCAGACTGGAATCTGCCTCACAGAAAGTGAATTAATGAGATAGGAAGCTGACCTATGACTGAGTCCCTTTTCTGATTTGTTGAGGAAGAGTTATTTAGTTCACTCAGTGTAGCCACAGAGATCCCTGTGGGTTACAATAGTTACCAGGTGATAACTGCAAGATGGAGATTTATTCAGACTGGTTCCTGTTCTGTTCCACAGTCAGGGTGGGAAGCTGGTATATATATTAAGACCTGAAACGGAAGATATTTGCTGACCTACATGATATGGTTTCACAAACCAGTTGATGATTTCTCTGGATATTGTGTTCTGTCAACATAGAGCTGCTTTCCTCCAACAAGACAATTGCCATTTCTTATCCCTTTGTGGTCTGTCTGGGTTGCTGTAATAACTGTAAAAACTGAGAAGAGTGATTTGTATCAGCTGATTTTGGACATCTGAAATATGAATGTCTACATCTGGTATTTTTAGGGCATGATTCCTCTCACCTGTTTTATATTTGTCTACTGCAGGAGATAAAACTTGCCCTTTATAATCTGATTTCTCTCTGAAAACCATGAAGGCCTTCCACATGCTTAGATCACCTCTGTACATATAGTCAGGCAATTCTCACTCAATGTTTCTTACCTTGTTTATTTAAAAAAAACCTGAGGAAGTTTTTTAATTTCTTCAAAGTTTTGAGGAATCTCTTACCAAGACCTGTCTACTCCGTGAAATTCATCTGATGATAGCTTTTTTTTCTTTAGGCGAATCAAAACATTCCACAGTCCTTGTTTCACTCCAACATCTGGAAGTAGTTTTCCTTCCAGAGAGAACATTTACAGTCTTTCCCAGTCCCCTTGAAGACTGAGACTGTGGGGATGGAGGAGTGCTCTTGGCTCTGATGATCAAGGCAAGCAGAGGCTCTGGCCCAAGCGACGTGTGCTGCTGCCTCCTGTCTGAGCAGCGTCCTCTCGTGTTCTGGAACTCCCAAAGCCTCCTAGGAGAGGTGGCGGTGTAGAACACGGATGCGGCCTAAGCAGAAGATGTTCTGTGAGCCTGCTCTGCTGTTGTGTCACCAACCAGATCTCACTCGTATTAGTTGCCAGGGAAATTACTTCTGTGTTCTCTGGTGAATGCCTGTAAGTTCCTCGTGCCACTCTCATAAATGGGCTGTCATCAGTTTCAGTTAACATTGTATTCTCAAGAATACATGAATTTTTGTATTCATGAAGCCTGTGATTGAAGTCAACCCTTCTATTTGAGCATGGGGTCTAGCTAGTTTTCCTTTGTGGTTGTAATGCATGATTTTGTGTGTATCATTATAAGACTGCGTTATAAGTCTCCCTTTGGAGGAGTTAAAAAAGGCTGCAGTGACTGACAGACAGACATACCTTGAATCAATCATAAATCTCACTGTTTCCCATGGTTCAGGTACTCTTAGTGTCAGTGCCACATTTTTACAAGTTTGCTTCTCAAACTTCTCCAAGGCAGTTTTATAGTTGGTGTCTTTTCTGGGCTTTGCTGAGTGCTAGTAAAATCACCATGCAGAAGAACCACTTATTCCTGTCAAAAGAGGATTTATGGCCACCTCCCAGTATTTGTTTTTCTGACCCCACTTTTTACACATGGGTGATGAAGTGCTGTTTAAACCTTCTGCAGATGATTTCAACTACACTGGGCTCTTCACTGCTTCATTTGTCATTTTTCAAGCTGCCTACTTCAGGTAGACTTTTTTGTTGAATCTTTTCTCTCACTCAGAACCCGGTTTCTGAATTATCTGAACTTTTCATTAAGGGAATGTTTTTTAACTTTTTAAGATAATACTTCCCATGAATCAAATGTTAGCAAAATGATTACAATGCCATTCGCTAGAGTTGGGATTGTAGGGTGGGTGTCCTTCTGCATCCCTGAATATGGGAATTTTCTTACTAATTTACTCTTGTATTCTTCACATTTGAAAGAGCAATTACAGTTTGATGTAAGCGCTCATAAGGCATCAGTGCTTCCAAACTGCAAGAAGAAACCATTGGAATTACTCATTCTTTCATCTTTTCTCTCCAACTGAAAGAGCTCCATTATAATGAAAAATAAACTTTAACTTGTAGGTGAGGAATATGCACTTAATTATTTTTCAGCTAACCTAGACTTTTCTACTGATTAGAGCTAGAGTCATTTTAAATAATTACAGAAGAACTGCTTGAGGCTGGTTAAAGCCAGTTGCATGTCACTCCAGAGGGAAAAAGAATGAACATAATAGCCAAATTATCTTGAAGATTGAATGTTGAGGAGGTGAGAAATGCTTGCTAGCAATTCTCTGTGATTCATTCCATGTATTAGTGTAGAACTGAGGGAAATAACTGCAAGCTAATGTTTTACCTTTAACCCTAGACTTTGCACTACTCATTCCTAGACATAACGATTCACTTAACGTAAACATTTTGGTAAGTCTCTCATTTGCTTTGTATTTATATTATATCTGTGCTTATTGATTTCCCTGGGCAATGGAGGGAAAAACAGAACTAATTTTTATTTGGTCAGAAAAACTTTTTAATTTTCAGTTGTGTTCATAGATGGAGCCTCTTTATATAGGGTTTTGTATAAACTATATTGGAGAGTTATAAGAGAGTTTAAAGTTAATGACCAGTTGAATCTGTTTGGGTGGTGAAAGTGAAAAGAGATGCAGATGAAAATGATATGTTCAAACAAGCTCTGTCTTAGGAAAAAAATAAAAAAAGGATAAAATGCAGATATAAAAACTGCCATGAATATTCTTAAAAATGCATTTATATGTAGCCAGTCATCTTAAAAATAAGCATTGTGATCAAAATAAAGGCATAAACCTAAAAATAAGATAGAATATGTGGAATATAAGGAATAACTGTAAACAAAAATATTAATATAACAATCATGTTAAAAATGGGACAGGAAAATGCCAGGATAAAAATGATATAAGAAGGACAGAATAGATCAGTAAAAGAGGGGTGCTGTAACTTAAAGATAGTTGGGTTTCAGAGTGAGATCTCTATCTCAGAGAGAGAGAGAGAACCATTTGAGGAATTATGAGGAAGTGTTGGAAGACTGAGATTGAACCAAGCTGAATCAAGCATCCAAGTGATCTGACTTTAGCCTAAAGATGCCATACACATGTACTTGTGATTTGGTCTATAAACTTTATTACATTGACCGACTTAACTGACCAAAACAGTATTTTAAGTACAAGCAGACAAGAAGTTATCTGTATTCTAGACTTTTAAAGCTTAGTCAAGGAAATTCTACCTACAGGTAAGTTCTAAAATTTTACTTAAATAGAAGAAAGTTTTTATTATATCATATTCACAAGTGAAATCATATTCAAATGAAATAGTGGCTGCTCTCTGAAATGTTACAGGAGGCCAAAGGCTGGGAAGAAAGCAATGTAATAATTCTTAGAGACTGATTTCATAAAGATCGTGGCAGAATATCATGCAGTGGTTAGGTTTTGAGATTCAAAGTGAAGGAGTGTTGGAACAACTTCTCAGAAATCCTACAAGACAAGAAGCAACTTCTAGTGCAGAGCAACATCCAGGACTTGTTCAAGATCAAGATCAGTACTGATTCTGTAGTAGCAACCATTGGTAATTAATCATGAAGGAAGATAGAAGTTCTGAATAGCTACCACAGAAATAGTTAATGCTAAAAAGAGAACTGTACAGAAAACCAAGTTTGTAGAAAGAAAAATGAAATGATCAGCTAAAATAGTAAAATGTTTGTAGATAAAGCTATTTAAAGAGACTATAAAAACAGCTGAAACTATATGCAAGTAAGTTTTTGAAAGACCTTTTCTTCACTCCCACCCTTAAAGAAACCTCCCATCATAAACAAACTGAAAGTGGTGAGACTAATAGAAGTAAAAAAACCGTTCTTCAAAAAATCAGTCCTGTACACATAAGAAAAATGAAAAAGAATGTAAATTCTTGCAAGATAAGTGCAAAATCACAAGGTAGACTAAAGAGATTTTGAGGAATAATGTGCAAAAGACATAAAAATAATGAAAAGCACATTAGACAGGAAGTCTTTTACAGAGTGTTGCATTTAAACAAAATGAATGCAGAAAAACATGTGATAACACAAAACTAAATGAATCTCTGCATTGATGATCTCTGTCATGGAACGTAGAGAAGTTCTCACATCAAACACTTTTCTGGTAATCAAGCTTCAAAAACTTTTGCTGTTACTGAGATTATAGTATAAGACATTTTAGAGCAAGTCAATAAAATGGATAGTAATATTTCACCGAGAGCACATAATTTTCACATAGGAGTTTTAAATAAAATAAGAAAAACTGTAAAAGTATAAATTTTCCTGATTTCTAATATATAAGTTACAAATTTACATATATTTGTGTGTATACATATATATAAAATATGCATGTATATGCATTAATTTGGCCTTCATTCCAGAAGAGTATAAGATGGTGAGTGTAACAAAAAAGGCTGCATATTTCGTAAGGAATACAGTCAGGAAGCTGTATAGGCCAAAATGGTTGAAACCGAAGTAGAAAAATTGTAGATAAATGGAGAAAATGAAACATAGTTTCAGAGTACTTTGAGCTGACAGACAGTGTTCTTTTTCTTTAACAGAATCATAAAATATGTAGGTAAAAATGACCCTATTTGTACAGTCTGCATACATTTTTTAAGGTTTTGACAGCATACCTTAGTAAAAGGTACTACAGGAATTAATTTTCCCATTCGGTAAGAGGTGGGATTATTTTTGTGTGTATATTATAAAGATAGGAAACGCAGGATGAAAATGAAGTATCAACGTTAACAATTCACCATAATTCCAAGTGAAATTCCATGGGGATTTATGTTGTTACGTATGCTGTTCAGCACAATCAGTAATAGTATGGAAAAGGGGGTGAAGTTGATGCTATAGTTTGTTGATCGCTGACAAGCCGTAGGAACAACTCATAACACTGAGTTACTGGGTGATAAAATGGCAGATGAAATGTAGCCTAATAGAAAGCAATACACATAAGGAAAACCTTAAATGTGCATATTACATTGTGATGAGTGGCTGTTACTTCTCTTAGAAAAAGGTTATGTTGTGGCAGTGGGTAGATTTCTTGGAATGTCACAGCACTCGTGCAGGATGAATAGCAAGCAAAATGTAACTAATTACTTGGAAAGCAAAGGGCAGCACCAAAAGCTTCAATTACTTCATTGTGTAAGTCCCTAGTGACTGCAAGTGCACGACTGGAGTACTGTGTGTGATTGTGGCCACCCCATCTGTAAAGGGATACAGCAAAAGAAAAGGATAAAAGAGTGAAATAATAGATTAAGTGACAAATACAAACTCCAGTGGCAAGCTAAATGGCAAATACTTATTCTGGCCCCTGTTCACGTTTGTGACCACTTACAGGCCACACTAGAACCCAAGATCATCAAATTCCTTGAAATGAGCAAAATTAATTATTTTTTGCTTTATTTATTGCTAAATATTTTTTGCTTGCTTTGCATGATAAAAGCAGGTGGACTTCACTGATTTGGTAAACTAAAGGAATATGTTCACTTCTACGATGTTCAACTCTGAAGGCCTCTAACCCAATGATAACAGGAATAAGTCAGGGTATTCTGTGACAAATAGTGGTTTTATTTACCCTTTTTCTTATTTTGTTTTCTGCTCGTCACTGTCCATAGAAGTGACAGTGAGCTAAATGGACCTTTGGTCTGACATAGTTTCTCTAGTCTTATGTCTTAATTTGGCAGAGAAAGGTTGGGGTATCGACATAGCTTTTCTCTGTGACAGGAATGCAAATACTAATATGTAACTTTTTTAACTAAAGGCCAGAAGTCAGAAAAGGCAGCCAACAGACTAAAGAAAGCTCCAGCAAAGGAAACTTACAGACTTTCCTCCTCATTGTTGCTTTTTTGCTTGCTGTAGAATTGCAGCTTTTAAAATATGAAAATAATGACCACGTTGAATGGCTGCACATAAGTCACTGTTCTGTTGACAGCTGGGATACTGATAATCGGGTCCCTTCCAACCTCAACCATTTTGTGATTCTGTGATAAAAAAATGGGTGTTCAACTGGAAATTAGCTTGGTGATGGCTCAAACACGGTCCTATTTTCCTTATTTTCAGTGTAATGAAACAGATTGGAATTTTTAAGATGCCTATAGGTAAAAATTTGTAAGCTGAATGTGGGAATGCTGTGTACCTTCTCACTTAAGAGGTGGATGCCTGGTCCTGCTTTGGAGAAACAAGGAGTTTGAAATGAGACACCATCTCACCCACGCAAAGGGTCGTGTGTTTCCTCCCCATCGTAGGGGTGCGGTGCAAAGATCTCTACACGGCTAGATAGCTCACACGTGTGGTTAGCAGAGCCTTGCCCCAGCACCTTCCTGAAGTTCTTTCTTTCTTCCTTTTCACTGTATGAATTAAATAACCAAAGAAGGAAAAAGATCCTCCTGCTCCAGCCACAAGGCTGCCCCATGATCTAGTGAAAGCATTTAAATCCTGCCCCATTTGACCTCTAGTGATTGTCATCTGTGCTAAAGAAATAGCTGTGAGAGGAACAAAGACAAACTTTTCCAATCATCAGAAAAATACAGATTATATGGGAGTATTACTGATTCTGGGAATTGTGTATGTGATCTAAGGACTAGAGACAATGTAGTAAACACCAAAGTTTTAGTGCATCCATATAACACAGAAGACCAATTAAAAGAAATCTAGATTATTTCATTTTTATTTCAGTTGCTATTCTATATTCTAGCTTTATTTTAGAAAATAATTCTGATATTTTATACAGTTCTACAGAAATTTTCTGTTTGAAAAATGCAGTGTTTTCTGGTAGGGAGACATTCTGTTGGGCAGTTCTACCACATTTAGGCATGCAGCGGCTATGCTTTTCTCTACTTCCTGTTATCCTGTGTGAGTCCCACTGAAGTATTATTACACCCCTATTCAAAGACATCAGCTAATAAATTGTTTCCATATGCAGCTGGAAGGAGGTGCCTTTGCTGTTCATATATTGCTCCTCTGCATGTGCAGCCATCCCATTCATAAATACAGTATGCATGCCTTTAAAATTAGAATAGAGGATGTTAAAATTCTGTATAATTTTCAAGTATTTTTATTGACTTTAACAGAGTCTTTGTTGTAGTGATAGGTAGTTCTAGAGAAATGTTCTCTTTAAAAGTTACCATTATTAAATAAAATGGGCTTTTCCATAAAAGCCTAATAACCTGGGCTTGCTGCAAGAAACCAGGAAAATTAGCCCAAAACTTGGTTGAAAGGACTCTGTGCCTTCTGGGATTCAATCTGGTATCACAGAACATTATTGATTCACATCGGCTTACAAGTTGACTCCGAACTAGCCTGGGAGTCTCTCCTATGGACCTGTAGTGTGTCCTTAGAGCCACTAGTAGGCAAACCCTCAGTAAATAGGCAAGAAACCCATCCCTGACAAAACGCCACAGCCTTCTCATGCAGTTTGTTTGAATCATTGCTGTAGAAGTCAGACTTAGCAGGTAAAAAATAAAAAGTGATGCCTGGTATCAAATTTGATACTATATGTTATATTTTGTCCTTGTTTTGTGCTCATCATGTTACAAAAGCCTCATATTTTTCTGTTTTAACCCAAATGGTTGAGTGACTTTACAGATAAATATTTAATAAGTCATAAGCAGCATCAATATACATTTTAGTGCACTACAGTATGTAAGTTAAACATCAAATATGCCAGTGCCCAGATATCTCTGCCTCTAACACTCTTAACCAAATCACTGGCAATATCCTATTGTATAATGAGGATTTCTTGCTTTTTGATCAAGCAGAACTCTTGCAAGGTGAATCTGAAATTCCACTTCGTCTCCTTACTTTTGAAAGCTCTCCCTTCTCCCTCCTTGTGGCCTTAACAATCTTCCTTGCTATTGCTCCAAAATCTGGGGGGAGGCAGGGGGTGTGCTGCCAGCAGGAAGAATTGCTCATGGTTGAATCCACTCCCAAGCCAGGCTTGCCCATGTGTTGAGAGACGCTTGCCCATGGGCATCAGGTTGTGGGCACAGCCAATCCCACAATTGTGCTAAAATAAATCTGGTCTTTGTTTGCTAATCCCACTCACCTGATAAGGTTCAGATTTCTAAAGTTTAATGTCAAAGTCTCAAGACAAAGGTCAATATTTACAGGCCACAGGAGTGGCAGTTTCATACAACTGCTGGCAAGGGCTGTACATTTTGAACTCACTTTGTTTAAATTGGCAGGTTGGAAACTCGCAGCTGAGAAAGGAAATTATTAAACTGATATCAGTGACATTGACTGAGATGTATCTGGAAGGGTTAGCTAAGCTTCAGTATAAATATAGCTACTTTGACCCAAATCTGGTGGGAAGAAATGTTCACCAAAAAGAAAGAATCTCCTTCCAAAAGGTTCTTGATAAAAGATTAACTTTGTCTAGACTTTCTGATGTGTTTTTCATTTGTATATGCATATATTCTAGCTCTCATAAACTACAATAGTAAAGGAGATTACTGAGAGCAGAAAAGCAGAGTATAAGTTGTGGGATTTTTTTAAGTGAAAATAAAAAAGCTTGTTTTAATTAATCTTCTATACTCAGAAAATCCAGTTTGCAAGTATTATTGGCCTTTGCCTTGTTATTCATTAAGCTGAAAAAATAGAGCCAAATTCCCTGACAAGCTCCTTTGGTTTATGGTCTGTCTTTCTGGGTTTTCCCTGAAAGAGTTGTCAGATGAAAGAATGGCCTTGTCTCATTGAGCACCATTTTTCTTGAGAGAATCTGGCCAGCAGCATCCATATAACATACTAGTTGACTGTCATTTTCCTCAGGAAGACTTAAGGAACTGCAAGAAGGACGTGTAACTTTTTAAAGTTCAAAATTACTTTCCTTAAATTATTAATTTACTGAATTTGAAGTGTAACATGTAATACTGTTCATCCCTTCTTTCCTCAAGTTAAAAATAACTATATCAGGAATGCCCTAAAGTTTTGCAGATTAGTCTCACAAGGTGCTGGAGGATTCAAAGGTTAAATATGGGGGAAAGGGGGAGTTTATGGATCCTAATTTTTAATTCTGCAGTGATTGGTCTGCATCTGGGACAAAGAGCACCGGTACCTCCCCAGCAGAGGCAGTAACACATTTTGGCCCAGCTTGCCCATGCCAGTTATGTAACCCACTAGACTCCTCATCTCCCCATCTCCCCTCAGCCCACCAGCACTGCCTGTCTGCTGCAGAAGAGGCTCCTCATCGTTGTTCATATCTCCCTTGGTAACTTAGATAAAGACATAAGGAAGTAGGGAACACAGCCAGCTGGAGTGGGTATATCTCCCTAGCAGTCTAAAAATTATGTAAAATATGTAAAGTTTCCTTCATCATCATGGCAGAATTGCCTGAAACAGGGCCAAAAATCTAATGTTAAAACTGGGGAGGCTGACATCAGGGAATACGCTTTGAATGATATATCGGGTAAATTCCTTTCAGAGGTGTTTTTTTTTTTTTTTTTACAATGTAATCTCCTAATTCTAATTTTTTTTGTATTAGTTTAGAAAATATGATTAACTGAAGAAATCAAATGAGTTTAGAAAATCTGCCAGACAACCAAAACATTATTTTTATTAGAATAATTGTATTTGAGGTGTTTGTCCTAAGTGAAATTTAAGCTGGTGAATTAAGTTGAAGGGTAGCAAGTTTTCTGTTAGTCCAACTTACAATGCTTTGCTTTTGAAAATGAAGAACTTTCAATAGACTAATACCTTCTCGTCTGTAAGCTAGCTGAAAAAAGTTTAGTATAAACATCAGTTAAAAGCTGCAGAAAACTGGGACTGTGGTGGCATTTGTGGATGTGCCTGTATGTCCCATATATGCAAAAAATCCACTGCATCATGTCATCCACTGCATGCACCTTTTACGTGGAGTGATTAGCTCATCACAGCGGTACAGCTCCTCTGCTCTGGGTTCTGGCCCTCGCATGATCCCTCTTGCTCGCTTGCTTTTGCACCATATTCGATTGCACAGAAGAGTCACATTCTCTGTAAACCAAGTCGAGAAATCTCTTGCGTAGGTTAGGTTACAAAATGAATTTTTCTCCTACTGTGAAAAAACACTTCTGCACATAAACATATGGGCTAACAGCACAGATCAAATTTAAACAGACTAGTAAACGGTAGCCATATAATAAACACTGCTGTTTTATTGGCATTTTTAGTGGAGATCTCCAGCTGCTTTCTGATGAGTCGGGTAATTTCCACAAATCACTGTGAATTAAAAAAGAGACTATCATTCTCTCTCACAGTGGAACTTATATTTTGACTTTAATGTAAGTGTCCCAGATTTACTTCTGTGAAAAATTCTGGGAGATGAAGTGCAGAATGCCAAGCAGGGGCAGAGTTTTACAGTTCCTGAGTTGTTTTACTTGCTGATAGAAGTATGTGTTATTGCATAAGTGAGCAATCCGATGATAATATCAGCTAGTGATTTTGGCCATATATCCTGCAGCGTACTCCAGTGCTAATAATCATTCTTAATAGATGATGGCTAATGATGGGATATACCTCTCTGCATTCTTTATTTCTCCCTCTCTCCCTCTAACACATTTACTTGAAAAAATCATATTTTACCTCGAAAGATATGTCCAGATTACAGAAGTAGTATGGGAATAGTGACATATTAGAATATTGATAAAGAAGGGTGAAAGAGGCCAAGAATTCCCCGGGGCAAAACGACATACTACCAATATTTATTCCGATGTCTTGACTGCACATTACAAAAGTGCAAAATAACATATAATTCACTTCAATGTGCTAAACAAACAGTGTCTAATGATTCACTATCAACTGTGGAAAGTTACAGTAAAAAAGGGAAAGACTGCTCTGCCAAGTAGGCCATTTTCTGAAAGTTTCCTTTGATGCAAGATCTCTATTGCATTTTCAGCAATGCAGACTTAATGCTTTGAAAGCAGGTTTCCTGCTGTGTGTTTATAAGTATGACCTCTTCCTCAGCTCATTCTCTCTGTCCTATTGCAAAAAACCTCTGTTACATGTTCTCTTATACTACGATCTCCATCTGGCTCTGTCTGTGCATCCACACAGTCAGCTGGGAAGAGGATAATTTGTTTTGAGTAAGAAAGTCTCCTCTTCTGAGTACCCTTCCCTCCAACCAAATGTGTCTCCATGAACTCATTTTATGCCTCATGTACGATACTGCCTGTATATATGAATATACATATATATATATATATGTGCAAACACTACAGGTATCCAAGTCCATACATATGCCAACTATTGTCATAGTTCAGTTATGTGTAGGACTATATGTGGATTTTGATATTCTTTTTTTAAAAAAAAAAACCCACATTTGTCTCTTTGCTTGTAATTTAAACCAAGTTTTAAAAATTTTCTGAATCTATTCAATGCATGTTTCCCACTGCATTGTTTCTCTGAAAACTATATCCTATCTCTTTGAAGAGAATTCATTTGAAATGAAAGAAAATTTCAGAAATTGAATTGTGGCTCTAATAACTGGCTCTCATTACACCTGCAAGTTCAATTATTGGGATTCTTGCAGCTATCAGATATGTAAGTTCTATGTATAACCAGATCACCATATATGCATTTCTAATGCAAAATGCAGTTTAAATGTCCTCAGAGTTTAGTAGCAGGAGAGCGTAAATTTTGTTTGTCTCTTTAATGTACAAGGAATGAAAGTAGGTAATAACTGCAGGTAGGTAGACAAGACAAGACTAGCTCCTGCACCAAAACTTGCAGCTGGATTTGAGCTTACTCAAGATTTTGTGCTGCTCAGGTGAAGGGTTTTTTTTCAGTTCATAGCTATTTTCACATCTATGTGGACAGGCAGCATCTCATGAATCGTTTTTATATCGATAAATTAACTCAAAAAGAGGACTTAGGAAGAGTTATAAAGTACCTGTAGTTTACTTCATCAGTAAGATCATTTCATCCAAGGCCAGACTTATCCAGGAAATATTCAGCACTTCTGATAAAGGAATCTTCCTTGTCCTGCATCTTGCTCATGTCATGCTGAGGTCTAGATCTCTAAATGATTTAGGATGAATACAGTCCACTCAGTAAAATGGAGGGAGACTTCTTGAAGTTTAAATGGAATAAAAGATTAGCCAAATATAGTGCCAAAAAAATGGTGTGATATTTTAACATAGTCTGAAGGAAAAAAAAATGTCCAAACAAACAGGGATTAACAAACATGTAAAAAGTTCAAACTATGAAAAATAAAACTGGTAGCTGTTTGCTTAATGATCTAGATTTTGACAGATCAAAGTTCTGTTTTGCTACATTTTCTTCACCGATGGATGAACGAAACAGTTAGAATGCCTTGCAGGTTTTTGGTACAGTATCTTTCAGAAAAACAAACATATTGGCAAGAATGGTGGTGGTCATGCTCTCTATACTGACGCCATCAGTTTCAAAACATGGAGTAAAGCCAAGCTGTTTGGGTGTGAAAGAAAATGAGATGGAAATTTCAGGAAAAGGGTTTAAAATATGCTGATACTTGGTTGGGATGCCGACGCTGAGTGAGTTTGGTTTGCCACAGCCAAACCCTAGCAAGGAACACAGTCTGTCCTTCTACTGGGAGCTGCACCACCTAGCACGAAACAGTTCTGTATCATCACTTTTAAAAGCAATCCTCGTGAAAAGGAATTGTAAAGATCCTTATTAAAGTGAATTGAGAAATTTAAGGTGTGCAGGTAGCCTGTCCTGCCAAAAAGGTCACTGATGGTTCATGCAAGCCACCAAGAGTGGCCCAGTTAGCTGGTACTCATTTTTGAGGTACCGTTGTTGCACTTGTCACATTTGCAGTGTTTCCCTTAGCCTGCTCATTCAGAAGTGACCCCACAGCATTCCTCCCTGTCCTCTTTGCAATATATTTTGTGCTTTTGTCCTTGCAATTTGCTATATGAGGGTGATATATTCAGAGAATACAGTACAGTCTAGTTTGGACTAGATGATCTACAAAGGTCCCTTCTAACCTCAGTCCTTCTGTGATTCTATGATTCGGGCCACAGCACTGATATGGAGATAGGAATAAGGCAAAGAAAGAACCTGAAAAAGGGAAGAGAATTTAATTTACCCCTCTTCTTTCTCTCTCACTCACCTAAAAGTACAGAAAGACCTTTCCCTTGCTCCATTTTATTACATTAAGAGCATGAACCGCACAGAGAGGATGTGATTGTAGGCTCTTAAGAAATGAGGAGGGACACTGAGCACCATCAGAACACCTTTCGTATTGATTTGCTCACCTAAACATAGCATAAAACAGACAAGAACATTGTCTTGAGACAAGAGGCATAACCATCTGCTGAACAAATACTCCAAAATCCGACTTTGCAACCAGTGGGAAATGTAGCTTATTTCTGTGGTTCATAACCATACCTATTTTCAGCCAATTAAATTTTTATTTTCCCAGCATTTTGTATCTCCACATAATGTTCGCAAACATTCCATTTCTATTTGTTTGTAGTTTCAAATACATAAAATGACCTGAATTCTTCTCTTGTGTCCCAGACAGTTTATTTCATAACAGCCAACAAAAACAGCAACGACAAAACAAATGAATGCTTTTGGATCTAAAATCTGATTGCTTGTAAAAGATGTTGCTGCATCAAAATGTTGCCAGATCAGCTGTCTTTCTCCTTCCAAAACATGATTCTGAATTAGGAGGCTTGCAACACTGATCAAAAGGAAGAAATTTGTCCAGGCTACTTGTATTGCTAGTTCAGCTAGAAACATCAGTGTCCAATTTTGATCTAAGACAATGTAAATTTAATTACTTTCCATGTTTTGCTTAATGGGATGTTATGATTGTTCACTTTATATGTGAGGCAAAAGCTGTCACTGGTAAATCCAGCCTAACAAGAGAATTAGTCACACATAGCATGGCTCAGATAAGGTAAGGGGAAGGAGGTGATAAACAACAGAAAAAAATACGAATGATTTAGGACATTGTCACTATGGATTGTTCTTAAATAGCCGACTTTGATTTACAAGAACTCAGTATAAATAGGATAATTTTTCAAGTATCTGTCTTGTCATTTGTAGTTTAACATGAAATACACAACCTATGGAGAATGATTTTAGTTCAGTAAACTCATGTTTGTGCATCAACAAAAGAATAAGCAAATACATGTCTGAAATAGAGGCAGGGATGTCCTGGAGGGACCCCCAGCTTTCGGGTGCAGGTCAGCAAGGAGGAGCGATTGGCATCCTCAGCTGTGCAGTAGGTGCCAGATTGGGATGCTTTTCATATCCTCCTTCCAAGCATCATCTCAAAGCCTATTTTTTTGGAAATGTTTCCTGACAATTGAATATGCTAAACCATCTCGGTCACAGGTAACATTTCCAAGGCTTTCCTCAGGGTGAAATGGTGAATATACCAGGGCAGCAAATGTTTGGAGGTGTTTCTTACGAGATGTGAAACTTTCAGGCTCTGATCTGGCATGTTTGTCCCACCTGCCAACAGCTGTGCAAGTAAGGAAAGGCTGAGCTGCTCAGTCTGTGACTTCCTCTATTTTCTGTCATAAATGAGGGTGTTTGAAACAAAAGCTGCTGTAGGAATGTGTTTGGCAGCTCTGTTGACTCCCTTTTTTAGCATAGGTAAATCTGTTAAAACAGGTTTAGGCAGGGAAAACAGATAATTTTCTCAGTTTCTGGCACCCCTTTCTTACAGATAAATGTTCTTGGCTTATATAGCTTTTTTCAGAGACTGAAAGGAATCTTTATGTGAGAGCTCCATGCTAAAATACTGGCTGCAGAGCAATAGAAATAGAGCTGTAGCCTCCAGGATATATTCTAATAGCTTTCTTTTTGTTTTAGCATACTTAAAACTAGCACTGAAAGTTAGCCCAATTGCAGTCTCCGGTCTAGCATTGTTTTTAGCTATTACCATGTGCCTTTTAGAGCCCTCCTTGGATGACATGCGGGGCCCACATCATGAAGTGAGTTGCTGGACAGGATGTAATTTAGACTTCAGCTCTTCTTCTCTGTTTGAAATAAAATGATTACATTGCAGGAGAGCCTAAGGGAAGATTAAAAGTTTTATATCAAAAGTTGAATATTTTCTTTTGTTGTACATTCTTCTTTTAAAGGAAATGGTATTCATTTAGAATAATGTGTGTTCAGATGAAAAGGCACTCCTCTGAATTAAAAATAAATTCATAAAGTATGCATGTATGTGAAAGGAAGATGGTAATCTTCATTTGAGCATTTAGTCAAAGGTTTTTAACTCAGCCCATTGTGCTTTGTATCTTGAATGAGATAGTTATCTGTAAAGCCATATTGTAATATTGTAAATAACAGATGGTCTGCGGTGTTTAGTGAGCATCAATTGAAGTTGCAAAATCTTCCGGGGCGCTTCTTCACAGACAGGTTATAGAGCTATATTATAGTCTCTATTCTAGCCAATTATAATTATAGTTCTGGTAACTCCTGCGATACCTCTCATTCCTTGCATCCCAAAGGTATGCAAAGACAGAAGTCACTTATAGATTACAAAGTTGCATAGCTGAAATGGGTGTTTATTGATGGAATAGTCCATATCAGGTAGAATGTAATATGAACAACACAGTAAAGTTATTGTCCAATAAGATCATCTAACTTTTACGCTTGGTATTGATGATATTGTTCTTATCATGGATGCTTAGAGTGCTTTGGTAAGAATAAGGTATTATCTATTAAAGGGAATTCCTGGAAACCTCCTCATAACAAATATATGTGCAATGAAACCTCTTTGTAAGATTTCACCAGACTGGCCAAAAGACCGTAGATCTTCTTTTTTTCCAGAAGCTATCAGAAGAATATAAATATAAAGCTGTTATTTGCAGTAAACTGCCTGCTATCCTGCCTATTAAAATGAAGAGTGCCAAAACTTATTGAGGTTATTGAGGAGGATGGTCATTGAGCTGGCAAGAGGAAGTTTTCTTGTAATTTTATGACAGAAAAAAAAGTTCCTTTTTCAGTATGTTCTTCTGGTTAAGAAAAAAAAAAAGAAAAAGAAAAGCAAAGATAGATTTATGATAGCTGTCAACACTAACGGGCACTGCTATCCCAAGTCGGGGTTACCATAGTTTTGCAGTCATTTGTCTCATGATATTAGTGCTTCTTTTCAGATGTGGATACCTGACCAAGGGGACCAGGTTAGCACCATCAAGCCTCCCTTCAGGCCTCCCACTAAATAGACAGTAATGAGTACTGGTGTCAAGTGCAGATTTAAGAAGGATTTCAGCAGACTGTATAGAATGACAAAGCTCTATTTTAAGTTACCAATATCATCTCTTGCAAAGGCAATGAATTGTTAATATGCTGTTATTCCAGATTTCTAGAAGAACTGATACAGCATGGCAATTAAGACGACAGTTAATGGCCACTGAAGAGGAAGACAGTTTATCAAATGCTGTACTGAATGTGACTAATGGAAATTATACATGCATCCTTTTTTATGCTAGTAATTTCAGCCTCATAGCCGACTCTTCAGTCTTTATAGATTTGACAAATAGAACATTTGTAAACCAGGATGTGGACATTTCCTCCTCTGAGTGCTCAGACACCAACTCCACGTGAGTAGTACAAGAAAATTCATATCATAACACGTGATTCTAAGAGCTAATCAGAAGTAGTGCAGTGGCAACAACTTCATACTAGCTTAATTATTTTCTTCTAAAGAATTTGGAATAAAAAGGCTAAATGGTAAATCTTGGTAGACCAGATGTGAGTCAATACACAAAACCTGTGCAGCTGCAACCTCTAATTTTACTACCTTTTCCATTTCACGTTTCTGAGTTTCCTGGGGGGTTTTTTTTGTTTGTTTTTGTTTTTTGGGGTTTTTTTTTTAAGAAGGTATTTGGCCCACATAGGATTCTCTGGGCTCTATCTTAGAGTCACACAAATCTCCACTAGCATTAAGGGAGATGATAATTTGATTGTAGAATTCTCTTGAAGTGGAGTATTGTCAGTTCCCAGATAATAATTCAGCGTGAGTGAAACATGGGCTCTGTTTTCCTTTATTTCAAAGAATGAGCTCATGAGTAAAAAAATATTTCTGTAGAAACATTTTGTCATATTTGTTCTGTGTACTGAATCTTTGCTTTTGTGGCTGACTTTTGAATGGCTTTTGTAATTGCCTGTTTATTTAGAGTATTTAATTTGACTTAAATGTCACAATGATCTAATTAAAGCCGACTACTCTAGCATTAAAAATATTTTTTTTTGTCTTAGACTGTCATTAAGATACACAAAGCCAGTGAATGGAATCAACAGTCTGGAGATAAGGTAACTTACAATTTATTCCTAAATAAATATTAGTAAAGTACAAAGTCTGTTTGTAAATTAGGACAAAAATGGGGGAAGTGATATAGATTACCCACCTTCAATAAACTGTAATTATTTAGTAATTCTAAAAAGAGAATAAAATACTCTGTATGTCATTAAAACCCTTTTTTGATAATTTTTCCCCCTCTAGCTCTTTTCAAGACCATCTTTCTTCTTTCCCTGAGTAGAAACTAACTGCACATCCTAAACATCTGTAGGCAGAACTGACTCTATCCCCTTATATACTTAGCCCTCCTACACAGCAGGGGACTGAGTGGCAACAGTTTCACATCACTCTTCTTTGTCTTCAGATATAAGAGTTAGTGGAATCAGACTCTCAGCAGTTCTCATTATGAGCTTGGTATCTTCAATTGGCTTTCCCCAACTATACTCCTACACTGCTTCAGTGAAAATGTAAGCACATGGAGTTTCTGCAGAGAAGATTACTTTACCCAGCCACTCTTCCTCGCTGTCCAGCCAAAGTCTGCCTCCTTTCTCTCTCTGCTCCTTGTAGGAAAGTTGGAAGCACAGACTGACTCTCTGGTGAGAGAGATGAAGCACTGACCAAAGTTGCATCACCCAATGAGTATGAATAGCTGATGGCAGTTTCACCTTGAAGTGTTGTAATGTAAATAATAACATAGCCTATATGAAATATGGTTGGGATACAAGGTGTGAGGTGACTTACACAATATAAGGGGGAAATTCAATAGAGTAAATCATTGAAAGCAAAATAGAAATGACTAGATGGTTGCCAGAATATGTAATACTCCATTCATCTAAAGTAGCAAAGGTTGGAAGATGCAATATTGATGATATTGTTTACTCCTCCTGTCACTGAAACGCTAAGAGTTAATGCAATGGAGAAAAGGTTCAAAGCAGCGTGTCAGAACAATAATGCTGCCATTTGACCAACCTGACACCTTGTAACAAAGGGATAATCAACAGAAGGAGAAGATAATTTCAGAAACCTTTTTATGTTTTGATATATCCACACAACAATTGATAAGAGATAATCTGGGAGAAAACAAGTGGTGTAGTGGACAGAGGAAGTATACCAAGTACTAATTTTAGAAGGCAGAGCCACCTTTGACTTGCTAAAGACAGCAAAGGAAAGAAGATGCACTGATGTATTCACAGTCTAAGGTATGGATTTGTTCTCAGATCAGTACTGTAAAGAGTGTCTATCACAAATTTGCTGTTAGTAGAATTGCGGTTTGCAAGCATTCAAGAAATTTTGGTGTCAAATGTTGCAATATATTTTTAAGCCTCACAAAGACAAAAATTCTGTATTATGAACAATATTAGTCATTTAATTACCATTTATGTAATTTACTAATTTAATGTAATTTATTATTATTATTACTAATTTACTATAATTTACTTATGTAATTTTGCTAAGTGTGTAATTTCACCTGACTAATCTCTGACCTGACTAGATGATGATGTATAAAATGAAAAGACTCAACTTGATACATCTTTGGTCGAGTTATTAAACATGTAGTTAGAAAATATTTTGAAAAGTTTTTATCTGCAATTGCAGGTGGCAGAAGAGGAGATAAACTCCATACTTATGAAGTCACTTTTTAATGATTACTTCATATCAAGTTACGTGAAACCTTTTGATCTAGTATTAAAATTATTGCCACCTTTTACCATCTGTCATCTGTTTCTTCCTAATAGCTTTTCTAAAGCTTTCCATGCTCATATGGGAGGAAAAGTTTGTCTTACTTTGCCAGGTATCCTCAAAAGATTTTATAAAGAAAACTGTCCATTGATCTTAGATATAATAAGAACTAGAATATATCAAGCCCAGAAGGCATTAAAAAGATGATCACCTTGCATGCTGAAGATATACCCTGTTATTTGTGTTGTTTTATGTTGAATTATCTCTTCATTTCAGAGACAATCATGACTGTCTCATAAAGTGTGGTCTAAACTGCTCCAGGGCCAATTTAGTCTTCTATTAGTTACCATAATATTACATAGCATATAATGCAACTAGTAAGATACCCAACAGAAACAGAATGATTCATTCATCTTATGATGATTCAGGAACTCTTTATTCACCTTGTCTATTCCAACAATATAAATTCTCAAGAACTTTTTCTAAAACCCAGAGAGGCATTTTAGCCTCGTTTTCCCCTTCCTCTTCACTTTAGCCACATTTCTTTTTCAAGATAACTCCTTAGTGGGATTACAGTCTGCCTCAGTAAACAGGGTACAAACAGTACAAAGGGCAAAAAGGTGGAAGGAGCAGAGAATAGAGCCATGACTGCAAATATCTTTCTTGCAAAGGCCAACATAGAATCATATAACAATGTTTCTGTTGAGTATACCTTGTTTACTTGCATTATATACTATGCAATATTATTAGTAGCTGGGAAAAGCCTGCTTGGAATTTCCCCAATTACAAAAAGTACTTGACTTTTAGAGTTCCTTGTAGCATATGAGGAACTGAATAGAATTAATCCAAGAACTGTGTTCTAAATCCTTTTGCATAATAGCTGTGGTCCTCTTTGGACTTTTGAAACAGGAGAGATTCTAGATAGCTTCCTTTTGGTAACTTTTCAGCTTAGAGTGAATGGCTACATGAAATGATGACTCATGGTGAGTTCCTATTGTTCCTACTACAAAGGCTGTCTGGCCTATGACCAGGAATAGTTTGTGCCACAAAAAGTAAGCAATGGCAGGGTGGCAGTTTCTTTCCTGTATTTGCCCTAATGTTTGATGTGAACACAGCATGTCCTATAAAAAACAAGAGGAATTTATAGTTCTGCAGATATAATCTTTGTCATTTTTCCTCCCCTTGTCATTTCATTCGCTGTACTCTATTTGTACTCTATTTGTTCTATTTACTATCCAGTCATCTAAGAAGATATTTATTAAATTATATGAAATATATGAATCCTTGCAATTTTAATATTATATTGATTATCAGTTATGTCTGCTTAAGTATGTGCTTGCTGTAGATCCTTGTTAGGAGTTATCTGGATAAAGTGCTAAGGATAAAATCCTGGAATGTTGTGCTAATCTTGCTCAGTTCTTGCTGCTAATCTTGTTCACTGCTTAGCGTCTTAATTCCCATAAATCTCTAAATAACATAAAGTGTAAGTCTTAAGTCTGAGGCGCAGTGTGGAGGACAGCATTCATATGAAGGTCACTTTTGACCATACTTCACACTCATAGCTTTATAAGACTACATACTGCTTCATGTGGTAAATCTCCAGAGAACTTCCTTGTTTACCATTTTGCTTATCTTTTTCACAAGAGCAGAAAAAGCACCTAGAAGCTGCGGTTGGCACAAACATTTCTTTAATTTCTTTATTTCTATAACTGGCATTGTATTAAGGTCAAAGATATTCAGCTAATGCCTATGACATTGCTATTTATACACCACAGAAACTTGGTTCAGATTATGCTATACCTCAGGAGAGGGGCCTGCCTTCCTTGATATAGAGATTACTATATGCTTTAATTTATGTGACTTTAGCACTACAGCAACAGAATACTTATTTGTAGGTATTGCTGAATGTGCATTAGATATAATTTTGTCATGACTGTTTGCTGCTGAGGGTTATATGAAATGAACTGTTTAGAATCAATACATCAGGAATGCCATGAAAAAAAATCCTTTCCTTGTTCTATAAATCCTAGGATTTTAAAACTCTTGAGAATTATGAAGTTACATGAACCAGAAGCCATATATATTAAAAAATGGATCAATTACTGTAAAGAGCCTAACTTGTCAATTTTTTTGCCACTTCTAATGAGCATTGTCTGTGTTGAATTTAGAGTCTTTGGCATGTGATATGTTATGGAAAGCAACTGATTTAAATGAATGAACAATATTCTGTAGAATATTCAGAATATAGAATATTTATTATATATATCCTATAGAATATATAATATTCTGTGTTGTGCAGCATTTTATGTTTATATATGGTATTTTATTTTTCAAACTTATTTTAATTGCATTTAAATACTACCCCAAAGTTCACATGTAGTGCTACCTAGTGGCTAGATATTTAAGATAGATGGAATTTTTTTGGAAGAAAGCCTACTAAAAAGATTCCTGTCCTACATTCTTAGTGCTTTCTAATTATCAAAAAAAAAAAACCCACCCTCTTCAACAAACAATATAGCAATAAATAAATAAAGTAGCATTTAAAAGTATTAAGTAACATATTATTAGGAAAAAGCATATCATTTCCTCAATTATTTCTGTGTCAGAATACTTGGAAGGTGCTCATTTTGAACTGCTAGCAACATGTAAATAAACTCCATGATTATAAGATATTTGAAATAGAGGCACTATCACACATATGCCCCTTTGCAAGAAGACACTATATTTATTTATGCCTATACCATTACAAAATTAGAAAATTAGGGCTGGTAATGCACATACATATGCACCTTGTGATTGAAAACTCTATCTGCCACTGTAAATCGAGATGTTTGCAAAGGCAAATGGCAATTTAGATGTCCAAGCCAAGGAAGAATTGCAAGAATAAATCAAAATTGTTATCACGCCTTTCCAAAAACATTTTTTTTTAAATCCCATAAAATTTTTTTGATTGCTGAAGGCCTAATGACAGTCTCTTAGATTCTGCTGCACTGATTATAAGTTATTGGTAACTGATGAACTTCTCTATTGGGGGAGAAAGTACATTCACTGATCGTTGCCTGACTCAGCTGTGGAAAATAAATCTTATGAGACAAAACTCTAAGCAGTCATTAACACATTCACAAAGTCTTTTCATTTATGGACTGTCCTAATGATATGGGAAGTCAAAATGTCAGCTGTGATATATATGGCTGGTAATAGTGAATCTTTACCTGCCATCTGTACTTTATCAAATGATTATTAACTTTTTCCTCCTGTTCCTTTTGCCTTTTTTTTTTCTGTTTTCTTGCCAGATTTGTAATGACCAACATGTTCTATGGAGGCTCGGCTAGAAACTGGTCCACTTTAGAGTCAGTTGAGATTGTACAAGATGATGATAAGTTTGCTAAGTTTAATGTTTCCGTCATCTCTGCTCCTGCAGAGTATTCATTTCATTGCCAGCTGGTGGGAACAAGCAATCTCTATCCTGCAAGGCTGATTCCATCCAACAATGAAGCAAAAAACTGGGATGTTTTCATTTCCAGGTTCCAAGTGAGTACACATCGCCATTTCAGAGATAATTCCAAGGGCTATTATTTGCTATTGTAGGTGCCGAATGGCATACATTCATAATGCCCTTACTTTCATTTCAGCCTTCAGGAAAATGCAAAAGAAAAGCTGTTCCCCCTAGGTGAGCTATTCAGTAAGGGGGAAAAGAGGAGGCAGTTGTTGAACAACAAGAATGTGAAAGCACGGCCGTGAAAAACAAAAACACTATGAAGCTGTCCACAGAAAAGAAAAAAAAAAAGTAAAACCAAATGTGCTTAATCATGCAAAGAATGACTAAGTCCTCATGCCTGTTTAATGAATTGGGCTGCTGCTGGAAACGTGGACCTCTGAAGTGGGTGGCTTTATGCTGCTCGCTTTGTTTTCGTTTGATTTCCTTGCACTTTGTTTAGCTAGGAAAGTACAGCTTAGTGTGGTTAGGGTTTTCAAGAACACAGAGTGTCTGAACTCCTACAGACAGAAACAAAACCCAGTGTAATTAGATTTAATGGAAGCTTTGCCACTAACATCAACTGGGAGCAATATTCAGTCTCATATGGCCCAGAGAGAAAGCAATTTGCTCTTCTTTGAATGATACACATTTTCCAAATATGTAATGCAGTAATAAAGACTACATATATGAGGTCTAAATGATTACTCTTTTATTATTTTGAGTATTGATCTTTATTTAGGAGGAGCACATCAATATTTATATCTTCAAACACACCAAGGGCTGTCTCTAATGAAAGAGATCGTGGAAATGACAGGAATAATTCCAAGTCAGCTTCTATTTGTCAGAGATAATCTGATGCTCATGTTAACTGAATACAAATGCTAATACAGTTTTATTTGGTGGATACCAAACAGAATTTTAGTGACCTATATCCATATTTGGCATTTCTGCTTAAACAATGGAAAACTCCAAGGAATAGCACAAGTGTTGACATTTATCTCCCCTCCCTAACCCCTACACACATGATCAGAATCAACAGAAGAAAGAATGCAGAAATCCACAGATTCCAAGATCAAGTCCCATTATTTTCGAGAAACCACATAGCAGTAGGCACCAATTTTGTGAAGGTTCTTCCTGATGCTATTTCTTATGGCAAGGCCTGAGAAAAACGATGAGTCCACATGACTGTACTGTGCCTAGCAAAGTCTCAGAAGTGTGAAGCAAAGCCTTTGACATTATTAGGGACAGGAGCTATGAAGTGTCCACTTACAACAATCTATCTTCTAGAATTTTTACACCCAGTGATACTGTTATTTTCTCAAAGCTTAGATATTGTACCATCCTGGGCAGGCATTCATTCACTGGGATCAAGAACAGAATGAACAGGACTGCCAGCTTGCTTACAGTTTTGGAGCAGCAGCTTCTGCTCTCAGTTCCTCTTGGAAAACTATGAGGACACTAAGTCCTCACTGTGAAACACAACCTGAAAAGTCCTGTTCTAATCATTGTATGAACTTCTTGTATGAACTTCAGTAAAACTGGAAAGTCACCATTTGGGGCCACTTTTTAAGCCTTATCTGAAATACAGCCTGCCTTTCTAGATTCCGTCCACTGATAGATAGTTCAGTCCAAATTATCTCAACTCAGTCAGCTGAGATATTAATCTTTGTCCTAGAATGAAGTTTGCAAACCCCCAAGCTCTGTTGTAAGATAAAATACCTGGGATGTGACCAATGACTACAGACCTGTAGGCAGCATAGAACTTGGTAGATGACATGGAGGAACTTGTTTTTCATGTCAATGTTAAGCAGTGAATCAGAAGTTCCAGTGCTGATCGAGCTGGAACTTTACTAGCTTGGCTCCTGAAAACAATTATTAACAAATACATATATATACATATATATGTATATGTGTGTATATATATATGTTTAGAAAATATTAGAGGCACATAGTATTTGCATAGCTAAGCCTTGCAGAATTTATTCCACACTTTTCTGAGGCTAAAATATTTCTAACATGAGTAATTAGGTGTAGTGTACCTTTGAAAGCAATGAAAGAACAGAGATTTACTTAAATATTTTATAAAAGATAAAGTGCTGTGGTAAATCCCATAAAAGACGGGAAAAAAAAGAGAACAGGAAATACAGACTACTATAACCAAGAAAAATGTTGCTGGTTGAAGCACTAAAATTAAACCGTCTACAGGACGGTCTTTATCAAAAGATTTTATATACATAAAAATTAAAGAACCACATTTAAGTATTTTTAATTTTCCACCGGTAGAAATGCTGCTAGGAAACACACTTTTGTCTCCCAGCTGGGATCTTACACCTCCACAGAAATGATAAAGCTTTAAAAAAATAATAAAAAAAAGAACCCTTAATATCTTCTTAACATCTCCTTCCTAAAAGGTAGACATAGCACTTTAAGAATGTGCAATTAAAGCTTTTACCTGAAAGGTTCAATAGGAATAATTCTACTTGGGGAAAAAAAAAAAAAAAAAAAGAGAGAGAAGGAGAAAAGCAATATTTCTGGCCCTCAATCAGAAGCAGTAAATCCTTTCTAAACCAAATATATCTCCCATCAGATATATTTGCCTCAGAGAGTTCTTGTAAATAAAGTAATAAGAGCTTATTGTTTTTCAGACCTTCACTTTCCTGTGGACCAAAATGACATAAATCATCACCAGCTTTTTTCTTTCTCTTCCTTCCTTCCTTCCTTCCTTCCTTCCTTCCTTCCTTCCTTCCTTCCTTCCTTCCTTCCTTCCTTCCTTTCTTCCT
>PTEX01000145.1:1528145-1556376 GCA_003342815.1 Eudromia elegans | reverse complement strand
CTTCCTTCCTTCCTTCCTTCCTTCCTTCCTTCCTTCCTTTCTTCCTGTCATAATTGGCATTTCATGACTCCTATTCATGTTCTCATCTGCAAACTAAATAGTTGCTTAACCAGCAAAGGCCCTGGTTATAGACCTGTGCTCTATAAAACTGTGTGCAAATAGTTATCCAACCCAAAAGTTTATTTTCTTACAGTGGAAAACAGTGCCTTGTAGTGGAAAACAGACTATCTTTGCCAGCTACCTTTCATGGTAAGATTTGGAGAGACTCTTGCAAAAGGCCCTGGAAAGCTTGTATGACAAAAAATATCTACCTCTACCTTCAGATATCTGTCTTCACCACAGTGCTTGCATAACCTCAGAGACTAGTTCTGCATATGACAAAAGTTTGTTAATTAGCATTTCAGAGGGAATAAAGACATTATTGTTAATATGCGTATTGCATACACATTGACTTTAAGGTGACAGAGCTAGGAGCTACAAGTGACTGTAAACCTGTAGGGCTTAATGAGATAGCACTGTATGCAAGCCAAGACTAATGTCTTCACTGTTTGTACCAACTCCTTTCCCTGGAAGTACAAATTCTGTTTTATTACCACAAAGCTATCCAGTTTCTTCACCGTAAAGCAAGGAATAATCAGTGTGTAGGAACACATAACAGTAGAAATACCTGATCTCCTGTCTCATCACTTACTGGTTGGTGAGAAGAATGATTTAAATGAAATAATTTTATAGGAGACAAGTTTAAGCTTTATTAGTGGATTTATGATGTTTGATGCTTTCCTTAAGCACACATTTCAAAGAATATGTAAATATATAAGATATCAACCTTTTTATTTATATTTTGAAGTGATTTAGGAAAAACTCAGAAGCATATCCAGAATCGAACTAACTCAGACAAACTCAGCCATCAATCATTAAATGCATTTTAAAGTAGGCTTCAAGAGTTTTGCTGTTAAAAATCTGCTGCTCCTTGAAAATTTCAGAGTATTTCAACAAATGTCGTGATTTAGAAAGCCTTAACTGATGTGTTTTTGTGTGCGTTGAGTTTCCTGATGGTTCATTGAGCTAATCTGATTTCACATCCCATTTGGATCATTACTGTTAAAAGTAGCCTAAATTTCTGAAGTGGGAAGCACAACTTTGTTTCTGTGCTCTGCACAAGTAAATGATGAATCTTAAACTTTCTGTGAAAAAAGGGAAAATCACTATGCAAAAATTTGAGTCTTTTTTAATGGTCTGAGTGTGAGCTGTAGTTAACAGGTGTGGGTTTTGTAATGGACAAATATGTCCTGAAAGCAGGGTCTATGTTGTACATTTATCTTTACTTAAATTTTCTCCATTTCAGCTTCAAGGCTTCAACATTGAAAACAACCAATTTTCCTATGCAAGTGACTGTACAAGTTTCTTCACTCCTGCAATCTGGATGGGCTTGGTGACCTCTGTGATTCTGCTGTGGATCCTGGCCTATGGCATCCACATGATCATGCAGCTCACGACAAACAGTAGATTTGATGATCCCAAAGGTCCAGCCCTTTCAGTTCCTCAGACAGAATAGGAGTGGACTGAGTTAATGCATCCTCAGCTTTCCCTGGCCTGATATTTACAGTTTTGTAACCTTTCTACTTTAAAATAAATGTAACCTAAAGAAATACTGTAACAGTAGGAAGTAGGAAGGGATAATTAAGCCGGATAAAAAAAGGATCCTTTTGCTCAGCAACAGTAATAGTTGTATGTTTTAGTTTTGTATTAACAAACATCAGTTGGTTAATAGTTATCTTTGTTAAAGCTCTGAGATGAGACTGTAGACGTTATTACTCTGTCCAGCTGTTAGAAAGACCAGTACAAATTTCTATCAGATTAAATATTACTGTCCAAGAAAGGATATCACAACAGAACTACACTGGAACAATTTATAAATTATTTATGCGGTAAGACTATATATTGAAACCACTGAAGTCTCTTTAAAAATCATCTTTAATAAGCATAACATGTTAACGCTACAACTTAAGAAGCCTGAACTGTGTCTCCTTGTTTTTTCTCCTGCCCAAATCATTTAGAAATATAGAGAACTAATAAAGTACAGGTCAATAAACCAAATGATCTTGGAAATTTTTTTTCTTTTTCAAACTATATCATGTTATTCAGATGTGGTATCATGGACCAGAAGGGGTAGACCAAGGCTCATCTTCCCCCTCTAGTCATGTTAGGCCTCTGATAATTATGTTGAGTAAGACTGATTCAAAGGTTTGTTTTGGCCAGGGGAAGCTGATGGAGTTATTAATCAAGATTGGTCCCTGTCCAAAGCAATCATTAAGTTGTATATAGCATCGTGATAACCTATGCAGCTCTTCAAGGTCATCATCAGTTACAGTGCAGACCTTAAAAAAGATAGGGTATTTTTCTTAATATTCCCCCTTTTTCAGGTATCATTGATGCAGTTTTGAGATCACTACCAAAAAAAATAAAGCCCAAACGTGTGTATGTGTGATTAGAAGAAATGCTGTGCTAATGTACTGATAACAGCTGGACATATTTATGATCCCAGTGATTCCAGAAACCTATTCAGAGTATGCTGATTTCTTTGACAATTAATAAAGACATCACGTCTTCTCACTTGGCAATCTGACTACAGAGCAAATTACTACATATTTTGAAAAACTATTTGCTGTCACAGAGAATTAAGTGTTCAATGTCTGTCAAACATGTTATCATTCATGTCATATTTTGAGATAAATTGATTTTTTTTTATTCTTGTCATGTTGATTTTTGATTTGGAAGAAAGGGAAAATTATTTTCAATCATTCTGTTATTATTTTGAAAGACAGAGGATATATGAAGTAATAAAATATAGTTTCCATTCTTCTGCAATATTTTTATATGACTACACTTTCTCTATTAGTAGTTAGCAAAATAAAAACATACCAATTGGCTACATGAAAAAAAAACACACTAATTTTTTGCAATTTTGACCCATGCTATAGAACAATGATACAGAGGAATGATGTTTAGAGCCAACTACCTAACTAAACTGAACCACATGAGGTTCAATGAGGATAAGTCCTGCCCAGAGAGGTTGTGGAGTGAGAGGTTGTGGAGTCTCCTTCTCTGGAGAGCTTCAAAACCTGCCTGGATTCCACTCTGTGCCACGTGCTCTTGGGTCCCTGCTGGAACAGAGCGGGTGGACTAGTTGATCTCTAGAGGTCAATCAACCTTAACCATTCTGTAAATGAAAAATTATCTCTACCCATTGTTCAGGGATATCATATTTTTATTATCCAGTCAAAGAAGTAAATAAATGGTGTAAAAAGCAATTCCTCCTGAACTGCTCTATCCTGACCTGGAAAACAAAAGGGCTGCTGGCAGCAAGGTAGGATAGGTAACTGCAATGTTTCAATATTTTTCCTAGGTGTTATTCAAAACCTTGAGGAATACTGTAGTGTGAGCCACACAAGAATGTTGTGTTAGGAAGACACCTTTTCTTTGCAAAAAATTAGTTGCCAAGGGAGACAACTGGACTTGGTTTAAAAATTTCCTTTTTAAAGCAAGTTATGTGAACGTGACTTAATTGAAAATTGATATAATGGTAGTGTAACTGATATTTAGAAGGGAAAAGGGAGATTTAAAAAAGGTCTTGGCTTGTAGAAAATATCTTATGACTTTTATCTAGAACCAGCAAAATATGGAGCAGATTTTGTTCAGTAGTGATGACATACAAGAACTGAAGAACTGCTGTACCATGAAAATGTCACTGAGCTCAGTATGAACTCAAGAACTGTTGTCAGCAGCAGCCGTGTGAGCCCAGCCAGTGTCTAGCAGTACTTCTATGGACCCTCTCCCAGGCAACACCCCTGAAGCTCACAACTTCCTTGGCCAGATTAGTAACGTTGGGTGGATCTGGTTTCCATGAATTTGTCCAGCTCCTCCAGAGCTGACAGTGCCATGGTGCTGGGGATGTGTGTGCCCTCCCTTCTCTGCATGGAACAGGCTCTGGGGAAGGAAACAGAGCTTCAGGGAGGCTGTACCATATGGAAGAGTTTGGCTTTTTTTTCAGAAGATACCAAGTTCAGTTCATAGAATCATAGAATGCTTACGGTTGGAAGGGACCTCTAGAGGTCATCTAGTCCAACCCCCCTGCACACGCAGGGTCTTAGAAAGAGATTAGTTAAAGAGATTAGTTAAAAGAGATGTTTGTTGGACTGACTTTCTGTTGGTGCAGTAAAAGTGAAGCCTATAGAAAAGGGCTGGACTGAATCTGCTGTGTTTAATACTGTGCTTTCTGAGGGGTAAAGGAAGGCGGGCTTTTTACTTCTATCTTCTGTTATGATAGCGCAGGGCCCATCCTGGGGGCTCACCAGCACTGGCCACAGTGACCCAGCTGGTTCTCCAGGCCCGGGCTGCAAGCCAAATGCCTGCCCTGTGCACGGCATTGCCCTCTGGCCAAAGGTGACACACTTGTTACTGGTTTCAGTTGCGTTCTGTTCTTCCTTTTAGAAAGGACCTCAACAAATTCTAGCAGGATAGTGATCTGCCTATTTTTGTTTACCTGGTAAAGTCAGAAACCTGTCAGAGGCCTCCTAGGTCTGTGTACATCTGTTTTCATAATTCAGCTTAATCACAGGTGTACTTGTTAAAACCTGCCCGTTTTGGGAGATGTTCCAACAAGGATATTAACTCTGCCTGGGAGGTGTGAGACTTCAGGACTTTCTCTGGAGCTTGCTGAAGTCGCCAGAAGTATTTGTGTGTACTTCAGTGAGGGTTAGCTTAGAGCCCTACAAAATTCAAAATAATTTAATAAATACTGAGCTGAGGATAAAGCAATAGTTAAAGGGGCAGTCCTTTTTTTCAAATAAATACATAAAGTTTAATTAGAAAAAGAATCAACTACTATCAAAATTACAACACAACCTGAAAAAATCAATTTAAATGTGAAAAGTCATTAAGATTAAAATAACCGAAAACCCAAGCCAAGCCAAGAGAGTTCTGAACCTATAATGTTTAAGAATTTAAGGCATTTCCTCACCACCCTGTAATGATCACTTTGTCAGAGGGGAGCAGAGAAGGGGCTAGAACCTGAAACACCTGCCTCCTCTTGCCACGACCCCTCCTGCCCTGAATGCGTTTGGTTTCCCTCTTGTGAAACGGCCTCCTTCACAAACCAAGAGGAAACCCATCAGTGACTTAAATTACATAACAGCAGTGACATGTAGATAGTAAAGAGAGATGTTATGTAGATAACCTGCCAAGGGAAGAGTCACTGAAGTACTTTGTTCCTTCTCTGCTTTAGCATGGCCTCGTAGATAGTTAATATGCAAATCTGAATCAATCAGTTAGATTAGGCAGTGTCCTGTCCATATAGGTCTCTATCTATGAGAGTAAGATAGAGATGCTGAGAAGAATGTGTGACAATAGAAAGCTAGCTCTCAGTATAAAAATAGGGACAAGAAACCTGGAATTTGGATGCTGTTCACTGCTGTTAAACAGACTAGCAGCAGTCTGAGTAGATGATGATGATGGGGCAGCAAATGTAGTGGTAGTTTTCTTTCATCAACTAGGGTAGCAGATGATCCACAGCCACATAAGAATGAATGAGAGCAGGGACAGGAAGTCCCTTTCCTGCTGGCTCTTTTTCCTCTTGGACTCTCACAGTGAAAAGGAGTGAAATGTGCTCCTGAGAAGGGCAGTGAATGAGAAAACCATGTGACTGTAGGGCTGATGGTCAAAGCATTGGAAACTTTAAAAGAAAAGTCATGGAAGGGAGATTTTGAAGGAACATCCTTGTGTTGCCTTCTGAAGGCTGTCAGGGAGCTAGTGGCTATTGCTCAATCCCGCTCTGCCTGGATATGTGATAGAAAGAAAGAACCAGATACAGGATTCAGGACTATTTCTCCTTTCAAGTCTCCTTCCAATTTCTCCTCATTCTTCTGAGGCTTCCAAGAGCCAGTAAGACCAAGAGGAAGGTGACACTGATGTGTAGTAACTTTGTGAGGTCTCCAATAGGAAAGGCACAGATGAAGATGTGCAGCTGCAATACTCACTGGCCAGGAGGTTTATAGGATTATGTGAAGACTGTTCTTCTTGCACTTCCTCCATTCTGGAGTATCATTAAAACCTACTTGTTTCCTGTCCTTTGATCTCAGGCAGTGCTGTCAGTCTCCTGCAGACAGGGAGAGCTGCTGCCTCCAGAGCCTCGCGGCTCTGAGCCGTCTGTCTCTGAAGCTGTGACCAAGGGGACACATGCAATGAGGGACTCACTGTCACAACAGGCCCTGCAACATCCTGCAGTGTGTTGGGTTACAAGGTGCAACAGATTATTTATTTCCTGAAATACTCCTTAAAATAGCTGAAGACTGCTGCTGAGTGGAAAAAAAATAGAAACAGTAATTTGAGAAATCTGTACAGAGAAAAAGAAGAAGGAAGGACAGTGTTCAAACTTGCAGATTTTATTCAATGCAGAAAAATACTCTGATGTCTAATAATCTTCCAAGAAAGGAACTTGGTCTTCTGTTTACTAACAGAAGTTCTTTTATCTAGCCAGAGTATTCTCTATCAGAACTAAAACAAAATCAAGGAGGAAAGAGTTGTTTCTTCAGACCTGAGGTTTCTAAAGGCTTAAAAAATATTAAAGTACAGGGAGTACAGAGAAAGAAAAAAAAAAAAAAAAAGAAAAAAGAAACAGGTTCTTGCCAAGGGGTGGTTCCCTGCTTCTTTGATAAGTAAGTAGTCTCTCGCTTCCATGTGTGGGCCAGTGTCTGTCTTAGTCTTCCTGCCACTGTGGGTGGAAGGGAGCCTTACGACAGTGCCTGAGCACAAGCCCAAAAGCAGATCATCTGCTCTTTTGCATACTGATGACCCACAAATGAAGTGGCTTCCTATTCTTCACCACAACTTTTTGTATGGCTCTTGTTTGAAAACAGGTTCGCTGCTCTAGATTGGCTGGATTTTTCTGTTACCCCAGGACTGGGTATGTTCTTGCATTATTATAAATGAATTTAGTTTTAGATTCTCCTGTGTATCATTCATTATTGCCATGTCAAAAAACAGTTTACAGACTCAACATATCTTTTATGCTTTGCAAATGTCAATGTGGGTGTCCGGTGGAAGGCTGTGAAATCTGTCTCCAGTCTATCCTCATCCTCCTTTAACCAGTTGTCTAGAAGCAATATAGAATGAATGTAACCTTGATAGCCAGCTTTCTTTAGGCAATGAAAACTGTGCAAGAATATTATTTGCAGCAGAAAATAAAAGAAACATTTTTATAAAGGTACTTTTGGATGCAGGATAACACAAACACTTTTGGATATAATATTAGAATTGTAATTTTCTGTGCCTTATTTTTTCTATGTATCCTATGTATGTTGCTTTTTCATTAATGGATAGCAGAGTGATCAATTAAGCTGTTTAACAGGTATCTCTGTCTGAAGCATACTGGGACAATCTGAGATCTTTCTATCCCTATCTACTCTGCCTGTCATCCGTGTGTGCCTGGGCTTCTGCTGTGCATTCGGTGTCTGCTGCTGTGCTCTTTCTCCGCCATGGATGCCCTACATCACATTTGGCACTGAGGTGCAGGTGCTTGTCTGGTTCTGTCCTTCCTGCTGCTGAGCAGTAAAGCTCTGGCAGAGGAGCAGCACGGATAGCTGCAGACACAGATGCCTTAACACGTTACGGAGATATTGGTGAAGGATTTTTGCCATGGCTGTCGGGTGGGGAAAGTGAAGCATGTAAATGTCCATGTGACTTGCCAGGGTCAGAGACCACATTGCTGGCAGCCAGAGAGGCAGGACCTAGCTCCACTTGAGCTGTGCATTTTCTGTCTCTGAATACTCGAACACAGTTCAGCTAACAACATATACATGGGGGCAATCTCAGGATTGTTCCAGGCTAAGTCCTGCTATGAAAACACCTGAAGGACATCCATTGCAGAAGGTACCTAGACACTACCATGATACAGCTGTGGTCTTCTCCTACTTGGTATCTTCTCACTGCAATTGAACCAAGATGTCACAGCACTCCAGTGGTTTAGAGAGAAATTAGAAAGGGAGATTTGGAAGAGGAGGAGATCAGTAATTCTATCTTCTTCAAGAGGTGGACTAGGAGTCCTTGCCCTTATTTCTGAGTGACGGCCAGACTCCTATACTCTGGTAGAGAAGCTAAAGTGATATCAAAGAGCTCCATCATGCAGGTTTGGGTGTGCACATCTGTCTGGCTTTGGAAGGCCCCCCCTTTATCACTGTGAGATGTACAATGCTTACAGAGGCTCTGTGTGGTGCTATCTGCATGCCCTACGCCGAGCTAGCAGTATGAGGGAACTCCTCATGGCCCACAGGGCATTTGTCTGGCTTCGTGCATGAAGCAACACAGTTGGACTTCAAAGTATTTGAAACAGGTAATTGAAGTATGAATGGAAAAAAAAGGGTGAGGTGTCATCTCTCTTTTTTATAATGAACCAGGAATACAATTACAGAAGACACGGCTTGCTTTTTCTTGTGTGGCATCCATCTCCATGTGAGGGAGAGCTTCTTTCCTGTGAGGGTGACAAAGCCCTGGAACAGGCTGCCCAGAGAGGTTGTGGAGTCTCCTTCTCTGGAGATCTTCCAAACCCGCCTGGATGCCACCCTGTGCCCCGTGCTCTTAGGGGTCCCTGCTGGAGCAGGGGGGTTGGACTAGATGATCTCTAGAGGTCCCTTCCAACCTCAACCATTCTGTGATTCTGTGGCTGTGTGCCCATACAGCACGATTGGGACAACTGCATCAGACTTCACCGAGCTGCATTTTCCCAAAGGTTTTTGGGGGACATACTCGGTGTTTCTAAGGGCAGAAATTACATTTTAGTGGCTTACTACCACCACCTTTGGTGTCCAAATAGTGTGTCCTGCCTCAATACCTAATTGGAGTAAGACTACGTGTGAGTTTTTTGTTTTGTGGGGTTTTTTTTGGTTTTGTTTTAAATAGGATAGAATCTCTTTACTAGATATATCAGGGAATGAAATCTTATTCATGTTCTGATATCATATGAACACAGTTTGGCTGTAATCTTATTTACGGCACTCTTTGAAGCTCAAGGGGGCAAAAAAGGATTAGTGGTCATAGACTGCTAGGCTGAGTACACTTCTGGCAACAGATAAATGAGCAAAAGAATAGCAGTCAATTTTTTAAACTACGATATCTGAAACTTCTTCCTGGATTAAACTGGTGTATAAGACTTTAAAGGGACATAGGATTTTGCCTAATGAATGACCACAGAAATACCACCTGCTGTTTGTTATGAAACCTTTGGTTAACACGTGAGTCAGTTGCTTTTAGCACCTTACCCTACCAAAAGGTGAAGGACTTCTTCAGCTGGCCCGTTGTCTTTGGCTGAAATAGGCAAAGGTTTCACTTCAAAGATTCAGTAAGATTACATGTTACTCATTAAGTAAAATCTACATCTTGTCTAATCAGCGGTGTGTGTGTTGGCTGCAAATCCAGGGCTGGATTCCGCTGCTGTGCAGTGGGACTCTCACTCCAAGTGCTGTTCACAGCGAGCGCGTTGCCCTAGCTGGAAACTACACGGAGAGCAAAACTGGAACTCGTGTGTTCCTCGTCCTTGGTAGCGTGGTATGTTGGGCCTCCTGCCTAAAAGTATTAGCACAAAGCTTCAGTTGCAATATAATGCTGTCCTTTATAAACTTTGAGTGATAGGAAAAAGGGCAACACAGGAAGGTATTTGTGTTCCTATTAAAATCATTTCATTACTGTCATTTATTGTTACTATATTTGGAAGAAAGATATCTTTTTCCTTTAAACACCAAGTTCAGTGTTATGCAATTTCTTGTTAGATACTTCTACTGCTGTTAAAGAACTTATTGCCTTTGATCTCCTGGTTGTTTTATAGTGGTATACATGTGACATCTGGTACTAATATGTGTCATATCTTTCATACAGAAAGCAGCCCCATGTATTCACGGAAATTACTTTATCTACATCAAAAGGCAACAGCTTTTTGATAGAATATAGCCCTTATTTACTGTTGTGCTACTTCACTGAATGGAATTGTATATTAACTGAAGAACACCACTTACATCGTGAGATGTCACTGACTGTATAATCCATGCAGTTTGTCCAAGATACTAAAATTAGCACTTCTCTCCCAAAACCTGATGGGATAATTTTAAGATTATTTAGTTTTCTGTCTGCCCTCTGTGCAGCCTGGTTCTTCCACCACCTTTTAGAGACTCTGTTGCTGCAGGGCTGCTCACCAGCACCGCTCCCAGCAGCAGCTCCTGGGTCTCGACCTCGCTGAGTCCGACCTTGCTCAACTTGCTCAGTCCTAGCCGAGGTGGTTAGGACTGGACATCATATGTCATTGCCTAATTTTTCTAAAGTTCAGTTTTTGTAAACTTACCACAAACACAGGGAATCCAGAATTTCTACCTGTTTGACAAGCACCATCAGAAAGCTGAAGGAATCAATAGACATGAGCCAACTGAAAAAGAAATCTTGTATTTGTTCACATATAAATTCCAATCTATTTAGAAATAGAGGAAGATATATATATGTATTTGTATGTATAAACACATATATATATACACACACACACATATGTGTTTCCTTATATACAAGCACTTTAAAATAAGATTGAAATACTTGCACAGGATATGGGATCAATAAGGGTGGATGGCTTCTGCATAAATACATGAAATTCTAAAAACATTAAAATAAGATCCCCATCAAGTAAAAAAAATTAAATTCTGACTTCTTCATGGATCCTTTTCTGTGAGGGTCAATACATAAATAAATAATTGGAAAAGCATAGCAGCTGTTTTAAAATGCCAGGAATGTTTCTATCACTACAAACTTAGTTCTGTAGGAATGCATGCATTGTGAAATACAACGTGCAAGCAGCTTTTTTTTTCCAAGTTAAGCTCTTATTCTGAGAAAAGATCTGCTTGTACAGAAAAAAAAAAAAAATCAGTGCTGCTATATTTGTTCTTTGAAAACAGACTCCAGGGGAGTATCTGCGGTGTTAGGCAGCTTCCAGCTCTCTTAGCTTGCTCAGGACTTGTTAAGCAGTGAAAACAAATGCAGCTTTGTACCATGTTGTCACAGCCCCTGGCAGTGGGGCTAGTCACCCTGCTCTGGCAGCACCATCTCGCTCCTTACGAGCAGGGGTGCAGCGTTCCTCTCTTCCTTGCAGCCCTGGGTGCAGCCTCTGTATCAGGGTGCTCCTTAATCTGGGAGTTTTCTTTAAAAAAAAAAAATCAGGTGGTTTTAGCCCTCTTGCCCAGGAGAAGAAGGAGTCATCGTGCTTCCTTGCAGGCCAAAGCGGTCAAGGATTTTGTCCTTCTCTTTCTCATGGGCCTGCTTTGCCTAAGCAAAGTCTCAGCATGAGCAAGGGGTGACTGAATTGGGTTTGGAAGCACTGGGAAGTCTCTAACTCCAAATCAACCCCCCCACTGTTTTCCACAGTCAAGGCTGCACCTTCTGGCTGGTCCTTCCAGTTGGGTGACCCAATTGCTTGGAGGGCAGCGCAGCACTTAAAAGCATTTGGCAAGCACGGTGCATATCTGAGAGCAGCGTAAGTGCCATTTGCAGTCCTTTTGCTGAGGGAAAAGCTGCTTATTTGTTTAGGAAATAGAGGTTATAATGCTTAACTTGTGATATTTCAGTCACTTCCATGGCAACAGACTCTGAGAGAACAAAGCAGGACTTCACCAGATTGTATAATTACTAAAAAATGGATATGGAAAATTTAGCAGAGCAACACTATGAGGCTTTATTTGATTTTTGTACTTTACCTGTGTTAACTGATAACTAAATTAATTAAGTAAATGTTGTGCTGGCGAGCAGCTATGACGAAGCTGGCATTGGTTTGATTCCATTTTCAAGCATTCCTGGTTTCCGTAAGGCCAGTGCGTGTGGGCACCGTGCAGTGTCTCTCCCATTGCACTGTCCAAAGATGAGGTGTAATTTCCAGCAGATGTCCCACAATGATAACTACATTTAAGGAGAAACATTACTTAGTTCTAGTTCAAAGGTATAGAAATTAACAGGATTTTTTTGATCTCCTTACATGGCCTTCAGATCAGGCCTTATCTCAGAAACATGGCACAGCACGCTGAGCAACAGGTTGCAAAAGGTAACGCACAGTGACACAGTTTTGAACCCTCCTGTGTTTAAGGGCAAACTCCTGAACATCTGTTCACTAGGATTTTATTCGCTACAGGGAGAGAGACAGACTAATTTACACCCCAGGCCTTTTGGCTGTAAGTATCCCTTGTTTCCTTTCTGTAACTCGTTCATGCAGGTAGAGCAGAAGAGGGCCACAGCACATACATGTCAAATGGTTTATTTTTAGGCTTTCACAAACAGCAAGAGAAAAGAGAGATGTTAAGTGAAAATACTGATATAGAAACAAATGGATGTTGTTATATTAATAAACCTTTATCTCACACATCTCCAGTAAATTAACCAGAAAATGCTGCTCCAGTAAATTGACCAGAAATTGCTGCTGCAATACGATGTGCATTTAAAAAAAAAGAAAAAAAAACACACAAAAGAAAATGGTGAGTTTCTTCTTTTAACTTCAGATGGCAGTGGAAGAGTTAATTATGATGCAGGTAAATAGTTATGTATCTTTATGAGTGAAGCTTGAGCTTTTAAAAATTAAACTATATTTAAGCTTATTAATAGAAATGTGCCACTTACATAAACTAATATTTCTAATTCCTGTTATATTTTTGCCAGTATAAACTTTATCCTGAGGAATTTCAGTGAGACTTTGAGACTTTTGATTTAGAATCTGCAGGCTGAAATGAGTGCAATGACCTTCATCAACAATCTTAGCCAGGTTCTATTCATTTGTTCTCTCATTCAATGGCTGCACACCAATAGAAAGAGTTGACAGTGGGATATTTGCCCCATGAGCCAGCTATAATCCATTTTTAGGGCAACTGTCAGAATAAGGGAAAGAATTTTTTTTAAAGTAATTTGTTTCTTTGTCTTGAGCAACCTCAGTTTATACCATAGTAGATATAATGTGGCTATAGTACAAGCTTTGATCTCGTTCTCATTGCTGGAAATTGCAGAAATCTGTTCTGCGATAAAGTGGTTGGTCCAGCATGGAGTTGGGTGTCACTGACAGATATTCCTATGTCAGGGTGGTTTTATGTCATTACTTTACAATATTATTCTCCTTTCCAAATTGACTCAGTATGAAGCAGACACTTCGGATAAATTGTTTAATCCTTAATTTTCTTAATGTCTTAAAAAGTTAAGCTTCTATATATAATTCTTCAAAACAGAGTCCATCAGGAAACTATGGCATAGAGAGGCAATTTTACCTGGAGATTAGACCAGAGAAAATACAATGTAACTGTGACTTAGTCTACCAATAAGGTACAACATGTCATTGAGTGCTAACCCTTCAGACAGTGTGAGGTTTTGGACACAGTTTTGTACTAGGCTGAAGCTGGAATTTAGCTAAGGAGCTGCGGTAAAGACTCTCAAACCCCAAAGAGATTGATGAAGGCTGAGGTTGTCCAATGCATTTGACCATTATGACATCTGAACCTACAATTGCAGAGACAGGAAAATGACCTTGTTGAAAGCTAACAAACACCCTAAAATGGAAGTACTCCCAATGACAGGTTCTTTTTGAAAATTCAGGCTTTCATCTCGCTATGCCTTATTTTCTGTTTTGGTAAAACTGAGAATCATTAAGATGTGGCTTAAGATGTCAGGTAAAGGATGTTGTGCTACAGCAAATAATTTTCTGCATTTTTTGATAGCTGAACATCCACTTTTTCAGGCCAAGTACCTGAAGCGCTATTTATTTTGTACTAGTGAAACAGCTTAACTTTAAAATAAGCCAGAAAGAGAGTTTGTACTTTCAAACGATCAAATGATAATTAGACTCTTGACAGCTGTCCTAATTTTCTCCTTATTGTAATGATAAATTGCATTTGTTCCACTGAAGTCAATGAAAAGAAACTTTCAGTGTTATTTGGTTGTTTTCTTGTGAGTTTTGTTTTTTCTTTCTTTTCAAGATAAAAGCAAGTTTCAATTTGGAGTCAAACTAGGCACTAAATCCTCAGTAGGTTTCAGATTCAGCCTTGTGAGCCAGACTGAAATACAGAAAGTTATGATGTTAAGCATGATGTTAAGGAACATTAAAAAACAAGCAAATAAACAAAGGAAAAACAACCTAAACCTTGATCAGAAGTCATTCAGGAGCACACTGGATCCTCTTTATCTGACTCAACAGGTCACTTCTTTAGATATAAAATCTGTGAGATTTGACCTTTAGGTTGCAGGTCTAAGTTGATATCTCTGCTATGTGTCCAACACAGTGTGTAAGCTGGGCTGCAAATGCAGATGCACCAACATCCAGAAATGGAAGTTGTCTTTCCTTCTCCTTGTGGTATTTACCATGTCAGAATAGGGAAATCTTATACATATTTTATTAAAACGTATGATATCCCTATTTTTGTTATTATAATTAGTTATTAGCTTTCAATAAATGTCTTTCTAATGTTTCAGCTGGTTCAGGTTAAAAAAAGGTTGTCTGAATGTAAATTAGAGGTTTCTGTTGACTAATAATGAGTGCATAATTTGGTAGAAATAAGAGGACTGCTTACAAGTGGCAACAGTTACGTAAATAGAAGTTGGAGTTTGTTGCTTATATCTTACTCTGTGGTGTTATAAATATTGAGCATTTCTCTGTGGGAAAGAGGTTTTCCGTCTTTATTCACTGGTGGCAATTAAATAACTGGAAAGAAGATGATTTCCAATTCAAAGGAATTTGTGGGAAGTTACATCCTTGCTTGTGTTTTCATAAGAAGCAATGTGAAAGCACTTAGAAGCTCTGAATGACTTATTTATTCTTTGTTCCCTCACCCCACACACAGAGCTTTTTTACCTGCTTTTGAGAAGCACACAAGCCTGTGAGCTCTTCCTAAGACTGTACTCCACTTTGCTTTTGTTTTTGTCCAGCTCCTCCTCAAAAGCATCTGGGAAAGGTAAGTGTCCTGACGTTGAGATGGCTGACGAATTATTGGCATTTTTCCTTTTATTATTTTCTTGGTTTTGCATAATGATCATATCATGATGATGAGCATGTGAAGTGTGAGTGCCAATTTCATATTGTTGTCTGTTGCTACCCCCAGTTCCATGGTATTTTTCTGAGCAAAATTAATTCTGAGAACTCAAAAAGAAATGTGATTTCTACAGTAGAAAAAACAAGGTACTAAGCTTGGTCTTGTTAAGGAGCCCGGCTTCTGTTAACTGTAAGTAAATTGCATGAAATCACGGTGTCTGGACGTAAAAGAAAGAGATGTGAAAATTAGACTGTCAAGCCGTATTTGTTCAGTTAAACATGTAGCCTATTTTACAGAAATTCTGGGAACTCAGACACTACTGTAGAAGCTATTGGCTCAGCAACGTCAGTCACCCCGATGTTACTAGAGATACTGCCCTGGTCATTGCTGTACCCACGACATACTGAACCACAAGAGTTCCTTGTGTCACCGCCATTTGTAAAGAATCTGCGTCATCATTTAGACTGTCCTCAGACCTTAGGCAACTGCTTCCTCTGTTTGCACCTTGCACCCCTCCAAACTTCATTGGCCATCTACTCTAATATCTACCTAGTTATGAAAACACGAGCATTATTCATCCTGTCTGGTACTAGAGTGTTTTTATTTCTTCATCTCTTTCATCCTGGTTTTCCATCCTGGTTTAACTAACCTCTATATTCAGTAGTTACCAATAACCAGATCCTCAAATGTCTCAAGCACATTAGTTCCTTATAATTTGCTGCAGGGAGAAGGAGATTCCATGTATGAACTGGAAAAAAAAAATCTATATCTGCAAACAGTGTTTTATGTAGACAGTTCTTTATTGAAAAGATTTTTTAAAATTCCAAGTCAAAGTGATACACATTTAGTCTCTTGCTATTCCTGTAGGAGAAATCTGTCCTTCTCTGTCATCTGTAATTTGAGTAGAAAGTGACCCTTTAAACTCAGCGAGAAAAAAAAAAAAACTTCCAAAATAATTCCAACCTCAGGACTGTGATATTAATTGTTCATTAGCTAAGAAATGGATGAAAATTAATAGGCTGTTATTATGTTTACATTAGAAATAAATGACACAGAGTTGTCAATTTCTCATGAATCATAGAGAATTTCAACAAATCAATGAGACGGAGTATATTGAAAAGCTGGAAAATACAGCTTGAAAATTTCTTCACTCCTTCGGAGATAACATTCTGAAGTAACATTCCTTACCTGACTGTGGCACAAACCTACACTGCAGTGAGAGGAACCCAGCTGAAAGGATTTCTCATTAATCAATCAGAAGAAGGAAACTTTTTTTAAAAAAATACTGTTTTACTGCAAGCCTGCCTGTCAACACAGAACAGACAGAAAGGAAAGACAGAAAGACAGAAAGACAGACGGAAAGACAGACAGAAAGACAGACAGACAGAAAGAACTAAAGCAGATGAAAAGAGGAGAGGCAATCAAAGGAAAAAAAAGGAAAATTCATTCTTCTGGCAAAGCTATTTCAGATACTTTGAATCAATACTGTTGATAGGAAGGAACTGGTTCCACTGACTAGAGGAGCGAAAGCTGAGTATATGAAACAACCAAAGCTGAATGAGTAACATGAAAGATTTACTTAGCTTGTGTTTAAGCCAGTTTTTTTTGTGTGCTCTTGAAGACCAATCTAGTGAACAGTCTGTCAGTGAATACAGAGAGACACAGGGTGGCTATTGGTTAATGAAGAGTGTTTGAATGTGTGTATGAACTTTATTTTTAAGATGTGTTTATTAAGACATGTTTGTCGAACCATGCTATAACCACAATGGACAAGAAGCAAATTCAGCAGAAAATAAGATAGATTCAAAATAAGTTTTTTAAAAAAGTTACCTATTATTTGCATTTAGGAATCCTATGGACATAATTTTGAAAATTTGCTAAAAAGAATATATTCTATGTATTCATTTGTGTTCAGCTATAATGCATGACACTCTCTGAACTGGAAATATTCAGTGTTGCAACACAGTGATTGCTAGCTGTAAGCCAAATTCAGCCATGGAGATTAGCCAATGTTAATTCATGTTGGGCAAGGCTCTTGCTTCCTGTACCCACCAATTATAATTTCATTGCTTCCATTATGCCTGCAGTATCTGTAACAGAGGGCACGGACTCAAAAAGAATGCTGTTTTGCAACTTAAGCTGTTATGATTTTGTTTTCTCCATATTTTTTTAGGGATGGGTCTCGTTTGCAATGTTCATATCCACATTTGCCATTACTGACTACAAAGGTCTACAACTGACCTTTGGATAAAGCACTAACCCCATTGGGGTTTGCTCAGAAGGGACAGAATGGAAAAGTGTCACCCTGCATGTGTGGTGGACCAGTGCACGGGGAGTCCTGTGCTCTCTGCCCATGCACAACCGAGCCTAGAATGAAGGACTGAGTGAGCAGAGGGACAGCTCTGGGTAAAACATTGAATTTTAAAGTCACCTGATTGCCTTGGGGGAGCCCACTGTAAGGAAGATTTCAAGTAAGGAACTTGAAATCTTTTGGTCATCAAGACTAATAGCTATGAGGCTGCAAGATGCTCTTATATGTCTAAATTTGCATCTGCCTGAAGATCACGTTGATATAATGTGAAGAAATTTTGTCCTTAGTTGCTCTGCAGCTACCTGTAGTAAGTCTCCTGTTGCTATATTACCCTGGCACTTGGTGCAGGTGCCTGTCTCCATATCCAGCCTATATATATCACCTGTAAGAGCGAGCTATCATCTCCCTCATTATAGTGGGTAAGACGCATCATTCATATGTTGCTAGAGCATAACGGCCTAAGCGAAATAGGGGTCTGATTGGCAGATACTATTGACACACACACAGAGAAAGATGCCTTATTAAACACTGGCCTGGTCTTGGCAGCCAAAGAGATGGATCTGGCTCTGAAGCCACAGTTCAGCCTCTTGTGAGGCTCTTGTAAGGAGTTCAGGCTCCTCCTTGTGAGACTGCAATGCTGCAGGTGACCCTCCACATCCCTGCAGGTGGATGTGTCCTGCAGGAAGAAGCCAATGTGTGGGATACCTGTTGAGCTTTGTCTGTTTGAATAGAGGAGACATGAAAAGGCAGACCACAGAATCACAGAATGGCTGAGGTTGGATGGGACCTCTAGACATCATCTAGTCCAACCCTCTGCTCCAGCAGGGACACCTAGAGCACATGGCACAGGGTGGCATCCAGGTGGGTTTGAAGATCTCCAGAGGAGGAGACTCCACAGTCTCTCTGGGCAGCCTGTTCCAGGGCTCCATCATCCTCACAGATGTGTTGTCCATGTTGGGGCTAAAAGCTTAGTGAGCCTGAGCACGGTCAACCTGGCACTGAGTATCAGAGCTAGGGATATAATTCTTGTTTACCAGACGTATTTTTTATATTTAAGAAGTGGATATGTTGTAGGAAATGTTGAGTCAGGTGGGACACTGATTTTCAGAACATGAGAAGTTAACAACTGGTTGGGGTTTTTTATTTTTGTTTTTCTTTGCTTGTTTGTTTTTCTTGTGAGTCTACAAAGCTGGGAAGGGAAGAAGGGGTTACTTTCATTGAAATACTGACAATTAGTTTAAAATGTATCCAACAGTTGGTCACCAGCTTCATTAAAACTAATGCTATTTAGCTAGCTGTATGGCCCTTGAGAGCCCAGATCTGCTGTGTCTTGCTACATAGCAACACACAGAAATATAAATCATTTGCCTCTACCTTCTTTATAAGTATGCTAGTAATCATCCTGGAAGGATTTTAGAGAAAATGATCCAGTTCTAAAAAGAGTCTTACTTATAATCTTATTAAGCATTGTATATTCCATTGTGACTGGATGAAAATTTTGTAAGGAAGCTAGAGAACATACTAGAGGATTTATTTTGGAAGAATCATAAAGACAGGAGGCTTGCAGAGAAGTCTGGAGCTTGCTCTTACTATCTGAATTTGTAAAACTTTTACAGAGCTGTATAGGTGAGTTGCCTGGGTGTTAATGTTTGCAAAGATTAAGAGTAAAGGTAGTGACATGACGCCAAGTTAGAGAGCACAGTGAGGAGCGATTTTCCATAACTGCTTCCAGTAAGATACTCCAGACTGTCATATTGCTCATATTTGGAGGGCTGTATAACTCTAATCCTTTTCCTTCATATTTTGGAGGGAATTTGAAAAATTTGGCAAATAAAATTTTTCAGATAAAAATATAGAAATTCTATTAAATTTTTAAGATATAGAAGACTTTTTTTGGTTTCTGATATGCAAAGTATGCTTTATGTCACTTCTTTGCAGATTTACCCCTGCAGGATGTTGTGATATAACTTCCCTCCTTAAGCAGTTCCCATAGGCAGGCAGGTCATTGAAGGTCTGCAGAACTGGCCAAGGCCAGTTTCCAGTTCACAAGAGATGGTGATATCAAAACTTGCATTTTCTTCTGAATCAGAATGACACTAGATTAAAAGAAAGATCTTCACAGAATCACAGAGTGATTAAGGCTGGAGATAATCTATCCCAGCCCCCCTGCACAAGCAGAGTCACCCAGAGCATGTTTCACGCCTGGATCTGAGTGCAGGTGAGTTTTGAGTATCTCTAAAGAAGGAGACTCCACCACCTCTCAGGGCAACCTGTTCCAGTGCTCTGTCACTTTCACAACCAAGAAGTTTTTCCTCAATTCAGGCAAAACTTCCCATGCTTCAATTTGTGGCCTTTGCTTCTTCTCCTGTCCCCAGGAATCATGGAAAAGAGTCTGGCCCCCTCCTGTTGACACCCTCCCTTAAGGTACAGGTGCACATTGATATGATCCCTTCTCAGCCTTCCCTTGTTTAGGCAGAACAGATCCATCTCTCTCAGCCGCTCCTCATAGAACAGATGTTCCAGTTGCTTGATCATCTTTGTAGCTCTATACTCGACTCTCTCTGGTAGCTCCATGTACCTCTTGTACTGGGGAGCCCGGAACTGCACACAATATTCCATATGTGGGCTCATCAGGGCTGAGTGGAGGGTGAAGATCATCTCCCTTTACCTGTTGGCAATGCTCCTGCAAATACACCCAAGGATGCCATTGACCTTCTTGGCCACCAGGGCACACTGCTGGCTCACGATCAACTTGTCCACTAGGCCTCCCAGGTCCTTCTCCATAGAGCTGCTGTGCTCTAGCAGGTCAACCCCCAGCCTGTGCTGATACATGGGGTTGTTCCTCCTCAGGTGCAGGACCCTGCACTTGCTTTTGTTGAACTTCATGAGGTTCCTCTCCCCTAGCTCTCCAGCCTGTTCCGCTGAATGGTCGGGCAGCTCCTTGGGGTATCAGCGGTTTTGTATCATTAGAAATAAAAGTGGGGAAGGAGTCCTATTTTTTTAATCACTAAGTATTTCTGAGATTACATTGTCCAGCTAGTATTGTCAAAGTGAAGATGAAAATTTAGCTGTGCTTTTTGAACAGGAACCACTGTTCCTGATGCAATGATTGTTCTAAAGAATAAAACTCTCTTGTGTAAAGAGATAGTAGTTCTTCCCACTTTGTATCTTCTGTGCCTACTGTGCAGCGTAACTGTTAGGATGTAAATTCATCACCAGAGTTTTCCTAAAATTATTTGTTGGAGAAGCCGTACCCACAAAAAGTGTAGATTTTTGAGGCTAAGGAGCTTGACATGGTTGCATGACAGGCCTGGCCTGTGAGCTCCAGGGGTCTGCTGGGGCACCACTTTCTGCAAAGTTCTGCTGAAAACTGATGAAGTTCATCACCAGCTCTGAGAGGTTTCTCTAGCCCCCTTCAAGCACTTTGTGTGGGGTCTTTGCAAAGGCACAGCACATTTCAGAGGTACCACCCTGCTCCTGCAGCATTTCTTACACTTAGCCATCTGCATGGGGCATCTCAGTACCTCCTATACTCCTCTTCGTCATGGTGAATTCCTGGGGGAATGTGAATATCTCCCCAGCTGCAGGATAACTGAGAAGGTTGATTACTTATTAGGTGTCTACACAGAGTTCCTGTTGACTTCAAAGGATGGAGGAAAAGACTCTAAATGAACAATTGTTGAAGATGAGAATTGTACAAGCATGGAAAAAATCCTCTTAAAATAGCTTAAGAGCCTAAGTACAGGCTCAGAGGTACTTCTAATAACATAGTAATAACATCTTCCTTTGATTTTTACATATCCTCTTAACTATAATTAAGAAAAATTATTAATCTCTATGCAAAAAATAAAAGAAAAAAGAAAAAAACCCATGGCCTTATAATATTAATTTAAAGCTTTATTTGAACTTGAAATAAGTAATTATTTCAAAGTAAAGGAGAAGGGGATGTTTATCAGTCCCTGATCTTTCAACATGTTAGAATCCAAAACTGATCCAAATTCAAACAATGCAAATAGTATCTTGCGAGAGACTTAAAATCTGTTTGAATGCAACTCTGGTCCTGATTTCTCATTTTGGTCCATTTTAAAAGATAAATATTAATGACTTAACAATTACTGATTAATAATTTTCCCTCCTGAACCTTTGATGCATTACTTTAATAAATACATTACAAGGTTCAAAGGGAGATTTTTTTGTGTCATGTTACATCCGGATATTAGTCTTTAACATTAGCCTTTGAAATACACTGTTTTCCTTGGTTATTGATTAAGTCATATCGATACAGATTTACTCTTTTGCAACATGACTTGCATCTCATAAGTAAAACTTTTCTTGAAAGAAAGAATGTTTGCAGCCTGCCACGTGAAGCCTCATGTTGCCTTTCTCATGATTTATAAGGGACTATTTCCAAACTCAGTGAAACTTCTTGTAGGATATAAGTTGTGAACTCTTTGTTTATCTAAGTTAAGAACTTGTTAATTGATGTGGATTAATTCTGAGTATATAAGAGACTTTATGTTTTGTCAGTTTTCCTCACAGAAGGATTAGTCATTTTAAAAAGTAGCTGTCAGAGGATTTTTCAGACAATCCCTGTGAGTATGCTGAAAGCATAACCTATGAAAAGATGTACCTTAGCAAGCAGCACTTACTTTTCAATGTTGAGCTTCCTTTTTAACTAGTGTGGTTGTGGCAGGTCTTGCTGTGACTGCAGTCTTGACATAGGCAATGTACACCCTGGGAGAACTCAGTGTGGATAGCAACCATCACAGCACTGCCTCTGGAGTTTGGACTATTCCTAGTAAACATATTGGACTAAACCTAGCACACGATATTGTTATCTCAATTTTCTATGATCAGTTTTGCTTGGTACTAAAGTACGTACATATGGACATGGTGATAAATGCAGGAGCTGGGATTTCCAGCCACCCACTTCTCTCTCCAGCAAAGGTTCTGCAGAGCCTCTTATCACCTTTGCTGCTCCAGCTTGACCTTTACACTTTGCTAACAGCACAGTTCCTTGGCCACGCTGCCCATGTGGCATGTGTGCTAGTCCCTTCGTCCCTCCGTCAAGCTGCAGCTTGCTTCATTGCCCTGGCCCCTTTCGCTGGGACTCCCCGGGCTGGGGCGCTGCAGGGGACTGACGGAGCTCTCAGCCTCAGGGCAGCACGGGAGTCATTTTGCCACACCAGCTTTTGCGGGCTTTGCACGGTCTTGGCTGTTTCCACTGGATGAGTAAAGAGGAACACATTAAGCCACCTCAGAGACTTCACAGGCACGTTTTGTGGGAAGCCTAGCTTGTCTGGTGCAGAAGAAGAGATGGGAGGACTCATGCGGTTTGTTTGTTTTGACAGCAGATTTTACAGAAGTTTATTTTCTGAGAGCCTATGCTACGGTTACAGAATTTGACATCCTTGAGTAAATATATTTGTTGATTTGTTGTTTGAAAATCAGCTGAAGATCAGGAAGCAAAATCTTGCCTGAGATAAAACCTGGCTTTGATCTGGCTATGAGGGAAAAACAAAAAAAACCAAAACAAAACAAAAAATACATCTCAGGACTGTATATATTTAAGTGATTGTTGTAATTTTGTTGTTGATGATGACCTGGTCACTGAAGTAGAGACAAAGGGTGATTAAAAATTCAAGGAAGAGTCAGAAAAATGGGATTTAAGATCAGTTAATGTATGCCTTTCAGTGATAATCTGTGGATGAGCTCTTCTAGTAGTCTGATAAAAATCATGAGTATGTAAGAATATTGACAGAAAAAATACACTTCTAAACTCAGAAGTATTATTAGGTATTAGTCAGAAGTACAAACTTTGCACATAACTAATGACTATCTGGTTTTATTTGGTGATGTATTGTTTTATATGTTTTTAGATCTGAACATCTATGAGAAGCTGACACCATCTTGGAGGATAAAGTGTTAATGTGAAGCCTTTGGCTAGGACAGGAGAGGATCTAATAAAGATTTTCAGAAAGTCTGTACCAAGAAAAGTAAGTATAATGATGATCCTTTGACTTGAATATATAGGGCATACAGTTGATAAGACAGAAAATTGACTGATTAAATGCCTCTGACAAAAAAAAAAGTGGGATTGTTTGTTTGTTTATCTGTTCCTTCAAGATTAATCATGATAGAGGAATGCTAAATAAATTTAGGAGCTTTTAAAGTACCTTCTTAAAATGAGACAAAATACTTCCTTTGCAGAGAGATAGCAAGCTGTTATTGTGATTAATAGCTATAAAAATATATATATTTAGGAGTAATCAATTTAGGATAGTTTCTCGAACAAGAAATCTCTTGGTGATGTTATTGGTTATAACTTCTGAATATTTTTGACAAACTATTCAATCTATGTTTCATCAGAATAACTTTAGTCCTCTTCCTTGCAATCATTTATCCTCAATGACTTCCATGGAAGCAGAAGTTGAACAATGATCTTAGTATAAGTCAATGATATAATGGTTTTGTCCGATTAATATCTTTCCTCAGCGACAGCACGAACTGATCAAACATGTCAGATGAAAGTCAGCATGGTTCATGATATTGGTATGTCATCAACACAGAGACATCAATTGCAGAAAGTATAGGTATACCACTTCCAATTGAGATTTCATCATTTGAAATAATTAAATAGCAAAGTGCTCATAAGCTAGAAAACAACTGATGAAATGCTTTAAATATTTTCCCTTCTTATAACGCTTAACAGACTTCTCATAGTGCTTCTAATTATGTTGCAAGTCCATCCACTCAATTTTTAATTCATGGATTACCATGTAAAGTAAATATGAAAGCAAATGAAACTGTATTTTAGAGCCAACAGGGCCATTCTAAGCAGACTTTTTTTCCCCCTACAACTCTACCATTAGACTGCAGACAAATTTGAAGGGTCATGGTGTATGAGATGATACACATAGTTTTCTGAGGAAAGAAAACCCTAATCTAGGAGTCATATCGTGCATTTAATTCCTCCAAAATGACTAAAGTCAAAAGCATGGTATGCTGTTTCATCAGGCACCACCTGATTTTCTGCAGCTAAGATTATTTGCTGAAAAATCACACAGTATTTTTACAAATACATTTTGAAATACTCTAGTAAGCTTTTATTTTGTAGATTAGAAGAGCATCAGATGAAGAGGCTTACAAATTTATGTTCACTCTACCGCCTTGTTACTATGGGGAATGTACACCTGCCAGGAGGTAGAAATCTGAATCCTGTGCTAAAAAAAAAGAACCAACCCCACTGGGCTGGGCTGTGAAATAGCAAATGGATCTGCCAATATAAGTCCTGTGGAGTGCACACAGCCTCTCCCAGACTTCAGGATGGTTAAAGACTCATCTGTGCAGATCCGCTGCCCACTGGCTGCCTGTTTCAGTAAGAAAGATGTGCAGGAAGATAGAAAGGTGCCTTTTTAAATCAGAGTCTGAGGCGAAGGAGAGAATGCCAGGATTTAGGATCACCACCATGAGTGGTCTAAAGGCAGAATGGCATTTCTCCTTGAAAGGAGCACATTGAGCAACTGCGTATTCAAGTCTGAAAGATTAAATGAAGTCTCAGAAATGAGATGAAGGAAAATATTGCCTACAGGGGTTCTTTCATCAAGAGCTCCTGGAGAGGTCCTGGCCAGGCAAATAGATGTTGTGAAAGCTGAATGGCAGCTTCTCCAGGCAGCTTTCCAGGACGGAGAATATTAACTAGAAGTACTGAAAACATGCAGGTTGGTTAGAGAATGGGGGTCACAGTGTCAGGTGCCAGGTTCCAGATGCCAGGCCAGGCGTGCTGGTGCCAAACGAGGTCACAACTCTGCAAAAGGAGAGCAAAACAAATGACATTTTTTAAAGTAAAATCAGTCTTCAATTAAGGAGTGAAAGAACGAAGCATCCGTGTGCATATTTGCTCGTAACAGCATGAAACGTTCTAAAAATTTACAAAGTAAAATGAAGTTTGGAGAAAGATGATATACGTGTGTGTGTTTGTGTGTGTTTATAAATGCATGTGCTTCTACCTATACATTCTGTTAAGTGGGAACTAAAATCAGAGATATGACAGTTAATTCAGAGCAAAAGGTTGCTACATACTATCTTTCAGTAATGATGCAGGAGGGGAAGTACTAAGAATATGATCTAAAACTTTGAGGTAATGTAAATACAGGTTTATCAGAGTCTTAATTGCACCCTATTGTGAAAGGATAATAGCCCATGCAATATATATGTTTTCATGATCTCTAATTACTATAATTATGAAAGAAGTGGAACTAAAACACAGTAATGAGCTATACTGATCTGACTCTATTAATGAGGATGTTTCTGTAGGTAATTAGATTTTTTTTCTGTAGTCTGATACCTTCTGGACAGGATAAAGAGGCAAAAAAAAGAACTGAAAGGTGTTTTTACCCATATAATCATACCATCCGGCATGTTCTGGCTGGGATGATCAGGCTGATGGGATATTGTGCAGCGAGCGCCATGCAAGGACACTCATGCAGGCCATGCAAACTGTTTTACTTGGTTAGTGTCATGCTCCATCAAGGTGACATTCTGAGGAGAATTAATTTACTTCGGGCAGAGTATTTTACTGGTGAAGTTAAACTGTTACCAGTTTTGGAGCTAACTCGTTTACAGATAGTTCAGAGGTGAATAGAAATGTTATCAAGGCATTATTTGTGAGAAACAGATGGGCATAGAGAGGGACTTAGTTTAAAGAATTTGAAGTAATTGGACCTTTCTAAACCTTCTTTGTGCACATCAGGTAATAAAGACCAGTTTAGGGTTGTTTATTGTTTTAAAATCCCACTATTCATTCGTATCTTAATTTTTTATGAGTAATTTATGTAGTTTGCATGTAATTTGTATTTTGGAAATGCTGCGTTATGATATTTTGTTTACTACTGCTGTATGACTTCAATGGGTAGGCCCACAGGAAATGAGTCTGTCCAGGATGGTTAATGAATATAATAGAAGATCTGTATATTATCTATTATCATTAAATAAGAAGAGTATTCAACTTGAGAAAGAAGGAAGATTGTGTGGTAATTGCTGAATGGGAAAGCACTTGAACTGATTCAAAATAAAAAAGGCTGTAAGTACAGATAATCTTAAAAATCATGGCACTGATGTTCTTCAGGCTAAGCCAACAGAAGTGAATGTTATATTTCCTCTTAAAAGATTTAAATGGCAAGTTATCTTTTTTCTTTTTTTTTTTAAGTCATAAGGACTCTGGAAATGCATTCAACAAATATCAGATTGCATATGTTCTGAAATACAGGTTGAATGTAGGTATGAAATGTGTTTCTTTTGCTTTCATCACATCATGAAAACTGATTTCATCTATTCTGTTTAATCTATTTCATCAGTTTCTGTTAACAGCTTCTCCAAAAGGTGTCAATAAAATGTACCAAAGAGTTACCACTTTATCAGCAGTTTTGCAGTTCAGAAGCAGAAAATCTAGGGAAATTTGAGGAATTTTTTTTTTTTTTTTAACACTTACCACTCTTTGACAATACAGGCCAAGATCATATCTCCCAGATGGAGATAAAGCACACTTGTATTGTCCAGATTTTTAGGTCTATTTTCATTAATGTTTCAGAGGGATGCTTTCTCATTATTGCTCTGCATCCTGGCTTTCCTTCTTTTCCAAATGAATCTCATTCTGCTGTTAGGATCCTTCATTTAGAAGTGGCTGTTTTAAAAAAGAAGACAAATAAGAAAAATGAAAAAAAAAATGCAGCTTAAACTGCATCAGATTGCATTTCCATAAGGGTATATACTAACTGTGCTCGAAGAATTGTTGGAGCAGTTGTCTGGCATCATATAGGACATGCATTTAGAAATATGTGTGTTTTAGGATGTGATTTCATCCTACCACCAACTAAAGTGTTAAATCTTAGAGATGTTATTACACTTTCCAAACATCTGTTGCTCTGACTCTCTTGTGTCTTTTTTAGAGAAATGAATCTTGATCAAGGCTCAGCACATTCATATTTCCATTTAACTTCACCACTGATGTGATGAATGACCCTATATCTCTGATGGGAAACACCTGTGGCTGCACGGCCAGTTCTGCCACTAACACCCCTGCACAACACTAAATACTACACTAATACTCGTTGTAGTGCTAGAGTGAATGTTTTTTATTTCCCTGCTTACCTGTCTGTAGTGAGGAGAAGGGAATGGAGAAGGAGAGTTTCATTTTCTATTTTTTTTTTTTTCCTGAGGTTGTAAATTGAATTTTCAGTCCCAAAAGCTGTTATGCTTTTCAGGAAAATAATGAGTATTAAAAATGAGAAGAAGCCAGGCAGCATTTCTGAGCTGAATATAAGCCTTGCAGAGTATGTGAGATCTTGAGGAATTAGTGTTTGCAATTTAATTTCCATTCATTTCTATTCCAATGATATCTTTCAAAAAGTGGCAATCAGTGTTGTGTTCATACTAAAGACATTTTTCTCTGGCAATAGAGAAATATTTTGAATCCAGCTACTGGTATATAAATATACAAATAAAATTGGAGATGTATTCCAATTGTTGCAATGATGAGGAAGGATTAAAACTAATTATTCAGTAATTATGAAGTTAATTATTCTGATACAACTTTCTCTATTGATGGGCATGTACAGGATCCTGTTTCCTTGAACTCTCTGATCCAAGCAAACAAGGAATTTTTTCTTTACTCAGTGTCCCAAGTCTCTTTGTCCTGACTTTAGAAGGCTTTCTAAGTTTTGCTTGTTTTCTTGTGTATTTTTTTTGTGTTCTTTCTTTCTTTCTTTCTTTCTTTCTTTCTTTCTTTCTTTCTTTCTTTCTTTCTTTCTTTCTTTCTTTCTTTCTTTCTTTCTTTCTTTCTTTC
>PTEX01000145.1:1491761-1527712 GCA_003342815.1 Eudromia elegans | reverse complement strand
CTTTCCTTTCTTCCTTTCTTTCTTTCCTTTCTTTCTTTCCTTTCTTTCTTTCCTTTCTTTCTTTCCTTTCTTTCCTTTCTTTCTTCCTCTCTCTCTCTCTCTCTTTCTCTCTCTCTCTCTTTCTCTCTCTCTCTCTTTCAGATAAGCGGAGGACAGGACACCTCTGTCCTAAGTTGGTACCTAGAAGTTATGTATCTTGGTCCGAGCCAGGTGCCTAGGGATTTTTATAATTAGTGAGGAGAAACCATCAACTTTAGAGTGCAGTTTACCTCATTTTATGATAGGCACCTCTGATAAGCAGGACGGGTCCTCTTTGGAAGTACTCTACAGACTGTGAAAAAGGATTATTTGAATTGCTTATATACAGATGCATAAAATCAGAAGTGAATCACACCACAGTTCTAATTCAGGCCTCTTCTGGACATTTCTTCTCTGCACATTAATTGTTTCTATGACTTGTGACTTCAGTATTCATAGAATGATAACATCATTAGGGTTGGGAAAGACCTTGAAGATCATCAAGTCCACTATAATCCCATCACCACCATGCCTGCTAAACCATGTCCATAAGTGCCTCATCTACACATTTCTTGATGCCATGGGGATGGTGACTCGGCCACTTTCCTGGGCAGGCTGTTCCAATGCTTCACCACTATTTCTGTGTGGACTTTTTTCCTAATATTTAACCTGAACCTCCCATGGCACAACTTGAGGACATCTCCTCTTGTCTTATCAGCAGTTATTATGGAGAAGAAACTTGTTCAAGCTCTGATAGGTTCTATTTAAAGAATTTCAACCTGGTAATAATGCATATCAATTTTGTCATCAATGAATGACATTTTGGGACTTACTAATGAATTTTTTAACAAGTATACTCTCCCCACCAAAATCTATGATAGCCTTATTTTATAATGCTAATTTCCTTCACTTGTTCTTCCACTGATGTTTTTCCTTTAGCTTTATACAACTTACTGTTCTTGTAGTGACCCACACCCTTTCCATTATAATAATTAGTCATATATTGGTGTAATAAATGCCTTACTGCTCGATTAGCTATAATGGTCTGAAATGCACCTTATCTCACTCTATAAAGATGTCCTGTTAATCCTGTGTGCACCTTTGGTATGGAAATATTGATTTTTCCCCCCACGTTTTCTAACTACCCAAAGATTCTGCCCAGCTGAACATATACTGAACTTTTACATGCTTTTGAAATCACATTAGTAATCCTTTTGCTGTGATCAGAACTTTAATCATTTTCTCAGTATTTTTGACAAACAAATCAATAATAAAAAAATGAAAATCAGAACAAGCAAAGAAATCATAAGCAAGGGATCTGGCAAAGATAATAAATAATCTACTTTTGTACATGAATATACGATGTCCTGCACAGAATATAAACGGATTTTCCATATTCAATTTTAGGAGAATTCATTGACAAATTAATCTAAAGGATGCCACCACTTACTGCTCAGAAATGATGGTCTTAGGGCTCTCTTATGTGACAACTACTTAAAAAGCTAAAGGGAATAGACTAGGCATTGTGATACTTTTTAAACTGTTTCCATTTGACCTAATGAAGTGGATTTGGGATCATCCATTTCCCAAGCTTTTTCAGCTTGTCTGCTTTAATTTTTGTTTTGCTTTTAACCAATATTGGTTAATCAATATTGGTCTCTGACACTCTTCAGTTCTATACCACAGTAACCAAACACCTAACAACATTAGGACTAAGTTAGGAAAAGTTATAAAGAAAAAATATCGTACTGTGCTGACACTTTTGCTTCTGAATATGCATTGTGAGCTTCTCTCATCCATAGTTCGAGCTGGAGAGTGAATTTTGCTGGACATTTATAATACTGTCTAAACTGTGCCCATTTTTCCTTGGTATTGACACAAAGGAACTATTCCTCTTAGTTTTGTGAGTACTAATGCCATTGACAGGCAAAAGATAAAAGCAAAGCAAAGTAGAGGGTAGCAATGTAAATTCTAAAGGCACTGATAAGAAAATGTTGCGTTTCTAAGTACCCAAGCCTTTCCTCTAGCAGGAAACAGCAATACTGGTCCTTGGCTAAATAACAGATACGGCTGATGTGACAAGGTTTCAAGGATAAAAGTATCAGTCAGTTCCACAGGCTTCCTGGAAGCCTGGGCATAATGTTCAAGTTGGCTACAGAGAAAATACCTGGGAAATGTCCACAGTTAACTGAAGACATAGCAAACATAACGAGAGCATACTAAGAAACCTAGGGGGTAAAAGATCAATACTGCACCAGATCAGCTAATAGTGGATGGTATAACAAAAAATAATCTTTCTCCCTGTAAACTTCACCTCTTTGATATTTTTTTTCATTATTGCCATTTTTTCTTCAAACCTTTGAATCCCATGGTGTCTCTCTAAGTTGTCTTTCCTTTGGACAAGGATAGTTTACCATTATATGTTTAATATAGTCCCTTTCAAAAACTTCCAGTTCACTTTTTTATCCCTTCCTTTATCTTCTCAGGAGATCTGTCTCAGTTTCCAGAGTTGTCAGGCTGTTTTTCTTTTTTTTTTCTTCCTGTGAAGTAGCCAAAGTTGTTATTTCATGATTACTTTAACCTCCAAATTATTTTCCATCTCTGAGTTTTCAGTCAATTCCTTCCTGCCAATAAGATCTGAAACATTGCTTTGCTAGTAAAATCAAAGTCCACCTTCCAAAATCAAAAGTCTGTCCTCAGCACAGGCAATCTCAGAACTTGGTTTGTATGTATCTTGGCATATTGCTATATCTACAAGTTGTATCGAAAGTGAAAATATACCTTATTGCCTGACCTTTCGTTGTGTGCAATGAGAGCTCAAAGAATCCTTCATCTGTCTCCTCTTCTGATTTACTGCTTTGTACAAGATCCTGAGCATGAAACAGAGAGTGCTTTCCCCTTATTTTCACTCAGAGACAGTCAACAAAATTTATTCACATTTTTTTGTCTCCTTAGTTTGATGTTATTCTGAAATATTACAAAGATTGTACAGAGTTCTGTTTCACTGAACATGAAAAAAATCAGGCAAAAATATTTTGTCTTTTTTTTTTATCTCGAGAACACTTCCATCCTCAGTCTTCAAGGCTATATGTGTCATATATGAAACATCATTCCCCATTTCTGAATGGGGAAAAGATGAATGACGGACACTTCTGCCAGGAAAGAAGGAAAAAACTTATTTTTCACATGTATTTCAAATACTTGAAGGATAGAATCATAGATAGAGTAAGTTTGGAAGGGACCTCTGAGTGTCATCTCATCCAATCTGCTCAAAGCAGAGGAAAGTTCAAAGCTACATGAGGTTGTTCCGTGTCGCCTTCTCTCAAACTTTAAATATCTCCAAGGATGCAGATGCCAAAGCCTCATGAACAGCCTTAGTTCTTATCCATCTTAATTATGAAGTTTTTCCTTCTGCCAAGTAAAATCAACTTGCATATGTTTTCACATAGTAACGTAATTGGTCTTGAACGTATATATTCTATGTAGATTAGATATTTTCATTTCCTACTTAAGCCAACAATAACTGAGAGGGTACCTGAGATGTTTGGCTATCTAGTTGTCTAAAGCCTACTCCGATTACATAAACTCATCATGAGGAAGGGCAGGGGGAGAAAGTCATGAGGAGGCAGACATCTAGCCTTGGTTTATGATGAACATTTATCTTATCATCCCACTGTTAATAAAGTCACTAAAACAATAAAGACTAAGATTTATTTTTAACTTGCTTTACTGGCCTGCTTTAGCAATGGCTAAAGGTGATAGTTTAGGAAAATATTAATCAGAGTAAACTATTTAAGGTCAGACCCATTTTCTGTCAGTTTCTGCAGGAAAGCTCAACTACCAGCTACCAGTCATGAAGATTCTTAGATATCTCCTGGTCTACCGAAGGTTCCTGCTCATTGTCCTCACACCACTGCTTTTACTCCCACTACCACTTATCATCAGAACCAAAGTAAGTGACCTGATGCAAGAGGTAATTCTTTTACACTTGTATGTCAAGTGCAAGTTTTCTGATTTCTTCAGAATGACTTCAGTGTGTTTGCATTGTGGGATTTTCTTGGGGGGTCAACTTAGAGTTTTTTTCATAGAAAAGTATGGCAGAGTTTTATTGTGAATTCCAGTGCTGATTGTATCAAGTCCCAAATATGTTTTATTATTTATTTAGAAAATATTTTTTATATTTATTATTGGTATTTAAACATACAGATCACCCAGACTACCCTGAAAATACTGTCCTTCCTATAATGTTCCGACCATATTTAAAGAGCTCTATATTTTTCATGGTGGAGATGGAAAAAAAAAAGATAGGAAGAAGGATTCAATTACCTTCTTATTTTATGACATATAAAGAAATTTTCTTTATCATGATTATCATGATTATCAAGATAATGATTTTAAAGCTAGGCACTCTAAAATCAAAAGTGGCATATTTCTCATCTTTTACCAATATTCTCCTGAATTTTTGCCCCCTTACACTTTTGTCTACCTCAAACTTTCAGGAGAAATTTAGAATAAGTATTTTCAAAAGTGTCTGACAGGTTTATTCTTATGCATATGCAATATGCATATATATTTATAGATTTATAAATGATTATTTGTAACTAACTTTTATTACACAGCAAAAACAAGGATTTATATTGAATACTGCTGCTTCATGTCAAAACTATAAAAAGACTTTGCACTTTGAGATGAAACTAAATTTGTTCTTTGTGGAGAAAAAAGTGCTGATGATGTTACTGGTGGATAGCAGCCTTCTAGTTCCTGTCAAATCAAGATACTTATTAAAAGTCACTTCTAATGCCCATGAAAATATTTGAATATTTTACCATGAGTTATAAAGTGACTGTATGAGAGAAAAAAAAGATTAATCCTGTACTCATAACTAGACTACTTTATATTACATTTGCCCTACAGAAGAAGCACTATTTGCTCAAGGAAAAAAAAAATGTTTTCAGACCCAAAGTTGTGAATACAACAAAAGACAAAAATAGCCTTCACTTAAGTTATGAACATTCTTTTGATTCTGTCTGCATCAGTTGCAAGGTTGTAGTTAATTTTTCATAATTTCATGAAAGTCAGCAGCAGTGCTCACTAGTGCTCATGGTCTCAGCAGCCTTGTTCCGTTAAAGGCTGAGGCTGACCTGCCTTCCTCCCACAGTGTCCAGGAAAGCTACACGGTAGCAATGGAGGTCTTAAGGTATCTGGTTGGTCTTCTGTGATCCTAAAAATTTTCTAGCAATAAGTTTTCAGTTATCGTCTTTGCATATCCCAATCACAAATCCATCTGAAGTAGTTATGAGTGCATATGAAAACCACGTGTTATTTTTCACCTCAGTCAACCCAATTGACTTCCTGAGCTGCAATCTCTGATAAGTCAAAGTCTCATCCTTCTCATTGGTGCATATTGCTGACCAGTTCCTCAGCTCTGAAAGAAATAAAATAACTTTTGAGGGTTCCAGCTTTATTCTATGCAGGAACAGTTGTTGCTAATGGCTCCCTACAAACAGAGTCTTTTCTGTACAGACCAATATATTCCAACTGCATTCCCAATCCATCTACCTCTTGGCTAAGGTCCAAAGGATGAGACTTCCATGGGAGTGAGTTGCCAACTCATGAAACTTCAATAGGACTGAGCATGGAGCATATCCAGTACAGATAAATTTTCCACAGTTGATAAATGTAGTTTTTCAAGGATTTTACTGCTTTGTCAGAATGAATATAAGTTAGCTATATTTAGAAAAGCAAGGTTTTTACAGTAGCAAAAGGTTCAATCATACCATAAATGTCCTACAAAATTTCAGATTCTCCAAATCAGTTTGAAATTGCCGGAGCAGCTACAATCAAACAAATAAAAGCCTTAAACTTTCACCCAACAAGAACAGCATTCTTATTGACTTCTCTCAGAAAAGACTCCCCATGTCTTCGCCTGCCTCAAAACAAAACAAAAAAAACACTAAGTGATTGAAGACTATGGAAAACTGGAAAACTGCTGTCTGGAATACATGAAAGAAAAAAAAAAAGTGTAGTGGCTAGGCAGAAGTTTTAGACATGATCTTAGGCAGCCTTTAAAGAGAATTGTGCTGGAATTTTCACTTCTAGTTTAGTACTCCTATTAAATTCTTAGAACTTGATATTACAATCAATTTTAGACTTTCTGCACTATACACATTATCTGAATTCCAGGTATCATATAGGTCCACAGCCCCCTCAACTGATCTGCAATTGTTCTTCTTTTGAATTAGTCCTTTATTTGTGATTAAGGAAGAGCATTTTGCCAAAAAAATAACTCCACCCCTGTCAGCAGCAATGAAAATCTTTAAAATTATATATTAACCTGAAATGAAATAGTGATATCTCTCAGACTTTATATGATTTTATGTAAAATATCTCTGAAAAACATTAGCTACTGTGTCTTTACAAAATGGTCAACTGCAAGACTGTTAGAGGATCAATAGGAAAGGCAAGTATATTTAGCAGGAATATCTGCCAGTTCCTCTGCATTTTTGAACTGCACCATGATTTTTTTTTTCAGGGGCAATGGAATCCTTTCTGTGCTAATGCTTTTGTGTCTAAAGTTAGGAAGAAGGTCAGCCAGAATTTGTTTAAATTGAAATATTCACCAAGTTATCAGGTATATGTAATTGGGCACTCAAGTAGCAAGTGAACCAGGACTCTAAAGGCTAGATTTCCTCTCTTTTCTGTTCAGAGAGTTTAAGAAGCTTTGAAGTGTGAGCTTTTGTTTCTTTGTACGTCATGGATCTAATGTTCCAAACGTATACATTAGACTATGTATTTTTTTTTTCTAGACCATTGTTTTCCCCATCAGTGCAGGGTGCCCTGGCAGCCAGTTCTTACTGCTTCACCAGGTTTCATAGAACTTTACAGAATACTAATGCTCAAGGCAGCTCAATCTGCTACTTGATAGAAGAACAAAGCTTTTAAAAGTTACCATGATGATACAACATGATGTGTGTGTTTTGAGTCAGGCTGATGAATTTCAATTACACAGAAGCAGTTTATAAATAGAAACTTAAAGAGCCATTTTCTAGACATAGGAATGGACTCAAAATACCTAACAATTTTCAAAATGGATTATGTTAAGTTTATCAAAAATTGTTTTGCAAGGGCGAGAAATCAAGGATTCAATAAATTCCCTCTGTTTTCTAAATATAGCAAATGCAGGACAGCTTAATTTTTCTTTACTCAGAATAAATTCTGCTGGCATTCAGTAATTCCTGTGACAACTCCAAGTTGACATAAACAGTTATATGTAATTTTTTCCTAGTGTTTTTCTTTGTCACAGATGAGTATGATAACACATGAAAGTCCAGGTCAAGGTCTTGTGTCTTGGTTAGATTTCATTTACACCACGTGTTACAGATGCAGTGTGCCTCTCTGAAGAGTAAGAATCTGTCAGATTTTTAATGTGGTATCATTCAGGAGAGTTGAACATTTTCTAAATTATATTTGAATTGGCACAATCAGATTGTTTCTTCTGTACCACAAGCCTTTCAAATATTGAATATTAAGTATGGTTCACTGACTTGGATTGGACATTGTCATTTTATAGTCAAAGATTCACAGTCCCATTTTATTAAGCTCTTCTACTAGAACCCATTTCTGTTGCTGTTGAGTAGCTTCATTCCCCAGTGAGTGACATTACATTTTCTAAATCAGTTTGTTCAAGTACAGAAATATAAATTGAAGCTATGCAAAACTGGTTTCTAGGGTTCTCCAACAAACTAGGTTCACTCAATCTTACTATAAATTCAGTCTTTCAGGCCATATCTCACCAGAGTCTGATTTTGTCTGCCACTTGTTTCTTTTGTTCCTTCTTAATTCTTTTCTGGTGTATTCCTTATCAGCATCCTGGTGGCTCTGTTTTACTGGCAGATTTGCTGTAAATTTTGCTTTCCAGGATTCTGAATAGATGATGCCCATTAAAATTGCAAAACTTAAAAAAACACTTGAGAACAACTGTATTTTTGTCAGTCTTGGACTGTGCTAACTGTATTAGATGAAATACTTGTCTTACTAACATTGTTGAGATGATTTCATTGACCGCAGAAGAGCCAAATTTTGATCTGTTACTGCTTGCAGCTTCTCCAAGACTGCTAGCAGTTTGTTTGCAGGTGCAGAATGTTTGTGATTTATGCTAATTCATGGTCAGAGAATGCCCCAGAATGGCCAGAATGATTTATTGTGCTTGAAAAAACAGCTGTTCTTTTATTTCATAAATATTGAAGTTTAAATATTAATAATGCAATAGTAATTTTCCTTCTTAAAGGTTAAAAAAAAAAAAAAGCTTTTAAACTATTTACAGAATACCTTTCAAATTATAGAAGCATTATGACTAGCTGACAGTAAGTATTGTATTTTTAGGTTTCTAGATTCATACCAGGTGAAGGCAACCCCTCTGTTGACCTGAGTGGACTTTTTGCAGATATTTATATGTTGGTTTTTTTTTTCCTGGATGATTCACTCTTGTCTATATTGATGTCTTCTACATTCTAGGAAGCCGAATGTGCATACACGCTGTTTGTAGTTGCCATCTTTTGGCTCACAGAAGCATTGCCCCTGGGTGTTTCAGCTTTGCTCCCTGCCTTTATGTTCCCATTGTTTGGAATAATGTCATCCAAGCAGGTAACTTTTTCTTCTTCTCAATTGCATCGTACTTTTCAATCATAAATCACAAAATCTCCAGAGAAAGAACCGCATAGTACTGAAACTTCATAGGTTAATGCAAGTATTTGCTGAATATCGATCACAGCGGGCTGGTCTCAGGGTTGCTCACATGTTTTGTTATGAATTAAGTTTTCTTTTTGCTGTATTGTCATTCAGTTTTTAGATGCCTCTGAGTGGGAAAATATCAATCACATATAAAGTATCCCTAGTGTTATTAAAGCACACTAAAGGGATCTTTAATTTGTCAGAATCTGCAAAATTCTGAGTATCCATCTCGAGCATCCACCTTAGAGACGACAACATCCCAGATTATCCTATTTTAGATCTCTATAATTAAAGTTGTTCTTTCCTTTATTTAACAGGTGACTAAATTAATGCAATTCTGTCTCCCACCAAAAAAAAAAAAAAAAAAAAAAAAAAAAAGCCCTGTTTTTGGTTATTTAGTATATATATGAGGAATGACAGATGATCCGTGGTTATTTATACCATGGACCTTATTTTTGATTAATTTTTAACTGTTACCCTTAGTGTAGTTTCTCTTCTATCATTTGGGTTAAAGTTAACAATTCCAATGAAATTAACAGTCTAAATTTAATCAAAAAATATTTCTACATATGCATTGCAGTATATATATTCATTAAACTGGTAATAGCAAATACCAATATGAAGTCACTATGTAGTTATCAACAACCTTTTTTTTTTATTTTAGGTTGCATCTGCTTACTTCAGAGAGTTCCATTTGCTCTTAATTGGAGTGATTTGTTTGGCAGCATCAATTGAAAAATGGAAGTTACACAAAAGAGTGGCTTTAAGAATGGTGATGCTGGTGGGTGTAAACCCCGCATGGTACGTGCTAAGCAATGTCTTGAAGGACAATAATACCTCTGGAAAGCTAGGTATACAAGAAATAATTGCCTCCCATTTATTCTGTTGTAATCAAGACTTTCTTTGCTACTGAAAAAAAAGTATATGTGTGAAAAGGTTTGACTGATCGGTAGGTGACACTTTGATGCTTTGCTGAAATCCTGATTATAAGACTGAAAGCTGCTTGCAAGGATTCTGTTCATAATAAATCCTTCTGAACAGAGAAGGTGACAAAACTGTGAATGTAAGGTTTCTATTTCTTAATGGTGATTAGTCTATTAAATAACCAATGCCTACAGCTAAAAATCCATACCATGGTTATTATTAATCTGTATTGCAGCACTGTTTGCAAAATGCTGGTCATGTACTAAGTATAGAACAAGACTTCACAATATAAAGTAAGGGGAAAAAATAGTCAGAAAATATAAAACAAGGTAGGGAAAGAAAAAGTGTTTTGTTTTGTTTTGTTTTGTTTTGTTTTTTTCTATCTGGGAAAATAAATGTTAAATGAATAGGAACTTATCCAGCTAAATGAAGTGTTGAAAAAATAAAATCACACACTCTTTCCTGACTCAGTATCAGTATGTATCTTATGTAGTGAAAACGCTTTTCTTTGCTTCTTTAGAAAGTTTACAGGAGAGCAGCTTCATCTGCCAGCACATCAGTAAGGCTGCAGAGAAGATCTGCAGTACGTCTGGCTTCCCAGAATACAAGACTTATGAGTTCTTTAGAAGCAAAAAGTGATGGGAACTAAAAAAAAAAAGAAAAAATTAAGCCCCTAGGTCTCAAAATATGAGAGGCATCTTGGATGATCTAACTAATGACACCTTTTCGAAATAAGGAATTATTTCTGCTTCATCAGACCTAATTTTAATGTATATTATAATGTACACGTAATGTATACATATATACATACATTTTGTGTGGGGTTTTTTCCCTACCTCTTTCCATAGTTTTTATCCTTCATTCTTGAAAAAAAAAAAAAAAAATTCAACTGCCTTCCACTACTTTTAGCTGTATTTGTGAGTCATCCAGGTTTAGTTATTTCACCTTTTCTTTCTTGATCAATCTTGAGTCCCTATCATCATTTAGCTGAATTCTTGAAAGCGAGAACATAAGTGAATGGTGCTAAGCTGGGCAGCTTGCAGTGGAGACAGAGGTGCAGAAAACTGCAGCCAGCTGCTCAAGATGTGCAAAGCAATCCCACAGACAGTGCTGAAACCCAGAGGAGGCAGTATCCATACCTCAGCTCTGACACATTTCTCGCTTATGATAAAAGGCTGATAAGACTGTGATAAGACGATCTGTAAAGGAGAGGATCCTCCCACCTCTCAGCATCTGCTGCTCACTGTCTGCATGCCCACTGCAAACTGATGTAAAGTGTTTGCGCGTAGCTCTCTGATAGCAGGAACCCACAGCCAGCCTTTGCATGTTGGATCTTCCTCCATCCCAAGGCAGAGATTTTATCATAAGGAGATTTCTGAAGTGTAGGAATATCCACAGTGGTGGAGATTAAATGATTTGAGATTATTATATGTACATGGTCTGAACTGAGGTTTGCAGGTATTTCATAGCAAGGGAGAGGAACACACTATGCAACCCACAAAGCCTAGAATGAGTAATAAAGGATTTATTGTGCATGATGTAGCAAAGAGAGGTCTTACAGTTGACTGTAAATGAAGTTATCCTGCGAGATTCCATGAAGAATATTTTTTTAATAAAGCTTCAGGGTAAATAATCCAGGCTAAACAGGCTATATTTTATTATTATATTTTTTTTTGAGTCGCTCATTAAAGGACACTGCAGAAATCTAAATGATCCCTTGAATATTGATCTATAAAATACTGGAAACACATGATGAATAATTTTGAAATAAATGTTAACAATGTCTTCATTTGCTTTATTTGCTTTATTATACTAAAATAATACTTATCCACAACGTAGATATTTATATTCAGTGTACTTAGCCTGACCAGCCTTTTCTACACCGAAATTACTTCTGAAAACCCAATTCGTCCTCAATTGCCAGCTGAGTAGCTCCTTCAAATATGAGTCAAGTTTTTTGGTGATTTTATTGATGACCATGTGCTTAATCAGGCTCACTATTTGCAGATTTGCAGTTAATTTCATCATTATGCAATTAGAAATGCACAAAAGACAGGTCATTGGGGTGCTGAACTTCTGTATGCCTACTGTGAAAAAAATAATTTGAAATGGTATCACTAGGTGATAGTGATAGTCATTTAGAGGCTCCTCAAATACAATACATTTATACAAAAGTATTGTCTTGATATGCTGAGTAATCCTTACAGTTTGTGCAAGTATTGCATGTAGAAGTTAGTGAAATGTGCTGTGGTCTCTTCCCTCACTGCTGATCTCTCTCTGCAGAGATGCATTCCTGGGGTTTAATGACACTATCAACACTTTGTGACAAGAAGTCAAGAAAAATAAACTCATTTGAAAAATATTCTGATTTACAACCCCAGTACATGCATTACAAATGATAATGTCTTCTATAGTCTGAATGTAACCTGTCTACCTTTACCTAGTGTTACATGGAAAATTTACCTTTGTAGTGTAAAACTAGAGTGACTCCAGTAAGACTGATGCAATTCAGCAATATTTTGATGAACAATATTGATGTAATACTTTGTGGCAAACTTCACATAAATTGTGCCAACATAATGCCAAGTCTTTGTAATGGCCTTCACTTTCTTGCTTAATAGGAAATACGAAATTCACTGAAGCACAAATAAGCTCCAATTCTGTCTTGAGGCAGAGCTAAGACAGGTTAAGAGCTAAGTTAAGTGCCACCTATTGAATTGCTAATATTTCTTCCTACAACACCTTCACTACTATCCAAAGGACTGACAGCCAAAGTAATAAGTCCAGAGTTTTGGGCTATCTTGCACAGTACAAGAAGATTAACAGCACTAGGCAATATAGCTATTTTAGCTTTTCTTTGAACTTGTGACATGCATGGTGATATTTCTTCAGTTGAAGGATTGTTCAGAGACTGTAAATACGCGTTATAGCTTCTGTTTCAATTTATAATAATGTATCTGACCCTTAAAACTCTAAAAGATAATAATTTCTGTGTCTTTGATCAAGATCATTTTAATTCACAAACTTCCTCCACGGTCAATTACAAGCACTAAACATTTAGTGTTTCCTACATTATATCTTTCTGTCGAAAAAAAAAATCTATTTGGAATAAATGTGAGAGGATACCATAACAGTAATGGACTCTGTCTTTCTCATTGTAGGCTTACTCTGGGTTTCATGGTCAGCTGTAGCTTCCTGTCTATGTGGCTCAGCAACACCTCTGCGGCCGCGATGGTGATGCCGATCGTGGAGGCGGTAGCTCAGCAGATCATCACGGCTGAATCGGAAGTAGATGCGCTGGAGATGTCTTATTCCAATGGCTCCACCAACCCAGGCCTCGAGCTTGATGGTAGGCATATTTTGCCATTCAGACATCTCCCCCATTTTACAGCAAGGTAAAGATCACACAAAATGAGGTTGGCTGGAAGTGCCTCCAGCAGCACCACCTATTTCATGGTGAGGCCTCTCTTGGAAAACTGAACAGGTTCAGTATATGGCAGTTTTATGAGAGCAGGAAGAGGCTGACTTGTTCAGCTCCATAAAATTAAGCTGAAAGGAGATAAGACTGCAGGCTATAAATACACCAGAGGTTAAACATTACTGAGGGAGCTCTTTAAGCTTTAGGATAATGTTGGAAGAACAAATGAATCTAAAAAGGACTCTACACAGTTGGGACTCTAAATTAGGAAAAGGTGCCTAATCAGAAGAACATTGAGATTCTGGGGCAACAGGAACAGTGGAGGAGTAGGGCACAATGTAGCTATTTTTAAGACTGACTATTAAAAATCTATTAGTGAGATGACAGGAAGCGATTTAATGGATTAGGACACACTCATGGAAAAGTTTCTGTCTTGCACCCCTAAATTCTTACCTGTCTTTCAATTGATATGTTCCAGAAAACATTATTGAATGTGAAACCAGAGAATGGAAAGAGAAAAAAAAAGAAGCCAATGGGTAACAATTATTCATTTCTTAACATCTGTTTGAAGAATTAGTCTAAATGGAATACTTCTTAAAAAATATCTTTATTTTTCCAGATATGACATAAGTATGGGTAATACTGTGTGCACAGTAGAAAATGGAAAGGAAAAAGGAAATGAAAAGGTAATTGTCATTTTTTTAATGCATCTAATGTGTGTTTTAGTTTTAACCTAACTCTCATATAATACCTATTATAATGCTTCTAGCAATGAAGGTAGTTCACTGTAAGATATATATGTCTAGTGTATATTTGTATACAAGAAGTTTGCTTATTTCATTAGGGCTTTTTTTGCTTCAAATTTATTTCATGCAAATTAAACCTCCTTCACCTGAGGGTAAACAGAGCATGTCAGTATTTCTCAGAATTTGAAACACGTACATGCTGACTTTCTCAGGATTTTCTTAATGTTACCCTATACCAATAGTGTGAGAGTAGGGAGGGAAGGGGAGAAAAGGAGTTCCTCTGTGAAGACTGAAAAAACTTAGGCAAAAGACTTCAGAATTTGGCTCTCCTTTCTTTCCCTTCACATGATTAATTGTAATAGCAAACCAAAGCACCCTGCAGATGGTCATATTGTCAGAAAAATTGTTTGACTGTGAAATTCTGGGACACTCCTGAATGTTGTGCTTCATGATTAGCCCTTCTTACATGTTAATCAGTGTCTATTCTTACTGAGCAGAACCCACCATCTGCTGAAGCAGAGAGAAAAAGCAGAGAGGACAAGTACAATGGGATTTTCAAAGTGATGTGCTTATGTATTGCTTATTCTGCTACCATTGGAGGGTGGACCACACTCACGGGGACATCGACTAATTTGATTTTTGCTGAGCAATTCAATACGTAAGAGACTATGTTAAATTATTTGTATCCTCTCTTATCCAGAATTTTGAATGTTCTTTCTTGTGCTCTCACGTGCTTCCTCTGAAACGCATGAGGAACCTTACCTGTTGATTTGACAGTATTTGATTCTACTACTTTGTTGTTGTTGTTGTTGAAGACATACAATGACATCGTATGGTTGTATTTGACTTACACTGACAAAGGTTAGACATTATTTTTTAAGATATCTGAAATGATCATTTGTTTCTGGCATACTTTAGTTAGGTATTAGTACTTAACTCTTTGAATAACTACATAGTAAAGGATGAGCCTACCTGAGGAGGAAGACATTACTTACCATGAGTATGAACACTATCTGGATTTAAAGGAATGTTACTCATTTCTAAGTACAGCAGGAGCTAAGTTCTGATTTCTCTTTAGTTCCAATGTGGCTTTAATAGCATCACTTAATCTTCCAGATACTACCTGACAACTCCTTAAGCAATATTGATGATCAGATTTATTTGTGTTCGAATATTTCTAAAGGGCCAGTATGATTTGCAAGTGCGAGGAATATTATGTCTGACTGCCACCTGCATCTTGTAAAAACTGGCAGCACTGAAAGTTGAGGCCTTCCAGTAAGAAATTCGTCATAATTTAGATTTTAAAGCAGCAGTCAGGACATCAGATACAGTTCTAACTGAGGTATCTTTCTCCCATAAAACTTAATATTATTCTTTCCTTGGGGTCACCACCCACTTATCCAAATACAGGTTTGAGGAGAAGAGTGAGACGGACTGGTTCATTCTAGGAAGCCTAATTAGATAGAGCACTGGGGGGGATCGGTCTCAACATAACTGAGAGGAGCTTTTTGGTTGCTTTAAATTGTGCTAACTCACATTTAAAGCTAATCTGAGTTCCTGTCAGTCTCAGAATCAGGGAGGTGGCAAGACAGATTACAAGACATTTTTTCCACACTTGCCCAATTCATTAAAATCAATGAGAACTAATTTTAATGCTGTTTTTCCCCCACAATATTTGTATCAGTTTTAATATAATATTTTCAAATTTTAAGATATATAAATGGATATTTGAATTTTATCTACATTACTTGACAGACCTGAAATGCTTGTTTCATTTCTAACAACCATTTTGTAGAGTTTGGAAATGTTAATGGGGAAAAAAAAAAAAAAGAGAGAGATTTGGTGGAAGGGAAGGGAATATTTTTTGGTCTGTCATAAACTTCTGTAGCAGGCAGACAGGTCCATCTAGCAAAGAGTGTCTTTACTAGTACATGTACTTTCAGTATACTATGTTGACGCATTGTCGAAATGCAAAATGGGAGTCCATTAATCAAAGAAAAAGCAAATTGCTTCAATTTGAAACACTGTATTCAGTGAAATACTTTGTTCTGGGGTTACTAAAACATTAATATTCCTTTTTTTCCTATATCAAACGTTTTTGCAGCAAAAATTGAAGATTTCTTCTGAAAGCTTTTTTTTAAAAAAAAGAAAGCAGAGATCTTTCTGGCATTTTTTTTTTTATTTTCTGCAAGTTTACTCTTTGCCAAAACTATTTGCATGCAGATTTTTAAATAGGACAAAACAAAAATACAATCCATTTATTCTTTGCCTACTATTTTGTAATGCAGGCAGCCAAACAGATTGGAAGACCATTTACTGATAGATTTTGTTCTACTCATGCTCAACGAGTGGTTCATATTTGGCTCCAACATGGTGCTGAAGAGTAGTGAAGTGGTTCTGTAGTCCAGTCTGTGTTAAGAGAATGTCTACAGATTACTACTCCAACAGAGCATAGAGAAATTATACCTGAGATTCCCTTCTACTGGGACCAAAGAAGTACACAGGCCAGACTGAAATTATAATTTGTCATTCTAAGGTTTAGAAAAGACCTTTTAAATTCTGTTGCAGTTTCTTCAGCTGTTCTGCATTCCGTACAGAATATGTTATGCTTTTAACATACAAGTACAGAATTTCCATCAGGCTTTCCACTCGGGTGCCCCAAAGAATTCAAAACTGCTCGATAAGAGCTCGTTTGCTCATTTCCCTGAAGTCGTAGGAAACTTGAAGAACAGGCTTGCAGCTGGTTTTTCAGTTTGTCTTAGATGTTAACAATCTCTTCAAGAATGCATGCATAAATCGTTTTTCTCTGCCTGGATGTTCACCTTCTACTATAGGAGCATGGAGCTCCTATTGAGCACTGTGTGTATAATACAATTTTGCACCCAGCCAGGGTTAATCTTGACAGAACCACTGAACCTAATCCTTAATTTGAGAAGTCTCAACAACCTAGCTGTGCAAATATTTTTAAGTGTGTTGCTTCCCTTCTCCATAGAGATCTTAAGTCTCTTTATGTCCCATCTGGAGTGGTAATTGACCTGTTAGCATGATTTGAATACACTTGTGGTCTGCTTTCATGCACGATAAACACTGGATGAGGGGATAATTTGGCAAGAAAAGAGTATATATCTAGCATATTCTTGGTTTACGACTCACAGCAAGATAGTTGAAATGTCACTACAAGGTTCCAGATTCATCATGGCTTCCTAGTTTTTACAAAACAGGTTTTAAGCTGGTTTTAACAAGCTGGAATTGGTTTACTGCCCCCTTCCTCCCTCCCTCCCTTTCGTTTGTCACGTAATGAGGAAGGCAGCTCTTTCACCTTGAAGGCTGAGAGCATCTGGGAGCCCTCAGCATGTTGTTGAGTTAGGAGACATGTTTAAGCCACGTTAAAGAAACTAAAGAAAGTCTAAAAGAAAACAGTTGAAATGTCGGTGCAATGGTAAGCCAGCTAAGCTTACTTGACACCAAACTTCCATTCCATCTCCTTGTTAAAACAGAACTGTCATCGATCTTCTCAGGGTCACTCAGGCACATTTTACTGCGTGCAGAGACTACAAGCATTTATATATGCAGCTTGGGGTGGGGGTGGGGGGGTGAAAAAGTATAGGTTAACACATCCAGAAGACACTAGGAGGTGAACCGTCAGTTTGCTTTCCATTTCCCTTAAGAAACCGGTAAGCCTTTACTGGGCATGGAGGTTTCAGCAAGGATGAGGAAGGCTGGCTCTCACTGCTCCGATCAGATCATCAGAGGAGTCCTCTTCTGATTCCCTATTTTTTTTTTTCTTCTTTTAGGATTTTATACATTTTGTATTGATTTTCTTCGTGGAGCCCTGAGGCTGCTATCAGTCAGCAATCTAACCCCCACAATTTTACTCTTCTACCTTGCATAGCTCTGCTGTATAGACTTTCTCACAGCCCTTTCCTGTGACTAAACAGACTCTTCAGCACGGCCAGCCAAGACAAGGTCATTGACCACTCTGGAGTGGGGCTGTGCACCTGGGAAGAGAAGGCAGCCCCACCACAGGGTGAGAGAAAGGTCCCAAAGCGGGCTACAGTGAGCAGAAGGGTACCAGCCAGCAGGACACAGTGGTAGAGTGAAAACTGCATTTTCCTATGTATGAGGAAGGGCAGGTCCTGCTTGAGGAACCTTCGCTTCTCTAGTTGGGATCATGGACAACTTAGATTGTTGGAATGTGTTTCTTAGGTTGTGTGATTGTTATACAGCTAACTGAGTCTGATCTTCCAACACGAAGAATCACACTTGGCCATTTTTCACTTGAGAAACTTTCTAACTGTACTAAAAGGAAGAATTTTATCTGCATCTGTTTTATGAACAAAGTTTTGCTGGCATTCACAGTATGTTCCTGGAAAGTTTCTTGTTAGTGGCACTGATTCACCAATTCAGAGCTTTGTTACAGTCAATCACACTTACATATCTACCACAAGACAGATCTATAAAAATGCTAGTTCACGGTTTCTTTCTATGCATCTTTGCCCCAGAAATGATGTATTGTAGATAATCCAGCTATAGAAGATAATCTTTCAGCACTGTGCAATTGACCATTTCTTAATCACTTAAACTGAGGAATTCATTCAGGAATACATGCCATGGAATTAGGATTAGGTAATATTAATATTAAAGATTAAGAGAAATACTTATATACATATATATTCAACCCTACACGTTCTTGCTGTGAAACCTGACCACCCTTCTGATAACATAATTAACTTCAAGCAATTTGGTGCTTGGTAAAAATTTATTTTGCATACTTTAGGAAAGAAGGTAATAAATACTTTAACAAGTTGACAAAATACTAAATTGGTAAACTGCGTCATTTCTGTGCTGAAGTCAATTTTTTTTCTATTTTGGAATTTGTACTTTCAAAAATGATGTGGTTAATCATGTAATAAAAGCTAAATACCCACATAATCAGTAAATTATATATAATAGCATAATGTCTTTTCCGGTTTTACTTTCACTGTCTCATTACTATGTACAGTTGCAATTAGATAATCCACCTCAAGATGTGGGTAAGCATTTTGGTTGAGTCCCAGATGGCACTTTAATTGCAATACATAAAAATACTTTAATAAATATAGATCATTCCTAAAATTTGCACAGCATTTGAGAATAACATTTATAATCAACATTTATTGTTGATTAAAAGACCTATGCAGATTCACAATTCCTTTTCTTTTAGCAAGGATTGAATTACAAAATAAATAATTAGAAATAGTCATTCTAGCCTCTGCATTGTCTTTTTTATTCCACCTGACTTTTTTCACTGAGGGAGAGTGCTGTTCTAGAAGGCTAGAATATTCTCATATTTAGCATTGAAAGCTCTCCGGGAAGTGAGAAGTTCTCAAAGGAAGAAAAAAAATCTACTCATAAAATAAATTGTAAAACTAAAGACAATATTCATTTCTCTGGCCTTTTTGGTTACCTCCTACCTATCTCATTCAATAGCAAATTAATGTATTTCAGAAAATCCAAGCACCTTTTTTCTTTCCTTAAATGTATATGGCAGGAACAGTTCTGGGTGAATGGCTCACATCTGTAGATGGTATATGAAGTCAGCCTCAAAGAGACCGTGTGACTTGAGAGATAATCCACCTGACAAATGAATTTGTCTTTTCTTGTTTGATTTTTTTTTTTGAAATTAGTAATAGTTTTGTTTCTAATGAGCTTTTGATCACTAAGAAAGCTTATAGAATGAATACCACACAGCATTTTCTCTACTGTCATTTTCTACTTCAAAGCTTTTTGGAACCTAATTATTCAAATATGTTTTCTTGTGCTAAAGTCTCCTTTCCAAGAACTGCTTTTCTTCAACTCTTTCTTTGTAGTCATAGTGTGACCGTTCATATGTGACCATATGTGACTGTTCCTCACCTCCTCAGCTCAGGCTGGACAACCTGCTGCCAGGTTGCTTCAGGCTCAAATAGTCATAACAATCTGGAGAGATGGTTGCTTTAGTCAGGACCGTTAGGAACAGGATGGGAGGGTGAGGAAGAGGACACCAGCAGCAATCTCATGTTGAAGGCAGCTGCCAACCAAAAGCGCTCTGAACATTCCTGTTGCAGCAGGGCTTTCTGGCACTTCTAACAGGATTTCATTCCTTTCCAAAGCTTAACTGATTTTTTTTTTTCTCTTTTTATCCAGACGTTACCCAGATTGCCAGTGCATCAATTTTGGATCCTGGTTTGTCCTGTCCATCCCCATCACAGTTACTATTCTGCTGCTTTCTTGGATCTGGCTCCAGTGGCTCTTCCTTGGCTTAGAGTAAGTAGATGTTGGAATCAATAAAACCGAAGACTGATAATATAAGAAATACTTTGTACAGGCAGTAAATGTTATATTTAAATCATCTGACATGCTCAATAAAAAGTTAGTGCAGCAATGGTGATTTTGCATCCTTGAACAGTACAGCTGAGTCTCTGGAAGGGCACCAGTCCTATTAAATAGGGATCCTTGGCTACTCAGCCCAATGTGGAAAACTCGCTTCAAAAACTATGATATGCATTCCTGTAGAATATACACACCATCATTAAACAGTGTGCATATGTGTGAGATGGAAGAATATTGAATTATATGCTTTATGGTCCAAGTCTTCAAAATATTACAAGTAATCAGGCAGATGTTCTTCACTACAGTCGGGGCTTGTTTTAAGGAATTGAGCAATATCCTTATTATAAACTAGATGATTATATTTATGAACAAATATATAAAAAAGTCCAATTTTCCAAAATTTCCAAAATATATATGCTTTTTTTCCCCCTCCTTACAATTTATGTTTTTAAGATTTTTGAGAGAATAACAGCTCTTTCAATCTGATTCTCCAAATCTGTGCTCTGAATGCATTCACTAACCTCTGCAGGGATGGTAGTTCCACAATCAGATGACTACTTCAAGTGTAAGAAATGAAGTAGACTTTCTACTCTTAAGCAGACTTAGGAGCATCCCAAGCTCACCCATATATTTGAACATTTAGCATTTCATTTCTCCTAATTGTTTTGGTAGCATTCTTTTGAATATTATGTAAGAGTCATATCCAAGAATGATAATCTGGTTTGAAACAGAGATGTGCTGATCAGTATGCAGGCTACTAATGCAATACAAACTTCCTCATTATAAAACAAAGTAGAACAAAGTCATCGAAGCCTTTCATTAAGTAGACAGGTTATGAATATGATTGTTTCAATTAACTCCTGTGATTAAACCCTCATCCTTCCTTGACAAATGAGCCAGTCAATGGCAGGACGCATTTTGTTGCAGCCTCTGTCTCATGTTCTCCCACTGAGCTTTGCCAGTTAATTCTGTTCAATCTGTTCAGTCTAGTGTGTGATAATTTTTTAAAATAGGGAGATAATGCATTGTAAAGTGAAGTGAAGTGCTATTCTTAACTGGAAAGGTTGGATTTTTTTTTTCCCTGTGTATATGCTGTTAATTCATCTTCTATTATCGCTGATTTACATTACAGTTTTAAAAATATGTTCAAATGTGGCAAGGAAAAAACAGCTAGAGAAAAGGCTTCAGCACGGGTGATTCAGGAGGAATACAGAAAACTCGGACCACTAAGGTATGTTAAACTGTAAATCAGTAAATTGCTCTAAATCCGTAAATGCTCTAAGTAAATCTAAGTGTGAATTCAGTAAAATGTAAACAAGTATGTTTCTGTCACAGCTACCCAGAAATTGTTACACTTGTCCTATTCATTCTGATGACTGTGTTGTGGTTTACCAGAGACCCTGGCTTCATCCCTGGATGGTCTTCACTTTTTCCAAAGTAAGTAATCTTTTTGATATATCAACAGGAACTATGCTGCGTCTTAACTGAATACCTGCTCTTCTGCTAGGAAAAAAAACCCTGTAAATACTTTGGAAAGATTCCAGGCTAAAACTGTTGAAAACCTGTATAGCGTATTCAGGCAGAACAGGTACAACTCCAGCAATTTCATTAATATATTTGCACAGTGTTCAAAATGGACTAAACTCCTTACAAGTTAAGAGAGAGTATCACCTAAAAAGAATTATACTATTATTTTTAGACTTAGACTGGTAAGGTAGGTTGCATGATGTCCAATGTTACAATTTATCTGTAAAATCTGCAATTTAAAGGATAAGATCTCTAGTCAGCATTTTTTAATCTATAGTCCTTACTGATATCTGTACTTCTATTCATACAGGCCAAGCTTCCTCTGCTTTGACAGCTTTAATTACTGCTATAAATTACTATCTGTTCATAGGTAACTATCTGAAGTTTATAGTTAAACTGACCAATAAAAACACAGGCCTGCAGAACTATTGCATTTACTTTTCTTTCTGCTTCAGCTTGACTATACAATCCCTTTTGCAGGATAACCTAGGAATTTTTTCCTTAAGAAATCCCTCACTACTGCAAGAATTTATGATACAGTGATTCCTGTGATCTCTCATATACTCTTGCTGTAGTCGTTGCAATTTTGGTTCCTTTATTCTGTGATAAAGAGTAGAGTATCTAGTAGAGTAGCAGCTCTAGAGTATTGTGAAACACTGCTATTTTGACTCTTCTGTACTTAATGTGCAACGGCAACATACAATGAGTCATAAGCTGGACTCAGGTGGTACTTTCTGTTTTTGTGTTTCTGTGTCTCCATCCTGGATGACATGTGCACACACCCCCATCATCCCTCCTCACTTTAAATAGGGTCCCCACCATCATGTGGTGTCACATACACATACAAACAACATGCACACGCAGAGTAAGCACAGAGCTGAATTCTTTCATGTGGAAATGGAATTAAAAAGCATAAACCCCTCAGATTGTCTCAAAATGTTTAAATATTTTAAGTAGTGAAAAATAACAAAAGAATATTTTTCCATCATAACCATAACAGAAGGGCTGATGATCGTTATCTCATATGAAATATTCTGTGCTTAAAGAAGGGCCTTTGGAGTGTTAACCTAATCAAGCAATCAGCAAGCTAAGCAATCAGGCTGGCTTCACGGCCTTTACCCCTCATACCAATATCCAGTGCTCATCAAACACCATTTAACTGACACTAAAAAACAAGCATCGTGAACAGCCTTTCAAATTAGAGGAGGCTTATGCCCAAGAAGTGATTTCAGTCCAGCTACTTGCATTTTCCTATTTCAAGTTTTTATTTATTGCTTGTCTGAGGATTTTGTTCACTGAGAGTAAAAGCAGTCATGTGTTCTGCATGGGGGTGTTCCTCTGTGGGTGCTCTAACGCTTGCTCGGAAGAGAATGCAAACATGGGCCATGGCACATTAGGCTGAATCTTATTATAATTTGTATGAGCTAATCTGAAGAGAAGCAAAGCCTGCATGCTTCAACAAAAACATTCCCAAAGTAAGGCAGGCCCATCCCGGAGTTGAGGCTCAGAGCCCGAGCTCGTTTTGCTCACTCAAGACCACAGCTGTTGAACAACAACTGCCGCAACAGGGTGGCAGCAGAGGTGGCCAGGAGAGCAGAGGACGGAGCTGCTGTGATGGCCAGCCCCGTCCTCCTCTCCAGCACAACAGTATCCCACGTGCCTCCAGCGTGCCGCGTGGCTGATCCAGCTAACCCACAAGATTCTGACAGCACGGGCTCACACCCGCAGGACCAACAGGAAAAAAACACCTCAAAGAACTGTGTTTCTCCCACTCCTTGCATTGCATCATCACCCTAAGATTCAAAGACTTCTAGTACTGCGTTACTGTAGCCTATCTCTTGTGTCGATGAACTGTTCAGTGGGATTTTTTTAAAGTATAACAATATATGCACATTTGCCTGTGCGAGATGCCTGCAATATAAACTTAAGTTTATATTACACAGAGCAAATGCAAGAAAATGTTCCCTGCACTTTGATTTATGACAGTACTCACTTCCCACAGGATTTTTTCCATAGTCAGCCTCAGGGAACTTGTCACCTGTACAGAGGAGCTTTGCCCCCACTATAAAAACTTCCATTAAACCAGAGGAACAAAACTGCAATGCTACAGTCATAAGTAACCTGACGAACACCCTAGGCCAGTGGATAGGTTTTAAGAAGGAATGAATCCTTTTAAGTAGGATTCACACCTCCTTTAGGTTTTTAAACTGCAGGACATGACTGTCAGCATGTTTAACGTAGCATACTGACCATCACAAGAAGCTACCCTGTTCTAAAAGTTGAGCTTGATATATATACTTATTATCTTAGAACATGAGTTCCCAGAAAGCACCTAAGCTTATTTCAAGATATTAAAATATAAGTTTTGCGTATTTTGGAAGCAATGGAAGGATTTACCATTTTCCTTGATAGCTTGCCCCAGCTGATAATCATTTCTGTTCCCAAAGTAGAAGAGATAAATTTGCACCTTGTTTTCTTTCTGAATATAGCTTCCAGCCATCTGTTTTGTCTTTCTCTTCTAGGTTAGAAGCTTCTCTGTAATAGATGCCTTAAGGATATAGTTATCTGATATAATTATATCCCATTTTAACTTTTGACAAAGTAAACTGAATGCTTTAAGTTTTCCCTGAAGAAAGGAATTCTTACCACGCTCAGCCCACATTCAGTGATAGTCTACATTCACACAAGTTACTTAAGACATAATTAAAATATAGACACAATTCTTTGTGATCCCAACAGAAATATTTGTATTTGTGTTTACCCGAAAATCTCTGTGAACTTATCGAAGACTAGTCTTTTACTGCCTTGCCCTGAGTGCCTGCTACTTGCCACTAGAGGCGGATGCCCAATGCTCTCAATAACAAGTGTGGTAACACTGCTGAGAAGTGCAAAAACGCCTGTTTCCTTTCCATGTGCTGACACTGCAAGAGCACGTATCCTTCCTGGCACAGCAGTTCCTCTCCCTGTTCTGGCTTCATTCCAGGCTGTACTTGCTGCAGGATACAAGCTTCAATTAAGATGAGTTTCAAGCTGGCTTTTGGCCAGGTCTTTATGAACTTTCTAAGGAACGGGAGCGTGGGCCGGGATTGCAGCGGATCGGAGTTCATGTATGCAAGGTGGACTTTCTCCACTCTGGTCAGATTGCAGCCTGAGTGTGTGTCTCAGCACATTTTTCCACTTTCCCGTATGGCTTGTCCTTTCGGTATGGCTAATACAAGGCCAGTGTGCATTTTTGGAATGTGTACAACTACAATATTGAAGATTGGATGCAAAGCAGGAACGTGAATGCAATTGGGCAGGTTAATTTGTCCATGGTTCCACTTTCTACACTGCTTTTAGTTCAAGTCATTGTGAGTCTTTCTTAAATGACAGCCGCTTTTTTTTTTTTTTTTTTCCCTTCCTTATAGGATAATCAGATTTATAGTATTACAAGCAGGTAGATATTGCATAGGTAATTGCATTATAACTTGGCTAAATGGATTTGAAAAATGTTCATCTCAAAATTCAGTAATATTTGAAAAGCTTCTGTCTGGAATAGAGCCACATGTGTCATCATAACAGTATGACAAATGGGAGGCTGTTGTGTGTTTTTTTTTAAACTATTATTCCAGTTCAAGAACTGCTATCTGTTAAGTCTGTTTGTGTGCACATATGTGGAGTGCTGTATAAACATGCACATATATCTATATTAATAGTGATAACAATGGTGATATCTTATCACTATAGATATAGAGATAGTGCTGTCTCTCAAATAGGTTTTCCAAAAATAGTGCTATGCACTCATCAATCAGGAATGCTGATTATATTTAAGCAGTAACGAAACTATACAGGGAGAAGAGCAGCTGTCTACCAGACAGCAGTGCCATCAGTTGTTTCCTTATAATCCAGGTCCTGGCTTCCTGTAAAACACCCCTCAAGTCACAGCAGAATGCAGGATAGGAAGCTAGGAGAAGTTTTTTGCCACTCTTCAGCTATGGTGCTCCCCCCCCACGCTAAATCTGACATATAGGCAGAACCTCCCTGCCTAGGGAAGCCATTAGAAAATAATAATTTGTTTTTAAAAGTGTCTTTTGTGCTGACAGACAATGCAAGAGGTGAAATACACTGGAGGGCCTTTAACTTTGTTAAAAGTTCATTCCTGCCTGTGCCAACTAACATTTTGCTGTTTGTGGTGTCAACGTGCTGTGCATATTAGGGTGTTTTGAGTCTCACCACCTAACGCCATCGTCAAAGCAAAGGGCTTTATCAGATTATGCATTCGTATTGTTTAACTGAGAGATGATTTTCCCTCTCAGTGGAAGCCTTGTATTAGCATAAAATCTTAAGCCATGTATCTGCTGGGGAGTTATACTTGCATCTACTGTTGCAGGATGTGTCTGAGGCTGAGAGGACAAATGTTAATATAGAGAAAAGAAGAACTTACAGAAAATAGAACAAGAAATTAATAACAAACTACAGTTATAACACTTTTTTAAACTTTCTTCATCAGAATTCTTATTCTTCTCAGTGATCTCTTGACTAATGTAAGAGAAATGGAGTTCTAATACCACCTAGGAGCATTCAGAAATATGAGATGACAGGTTAAAACAACCTTAGAGCTCAGCTTTGCCCATTCCCAGATCTCGGTGATATTCCGTGCAAATTAGTAGGGAACTGAATCAGCTTAAGAAACACACTGGTGCAAGCAGTTCTTACGTACCAGAAATGTCCACAGCAATTAGAGCCCTCACGCCTGTGACGTGCACAGTGACAGCCATAGGAGGCTGGTAATGAAGCTCCAGTCTTCCCTTTGCTGCAGGAGCATCACTTTCTGTGGGTGGGCAAAGTTAAAGCCTGTTGGACTGGATATACTACAGAGCAGATAAAGTTATTAAATTCACCATTGAACTGAAGAATATGGCTACCTTTTGTCTGAAAATCAGTTGTTTAATCATCAGTAGTTTCCAAACATTTCCATCCTCCAACCGATTTCTGTGTGATAAAACATACTTTTGCTATTATATTTTTATGCTGTCTTTTCTTGTGTGATTCTTGTTAACTTCTCTCTAGGTATAAAGGCTTTGCTACGGATTCAACAACTGCCTTAGTGATTGGTGTTCTCTTCTTTATTATTCCATCAAAAACATTGTCTAGGACTTCAAATGGAGAAAACAGTTGAGTATATTTTGACATAGATTTTGCTACAATATTATCTAAGAATGAACTATAAATATTTTTTGTTAGAATACTATTGTTTAATATTAAAGACCAACAAGTTTTTAAGTCAAATGAAAACATGGATGATAGAAGTACTTTGCGAAGTCTAAATTAAGCACTCATCCACACTGCCAGAAACTTGAACACAAATTTGCTTAGAAGTTTCTGGCAAGAAGAAATTCAAATAAGCTATGGAGTAAAAATAAAAAAGAATGTAGAAGAAACTTTTTTCTTCATTTCAGTATCCAGAATAAGTAAAGACTATATGGTAAAAATAGAAAATTCAAGAAAAGTTCAGGATATAAGATTATTAAAATTCATGGAACCTGATTTTTCTCTATTGTATTGATAGAGAAGATCTGAATTTGAACACCACTGAATGTTACTTTCTACATTACATGATACTACACTTTTGTATATGTCTTATACTTGAACTGCTTTGGTTTTACCTAACTGGCAGGATAAAGGATCTTCAAAGGGACAACAAAATCCACCTCTAGGTAGCTTTATTTCAGTGCAATGGCATCCAAAGAAAATGATTGGCACCTTAACAGAAATATCTGAAATAGGTCCAAATAATGACTTCCCAAACTTTCCCATTTTTCTATACAAATATGAAAGGAAATCTGGTTGACAGTTCATATATAGATGTTTTAATTCAACTGAAATGAATTCCACTCGATATACCTTTGGGGATTTTTTTTTTTCTTACTCCATAGTCTAGTTTTATTACAGTCACACAAGATAATGTCTTACTGGGCTGTAAAGCTATTTCTAACCTAGAAATAAATGGCAATGCTTTTGCAATATAGCATGCAAAGAGCTAGTGCCATATTGGAACATACTACGTACAACATACTAAAACCATTGGAAACAACCTTTCTGTTGATTTTACCAGGCTTTGGAATGTATTACATGAGACAGGGTTGGGTTTGCTTATCTACTTTTGCATATTTAAGGTAACCTACAAAATTCAACATGGTAAATGAATCTATTTTCATTAATTTTTTTCCTCTAAAAATGGAATTTACTTTGATCAAAGTATGCCTCAGGACTGACCTCTTCGCTCATTCAGCTCTGCTATTGAAATCAGTGAACACAGTGGGTTCCCAGAGAGTTCAATATCAGGACTTAGATGAATCTATGTGAAAAAGAATTTGCTCAGCAATCTGTCTAAATAGAGCAAATCGATTGAATAAATCAATCATATTGATATTCTATAGCTATCTGCCACATAAAGGAGAAGGGGACATGAACCAATGCTCCACTGGTCGAAACTGCTATAACTCTACAGACTTCGAGCTGTGACAGTTTTTGCGAGCTAAGGGTCTGTCCCAGGAAGCACAGGTTGTTCATGTCGAAGACTTTATTTGTGTTATAATGATGATTTCTAATGTATTTCCTGAGAGAGATTATTTCAAGATGTTTTTCAATCTGTTTCCTAAACGTTTGTGGGGGGGTTGTGTTTTCTTTTTTTATTTTTTTTCTCTAGATGTTTTTGGTTACAGTCCACTGATTACTTGGAAGGAATTTCAGTCATGCATGCCCTGGGAAATAGCTATTCTGGTTGGTGGCGGGTTTGCACTGGCAGACGGCTGTGAGGTAATGCAATTTATGGATGATATTGATCAATTAGCATGACCCACATGAGGAACAATTCTGACATGCATTGGATTCAAAGTTATTCTCTTATTTTAACAAGTAATTTTGTAGCAATATTGAATATGATAATTAGGAAGAATATTCAAGAAGTTTAGAAAAGAAAAAAAAAGAGATTATCTTCAGAGACTGTGCACAGTGATGATTGCTGTTTGTTATTATAAGCTTTTAATATAAGCATGATGGTGGTGGGAGTTGTGCAGACTTTTTCCAGAGTACTTGCGTGTACTTTTTCCAGAGATATATGATTAATGGCCAATATCCCTGATGTAAGTTTCCAGTAATGTTGACTACTCAGGTAAAGCAAGCGGATGTGTCCCACACTCTGCCTGTGTACCTTTAGGTAGGCAGATTAAAATTTTTGAGGCTGCCTCCTTAAAATTCTCTAAGGAATAAGTATAAATATACAGAATAAGGTTTGCATGGGTTCCTAAAGGTCAAGAGTGCAAATAGAACAATGTGCTTAAAGTATGTAGAAGGAACATGGGAAATATTTTATGTCCATTTTTTTTCTTTTATATAAATACTTCACAATTAACATTGTAAATTCCTGTTCTATACCATTTATTAAATTTTATTTTTAGTAATTTACATAACATATTCGTGTTGTCATATTCTTTATGCAGGTTTCAAATCTGTCTGCCTGGGTAGGAAGTAAATTAAGCCCTCTAGGATCATTGCCCTTGTGGCTGATTATCCTGATATCATGCATTATTGTCACTTCAGTAACAGAAGTGGCTAGCAATGCAGCTACCATCACAATATTTTTGCCTATACTATCTCCTTTGGTAAGTATAATAGAGGTTGCTTATAACCAGAATGTATTCTACCACCTGTGTTATAATAAAGCCGGTCAAAGAAGCAGATTTTCTTTAGTCTTCATAAAATAGTTTATACAACAGGGCTGTGTTGGGCACTGGTGAGCTGGTTGTCTCGGGGGTTTTGTTCAGCAGACACCTGAATTCTTCAGGACCATATTTCTGACAAAAATATCCAACCAGAATATTCCAGCTACCAGCAAATTGAAGAGAGGACTAATAGAAGGACTTTATGTGTACTGCTCTTCTCTTCTTTGCCCAGTCCTGTCTTCTTTACCAAAACACTCAATTCTTTTTTCTTCTTTGATACTTGTTATGGTCATCTTCTGGTCTATAGCCTCAAACCCCCTCTCCATATACTATATAAAAATTCAACCCTAAAAATCTTTCTCATGATGTTTTATTTTTAATGCTTGCCTTGTGTCTTTTCTTTTACAAATTTGCCTAAAATTAGGCAGGAATTAGCTGTGAATTTAAAGTTCAGTAGCTATTTTTTTACTATAAACACCATTGCTCCTTTGATATAATTTTAAATAGGAGCTATTTTAAAAAGTTATTAGTGCTATTTAAATTGTTGGTTCAGTTCACCATTCATTTGTGTTAATTTAATAAGTTTGTATTTGATGTATTTCATCTGGCAAATGTCTCCCCTGACATCTGTTCTTTCTGTTTTATTTTATTTTCTGGCAGGCTGAAGCCATTCACGTGAACCCACTTTTTATTTTGATACCTACTACCCTGTGCACCTCCTTTGCATTCCTGCTCCCAGTATCAAACCCATCCAATGCCATTGTATTTTCATATGGTCATTTATCTGTTATGGACATGGTGAGTTTTATGCAAAACTCCGTCAAGCACTCTGACAATCACTTGGGAACATTAAGGTCTAATTTTTACTATTTTAACTACCCTTTTTCACAGTCTTTACATTGTCTCTGCTTTGCTTTTTCTGTTTCTTTAGGTGAAGGCAGGTGTGGGCATTAACATCATCAGCGTTGCTGTAGTTATGCTTGGAATTATGACGTGGATTGTGCCTCTGTTTGATCTCTATACTTATCCAAGTTGGGCACCAATCATTTCTTCAACAAATACCACCGGGCTTTAAAAGAAAGAAAAAACAATCAGGGAATGCATTTGGATAGGTTTCAGTTTTTTCTTTCCCACTGACATGTGGTGAGTTACTTAAGAACATGTTTATTATTGTGAAAATAGGGATTCACATCATTGTTAATGCCACCTTTCGCAGTCCCAGAGACTGATGATCCGGTCCGAGAGTCGAATCAGGAAGAATGCTAGACCTCCGAAGTATCATCCAGTCAGAGCAAGTTTCTAATCTAGTTCAGCTAGTTTGAATTTTTATATCTTCATGTTATGAAGGAACATCTGTGAATGTGTATAGCTGTTATCATTGTGAGTTTGCCCTATTCTTAGGGTAGTGGAATAATGGTGTTTAGTTTCTATTATTTTGAATATCTGTTCTTACTAGTGGCGTTTGGGTTTTGCTTAAGAACATATTGGTTTTCTATTTTATAGACTCAAATGTTGTTTGAAATGGTATTGATCACAAACAAAACATCAGATTGGGGATTGTCCTGAACATAACAGTTTACAGATCTGTCAAAAATATGCACAAAGTGGAGGACAGCAGCACGGCCACTTATATAGCACTTTATCTGTCAAGCATCTTGTAATCTGGAGGGAGAATTATAATTCTACTTAAGCATAAATTTAAGGTGAACCTCCTTCCAGGATCTCACTGAACAAATAAAGTTGTTGAAGTTATATGCTTTGTTTAGTATTGCCCTGGATAGATATGCTTTCTACATTGATTTATGTGAGTGAAGGTTAAACTATCACCATACTTCTCTGACAAAGCTGGACATTTTCTCATGATGATTTAAAGCACCAGAAAAAAAAGTGCTGAAGATTTAACACTCAATCATCAATCAAGATTATAGTGCTCCTTCCGCAGGAAGCACCTCCAAGACAGGAGGCAATTTAACATTTCTAGGCTGTATTCATGTTAGAAACACAGAAAGTGCAATGTAGTTAGAAAGGAAGTCTGTAGTTCAAAGGTGTGCTTAAATAGAGATGTTTTATGTTGCTGTTGTATGTTTTTCATAGTAAGAACAAAAACATTCTTCTTTCAACATATTGGGAAGACCTGTGACAATTCATAAAATTCAGTTGTTAATCTGATTCAAAGCTGTGTGCATTAGATAGGGCCACCCTTGAGGCACCATTATGGTAGATGTAAACATCAACCTATCTTTTACAGGTAAAACAAATTATCCATTTTTTCCTACCCTAGAACAACCTTTTGGTGTTGGATTAGGTGGTTTACATTTATTCCTGATGGTGCTTATTTAGAGTCGATTCATTAGCCAGAATTCTTACAATGCCAGAATAAAGTGCATAGGATTTTCATAGTACATATATTACTTAGAGCTTACTAGCTAATAGCTCTAAGATCATGTTGTACTGTGTCTTTCCAGAAGAATGTATAGCACACAAACAAGGAATCCATGGTTTATATCGTGCTTTGACCTTAAAGGCATAGAGGGGGAGCAAGCTGATTATTCTCTTACTTTAAGGTTGCTAAGTATCACCTGTCCAGCTGTGTCAGTAATTTCGAGTGTATTCAAGACCAAGAATAACAGAAAGCATTGAAGATGAAGCTCAGTGTGTGCTGCCTTTTTTTTTTTTTTGCTTATTCATAGGACCACAGTCAATATAGTAAGAAAGACCACTGTGCTTGCGTTCTTACATAATGCAGACCACAAAATTTCCCTAAACTAAGCTGCTTTTTTAGCATCTAACAGAATAATAAAGTACCTTAGTGAACCAGGAATTATTTCATGGAGTATGCACTTTTAAAAGCTGTTTTAACATCAGCCTGCATATGCAGTGAATAACTTGTGAGGAGAGAAAGTATTTGTAAAGAAAAGAAAACTGAAGTCATTTGTTGTGCCATATGTTTTTATAGCAGTTATCAAAAATGAAATGCGGAGTTATAAATAAGCTGACTTCTGTGACCAACTTCTTAATTCTCATAATATGATAAATTAGTGACAAAAATGAAATGAGCAAGCGTGAGGCTCTTGACAGATTGCATCCTATATGTAAACCAGTCATGAGTAAATGATTTGGGAGCAGTGGGAGGGTGGTGTATCACCAGTGTTTATTTTTCTTGTTTTGTTTAAATTTTCAGCAAGAGGCAGGCACAATCTTTGAACTGAGGTTGATATTAATGCTAATTTATTTTTAAAGCTTTTAATAACGTTTTTAGCTAAAATGAATAACTCTGCAGTGCAGAGGCAAATATTGATTGAAATTCACCCAAAAGGGTTAAAATGGAGGAAAAAGAGACACAATAAAATGCTTGGCTATCTGGATGGATGGCGAATTTGGCTTTGACTGTGTGCACAGGGCACCATGCCCACTGCAAACAGAAAATGTTCTTTGCATGTCATCATTAAATTCATTGCTTTGTCCAGAGTTTGTGAATATTGTGGCAAATGATAGAAATGCATCTTAATTATTTTAAGAGCTGATTAATATGTGATGAGAAAATAACTATTTGTAAGTTGCTGTGTGCATTATTTTCATAGAAAATTGTGGGTTTTTCTCTCAGATAAGTCTAATTAGACTAGTATATTAGTATATAAGTAATATTTATGACATACTATTTATTTGTGGTCCCACTCCTGATGAATTAAATGAAGGTTTTGCCAGGTACTTCTGTAGAGGAGATGTACTGGATCTTTCTTTTCCTTTTTTCAGCCGCACTACATTTAGTATATTTTCACTTTGCTTTCGGAAGATGTGCTTTCAAAATAGCAGAACTAAGAATAAAACTGCAGAAAAGAAGTGCATCATGGAAAAAAGCTTTTGCACTATTCCTTTACTACTCAGATAAGTCAGATCAATCTTATAGTGTAAATTCCTTTATGTACTTTTAAAATAAAGTATCTGTCTGTGTTCACGTACTTCATGGGTCTTGCTAGTTTAACGGCAACCAGACCGAAAGCCTGAGGACTGGCCAAGGAGCATTCAACGTTGTATCTAGGGATAAGGAGAAGAAAAATGCCTTCTGCCCTCATCCTTACAGTGTTTTGGTTCGGCTTAGATGCCAAGACAGATCCCATATGAATTACAACAGTGTGAAGATTGTTTTATCATATGTATTGTTGCTGGAGGCCCCTGAAAGCTCTTACTGCTGTTACCAGTCCCTTCCTGCCCCTCTCTTCCTACGCAGCCAGCAGCAGGATGCCAATGCCTGTGCAGTGACACCCTGCACCCCAAGGCTCCTTGGCACTTTGGAGATTCTCCAGCAGGCAGATCTGCACGGGTTTCAAATTGTCTTGCAGCTATGAATCATTCTACCTGATGGTCTTGTACATCCTCAAGAATTATCAAATTACTAGAGCTCAGGATCATCAAAAATATCAATGATCAGTACTCTGAGAAGTTACCAAGCTAGTTTTTTACATCTGCAAAATTAACTTAATGATCTATATTTTGCTTTGAAGCTTTTATCAGTGGTAACAGCATTGGTACTTTTGCCCTATCTTCTTGGAAGCTGCTATATGTTACTTTACCTGTGTAATATTCAGTTCTAGTATGATTTTTCTTACAATATTAATTTCCCAGATTCTGTATAGTCAGGTATGTATTTAGTGCTAACTTAACAGAGTGTCTAAAACTGTGGACTGTTAAGAAATGTTGTCTTTAAATAAAAAAATGAATGAGATTTCACTTTTTATTAATTGCTATAATATCTCAAAATCTGAAAAGAGTACCAGCTGAGAATCATTTAAGCTTTCCTAGCATCAGAAAAGTTCACATCTAAAAGAATTAGAGGAGGAGAAAGGACTTTTAGCTTTATAGAACAACTGAAATAAAAATGCTGCTCTTGACAGATTTCTTCTACTAGCACAACAGAAGGAGGAAAGAGATGATCTCTAACTGATCTCTTTGGTACTTCATTTGATACTTTGGTACTTCATTATAAAATCAGAGAGCAACGTGCACACCTATGCAAAATAGCCCTTGAGCACCCAGTACTTGATTCAGTGTCACGTCAGGGTGCAGGCCCACAAGGACAACTACAAGAGCCATGGCCAGCACAGAGTCCTCCACACAGTCACTCAACAGCGGGCCTTGTTCACATGCGGCTTGGGTGACAAGGTCCAGGAGTGGGAATTTGATTGCCAATTCTCCTGTGCAAAACCCTATAGAGTAAGTATTTTTACCACATAGAAGTTAAAGAGACAGCATGTGGATACACCTAAAACACCAAAAAGAAAATGCTGGAAGTGTGCTAACGAGACTTGGCTCTCAGACATCATTGCAAGAGTGCTGCATGGTGCCTTGGAAAAACCCACTTCCTTTGCTTAGAGATTTTTATTTCACATCCTCCAAAAGCCTCTGTCCACACATGACATTTTAAAAGCTCTATCGTGATCCCTTCTCAAATCTGAAAAGATTTGAACTCTCAGCTTTTACCTCCTTGAGGACAGCCCGAAGCTCTCAGGCTCTAAGACGTGTTCTCTGCCTGATGGACTCTGGGTAACCGAGAAAACAAAGTTTGTGAGCCCTGGGAGGGCAGCTGCAACCCCGTGGCATGGAGGGAAAGGCTGGGGTACCTCATGTTTCAGCTGCCTGATGATGTTAGACACCATCCTAGTGCAAGCTGGAGAGGCAGCTGGGACAACAGCCACACTGTGTCCTCTGTCTCCTGCTTGTGCCCCCTGGAGTGTCAGAGGGCCTGTGCTGCTCTCTTTGCCTTCTCTCTGCATGAACTTCATGACTTGCCTTGTTGCAAAGCACCTCATCGAGGTAGGAGAAACCCTGTGCAGCCACGAGCAAGGGCACCTTGCTGTAGCCAGTTCTTAGCTGCAGAGCAACATGGGCTAATTCTGAGAAAAATTTGGCGGTGCCTGAATTAGGAATCATTCTGAAAAGTTTTTGAGTGTAATCTCTTATTTCCAGGGCTAAGCAGAGTCATGTTCCTGGATTTTATATGGTATGGGCATTTGGGTAAGGGAGAATACAAGAAGAATTCCAAACCTCATGCTAAAATTCAGAAATTGGTCCTCTAGGTCAGGTGGGTTCAAAATTCACTGAGATTTATTGGTCTAAGGGACTCAGCCTTTGCAGCACACAAAGCGTCACTGAGGTACACTCTTATTCATCCTGAATAATGTAATTCATGCTCTGTGATGTCCGTATTCATTTGTGCACATCGTGAATGTAGCCAGTAAAGCAAGACATAAAGTGGCGAGCATATCTGCTAAAACTACACAACATAAGCATTCCAGGCATGTGTAACTGAGCCACAAACATTTGATAGTTTTTTTGCTATTTGGTTCAGCAGAAGTATCTCTAATCAGAATAAAAGCCTTTTGTTTATTGAAGCGCCAGCCTGAATGAATAAGAAATGACAAAAGCGTCTCTGGTCTCCTAGATGAGTTCTCTAAGCAATTGTCTTTTGTTGTCTTTCAAGGCTCTGCTTATCATTGTGCAATAGGGAAAAGGGGGTGCAAAGGGAAGGAAAGGGAA